>JASJUZ010000455.1:0-24927 GCA_037159825.1 Tupiocoris notatus | reverse complement strand
CGACAAAGGTGTATTCGGTATTAATTTCTACGGGTTTTCGGACGCTGAATCTAACGAGACCATCGCGGGGTCGATAACTTTGATAGTTCTCGTGTAAATGCAGCTTCTGCGTACAATTTTCGAAATTTTCAGAAATTTGGCATGCGGGTAAAGCTCGAGAGTTCTTCGAGCTATAAAAATCGTTCTATACTCGTTGGAATGCTTGTCGAACGCTCTCTTCAATTAAACCGTAAGGCGAAAAATTCAGATTTTAATTTGAAAATTAAGAAAAATAAAAAAGGTTAAAATTACTATAGTTGCTACGGAATTTTCCCCCATAGTTACCAATCTGTTTTTCGGTAGATATGTTCGGAATAATTACAATCACAAATGGGTAGTCTTCTTAAATCATTATTGAAGCAAAGGAATAATAAACCACTGTACAATCTTTTGCAGTGTTTTTTTTTCATAATTTTCAAATTTTAAGCTAAATTTTTCGCTAAACGGTATTGTTGATGACGATCATTCCAACGATTAAATAAAGATTTTTGTAACTCCAAGAGCTCTCGAGTTATACTAAAATTTCATTTCTTTCTCCAAGTTCATTAGGAAATCTGTTATAACTCGAGACCCGTGATGGTTTCATTTGATTCGGCGTCCAAAAATCTACAGAAATCGATACCAAATACACCTATTTTTGGAATACGTTGGAAAATACAAATCCCCCCCCCCAACCTCCCAAAAATGCCCTTAAAATTGAGGTAGCGATTTGGCTAAACGATCGAGCCATTGTTAGATTTAGATTGATTTTTGGGTGAAAATTTCAAGAATTTAGGTTTTATAGTTTCGTCAGAAAAGTGTTGGCGGCGTACGGCGGATGGACAGAATTTTTTTTTTTTTTTTTTAATCGGATACCTATTCGGTTTCTACATGCCTTGAAACGTGTAACATCAAAAATATTGAGGGGGTTAGAAATGTTTTTCTTGTGCGATTACAGTGGTTGATTATTGAATAATAAACCAAAAGTAGTTAACTCAAATGGAAAAAATTCCCCCGCATGAAATTAGAAAAAAAAATATCAACCATCAAATGTCTACTTCAAAAGTACTTAGTAGATGTACCAGAGGTATACTAGTATTATCGTAAGACACTGCTTGCCAAGGAATTTTTTTCTAGTTCTCGCGCATTAGCGGGTTTGTTTCCGACCACACTATTTTTTCAAGTGTATAATTTTATTATTTAAGAGAAAATTTTATAGAAGCACTCTAGCTATTAAATTTAGGTCATCATGCTGTGATATTTCAATTGTCTGCCTATCTTATGACCATTGCTACGCAATCTTTGTGACGGCAAATAAAAAACGCTGCAAATGATTGTACAGTGGTTTATTATTATTTCGCTTCAATATTGATTTAAGAAGACCATCCATTTGTCATTTTAAATATTCCGAGCATTTTTTAACGTTCCCACCGAAAAACAGATGGTAACTATAGGGGAAAACTCCGTAGCAACTATTGTAATTTTAATCATTTTTATTTTTCTTAATTTCCTAATTAAAAGCTAAATTTATTGCCTAACGATACAGCTGGAGAGAGTGTTTGACGACCTTTCCAATGAGTATAGAACGATTTTTATAGCTCCAAGAACTCTCGAGTTATACCCTCAAGTCAAATTTCTGAAAATGTCCCAAATCCGGCACAAAAGCTGCGATAACTCGCGAACCAATAAAGCTATCGACCCGGCGATGGTCTCATTCGATTCAGCGTCCAAAAATCTATATAATTTGATACCCCGTACACATTTTTCTGAAAAACCTTGGAAAATATGAATTTTCTCCCCCTCAAAACCCCCCAAAAATACCCTTAAAATTGAGCTAGCAAGTTGGTTCAAGAATTGGGCCGTCGTAGGACCGAGATTGATTTTTGGTGAAAATTTCAAATTTTTAGCTCTTTCAGTTTGGCCGGAAAACTGCTAACGGCGTACGGCGGACAGGCAGAATTTTTTTATTGGATATTCGGATTCTACATGCCTTGAAACGTAAAACATCAAATTTTGAGGGGGGTTATAAATTTTTTTTCTTGGGCGATTACAATGGTTTATTATTGAATAATAAACCAAAAATGTCTATCTATCCCATTTTCATTGGCAATCAGTGGAACATTGTTCACACAAAGCGTGTGTTATATCAATTCTGCGTTCAGTCGAATGTTAAGAGTCAGATATCACAGGAATGTTATTAACAGAAATTTAGCACTTATCAACTTTGTATCAAGTAGGTAGTTAAAATAAAATAACAATGGTTCTCCATTCGAAGAATAATGAAACAAGAGGTTTGTAGGCAACAACGAATTTAAGTAGCCATTAAATAATTATTGTACTGAGATGTTTTGCTAACAGTCATCTCCTCAACGGAGTTAGTAATGAGATACGAAATTGGAAACATAACATGAATACTATTCATTCATTGAATAGAAACGAACGATTGAACCTTGATAATGATACGACCGTAAAATGAACTCTGAACGTCTGAACTTCAAACGAAAATACGTAAAATAAAGAAACTACTTTGCTAATTATTGTAAGGTACTATTATTTTAGCGTTAATCATGATAAACAGCCGGTATCATTATCAGCTGAATTCAGTTCAGGAGCAAAAATATAGACAAAAGCGATTTGAAAAAATAGGCTGTGATATAAGCGACCATCGATCAATCAATCAACTTACTGTTTTTCTTCCCATTGTAAATACTGAACTGAATCTAAGTGAAATAGACTAGAAGTTGTTTGAAAGGAGAGCGTTTATTACCGGAATACGGACTTAACATCGACTGAGGAAGAGAGATGAAGCGGAATCCATTTTGACCGCATGCAGTGTTGGCAACAGAGCCGAGCAGGCGAAAATGTCCCTACGATGGCAGACAAAATCAATAATTACGTTCGCGCTTCTATTCGTTCGTTGAACTCATTCGAATATTGGAGGCTCAACTTTTGCCGTCCTATTGTAATATAGATGATTCTTTTAAAGAGAAATTAAGTAGATTGAGGCAGAATTTAACGTTGTGAAAATAGAATTCACATCGGTGAAGATCGAAATCGAATTAAGAATGAGATATCGAAAGAAAACATCGATAGTTATATTAATATAGAAGGCTTATATCGATAAAAATATTATATCGGCGTAAACTATCGATAGTTGATAGTATCGAAGGTTAGATATTGAATATTAAATGGGTAAGGGGGTTTCTTTCAGTAATTTTAGAGTAATCTAATCTGTAATGCGAATTTCAAATATATTGTTCATCCGATACATCCTTTAATTTATTTATGTATTCCAGCTTTTATATTTTTTCCCAAAACTTTCACACAAGATTCAGCGAAATTTCTCTAATAATTTATACTTGAAGCCATTTAAAATTGTGTATTATTGTGGAAAATTAATGAACTCAACGAAATTTTCAGAAAATGTTGTCCTAGTAATTGTTCCACATTTTGGGGTAACACACAGTACTTCCGATACTTAAGCGTTCAAATTTTTTCATTTTATTTTGAATTATACAGGTCATATGAGTAAATGTTATTCTACGTTTGTGGTCTTAAAATGTTCGCTATGGGCAGCAGATGACGATTGCTTTTTTGTATATTGGGTCACACACTGTGTGAGCGGGTCACATACAGTACTTTCGCGTTATTCGCACGTTTTGATTTTAACATTACACTCCCAAGAGCTATTAAATAAAGAATGCGTGTGCATATTATAGCAAACGAAAGGTACGAAGTCTTAATTCTGAGAAATAATTTTCATGACTTATCTGTATTTATATATTTTACATTAGGTATATCATTATACTTACAACATAGGTACTAAAAAACAGCAATGGACAATTTTCAAGACAGCATCAATCTTCTGGGGTTGCTGGTAAATTGATCAGCGACCTCATTTAGGTACAAAGGTTGCCTTCGCCAGGTAATGGAACTGGATCGGGAACGATGGACCTGTTCCGGCTGTTCCGGAACAATCCACCTCGAGATTAGGTTCCACGTTCCCGATCCAACAGTACCCCCCCCCCCACCATGAGTGTCCCTTCATTTCAGATTTCAGTCGCCAGTCTTCACCTTTGTCCTTCTTGTAATTTCTTCCCGGCTTGACATAACGAGTTGAACCTGCAGAGTAACGATCACTGATCACTGGTCACTGGTGGGCGTGTTATTCATGTTTTGAAAGGGTCACATTGGCACATTGGCTAGAAATCCGTCTTTACTTTGAACTCATTGTCGTAGTCGGCAAGTCATTTCTTTCTACGGTTTATTCGTTTATTCAAAAGTGTGTTCATCCATTGATCCATTTGCTTTGGCATGGCGGACCCTTATTGTAAGTATTTTTTCAGTTATCTTTTCAATTATTTCAACTATAATTATGCGACAGTTGAAATTTGTTCTGTTAAGTTGTCTGAGGATAAAAATGATTCGTTTGATTATTTTTGTTTTAATATTTCATTGCTTGTTCTATATAATGTAATTATGTTACATAAATGGAGAGTTTTAGTGACTTTCGCGTTTTTTGAAAACTTAAACGTGGGAGATTTGGTTACTTTGTTAAATCATAATATGTCTCTAATGGTCACAACAAACCGCCATCCACAAGGCGGTAACCATAAGAAACGTATGATTTAATGAAGTAACCAAAAATACTCCTACGTTTAAGTTTTCATAAAATGCAAAATGCACTAAAACTCTCCAATGACACGCCAGACGGACGGTTCGCAATTTTTTTCCATTACAGTGATAATGTTCGGCTCCTGAGCAATTTGTTTGTGTTTGGTTATTCAGGGAGCACAAGCAGTGGTTGAGAACTTTTGGTTTCTTATTCAATAACAGATTGAATTGTAACCGCCATTGTAATCGCCCAAGAAAAAAATTTCTAACCCCCCTCAAAATTTGATGTTTTACGTTTCAAGGCATGTAGAATCCGAGTATCCAACAGATGGTATCTATAGGGGAAAACTCCGTAGCAACTGTAATTTTAATCATTTTTATTTTTCTTAATTTCCAAATTAAAATCTTAAATGTTCGCCTTAAGGTATAGTTGAATAGAGTGTTCGACGAACATTCCAACGAGTATAGAACGATTTTTATAGCTCCAAGAACTCTCGAGTTATTCCCTCATGTCAAATTTCTGAAAATGTCCCAAATCCGGCACAAAAGCTGCGATAACTCCAGAACGAATAAAGCTATCGACCCCGCAATGGTCTCATTCGATTCAGCTTCCAAAAATCTATACAATTTGATACCAAATACACATTTTTCTGAAAAAATCCTAGAAAATATGAATTTTCTCACCCTCAAAACCCCCCAAAAATACCCTTAAAATGGAGCTAGCAAGTTGGTTCAAGAATTGGGCCGTCGTAGGACCGAGATTGATTTTTGGTAAAAATTTCAAGAATGTAGCTATTGTAGTTTGGCCGGAAAACTGCTAACGGCGTACGGCAGACGGACAGAATTTTTTTTATTGGATAATTCGGATTCTACATGCCTTGAAACGTAAAACATCAAATTTTGAGGGGGGTTAGAAATTTTTTTTCTTGGGCGATTACAATGGTTTATTATTGAATAATAAACCAAAAAAAAATGCTAGACCTCACGAATCGAGAGGCACCCCCCTCTCATATGTCGGCGTAGTAGGGGAGGAGTACTAGCCATTCCAAAAGTGTCCGTCCTTTATGCCGCACGCTGTACCTTCCCATGCCTCTAACTACGCATTAAATATTCTAGCGTTTTCTTTTCAATAAGTTCATCGCAATTTATTTTTGTGTTCCCGAAAGTCCAATGTTCCACCCTGTCTAGTGCCTTGCAAGCGCAAGATCTGCTTAAATCACAATTGAATTCGCAGCGTTGTTAATTGAAAAGCATTTTTGCCTAATTGTATTGACTTCAAATATTTTTCGCTAATATTTGTATACATTTCTGTTGCAGGATGTCGAGAAAGCTGCGACGAAAGTGCAGCGAAAGATACGAACTGACGAGTGAATCGCGGAATTACGGCAGCATCAGAGATGATAGATTAGGAATACTATTACAGGTAAATGAGAATTGACGGAATTGAAAATGTAGATAGCGAGTGGAGGCGTTTTAATGTTGCAAAATTTAAACATAAGAGTAAAAGGTCTCGAGAAAAATTAATTAGCAGCGTTAGCTAATTGCTGTGCTCGCCTCAAGCAATGGAAGTGACCGTACTCAAGTTTCTTCGGGTCATCCTTGAGTCTTCCTGATTCTCAACAACATCTACTGGATTGAATGTTGGCACTTGTTCAAAAACGCTGCAAATGATTGTACAGTGGTTTATTATTCCCTCGCTTCAATAATGATTTAGGAAGACTATCCATTTGTGATAGTACAATATTATTTCGAACATTTCTGAACAATCCCACCGAAAAACAGATGGTAACTATAGGGAAAAACTCCGTAGCAACTATTGGAATTTTAATCATTTTTATTTTTCTTAATTTCCTAATTAAAAACTAAATTTTTTGCCTAACGGTGCAGCTGGAGAGAGTGTTTGACGACCATTCCAATGAGTATAGAACGATTTTTATAGCTTGAATAACTCTCGAGTTATACCCTCATGTCAAATTTCAGAGAATCTCCCAAATTCGACACAAAAGCTGCGATAACTCGAGAACCAAAAAAGCTATCGACCCCGCGATGGTCTCATTCGATTCAGCGTTCAAAAATCTATATAATTTGATACCACGTACACATTTTTCTGAAAAACCGTGGAAAATATGAATTTTCTCCCCCTCAAAACCCCCCAAAAATACCCTTAAAATTGAGCTAGCAAGTTGGTTCAAGAATTGGGCCGTCGTAGGACCGAGATTGATTTTTGGTGAAAATGTCAAGAATGTAGCTATTATAGTTTGGCCGGAAAACTGCTAACAGCGTACCTCCATGTTAGACGAGGGGTTCTTGTTCGAAATTCACAGTGTGAACACTAAACTGAAGGGTAAATCGTTAGAGAAAACTGAGAGGAAAACGTTCCGTGGAAACAGTGGAAGTCTCGTTTATATTTCAATCAAGGCAGTATAAATTCGGTTCATATTAACAAAGAGTATAAAATTATTTACCTTAGCTCACTATCCGGCTAGGTGGACCGAAAATAATCTCATAACCTAATCAACGCATCATAGAGCAGGAAAACCAATTCGATCCATGTCTTTGCGTTTATTTCTGATTCAACACTCTATCAATGGTATTTAAAGAAAACCGATCGTTTGAACGAATTCGTTCAGTTAGCGCTCAGTCAATGGAACTCGCGTAGGGCAAAATTAGCGTTTAAATTACGCTCAGAACATTAATGTTCGCCTTCTATCTCCGCAAATGAATGTCTGCTTCATGGCCTATCAATGCCTTCTTGGAACCATCGTACGCTGAAAAGCACTCTCATTTATCTTAAGGACAACACGGCAATACATTTTAGCTTGGCCGAATTTTCTTCTCTCGACTCCCCTTTCTTGGAAGGAAATGTTTTCAAGCTGCGCCCCTTTTGCTGGACACCCCGCTGAATTCGCCCGATAACAAGTCGAGCGATGGAAGGAAGTGGAGGAGATTGTTATAGCGACCCTTTCCAGTTTAGTGACACAATTATCACGAGCAGTCGGTTCCGTGACCGCGATTGTGACTGAGCTGATCGAAGCTTTGGAATAACTGAAAATTTCCGCGAGGCCAAATTTTCTTACAAACTGCAAAATTTCACACAAAATAGCCCTTCGATTTTCGTCAAATTGATTTTCCATTTTCAGCTGCAGTTAAGAATTTCTGCGTTGAGCAGAATGAACGTATTTTCAGATTTCGAAGTAAGAATGTATGAATGAAAACATTATCAATAAATAGTAAATGGACTTATTAAGCTTTTTTACTTACACGTTGTAAATTGAATTACACGTTTACGTAGAAAATGGAAAAATCGAATTCGGATCGGAGGTGAATTCGGAAGAAATTTTCATAGTAGGTACTATAAATATAATCAGAAACTCTTTTTGAACAAGTCTCTGTTGCCAAAAAGTGACAAAAATCGTCAAAAATGGGATAATCTCAAATGATATTCGCTGAAAATTTTGTCCCAGTGAACGTGCAGAATTGGCCGTTTCCTGAGTTTGGATAACGCAGTACTTATTTAGATATGATCGTTCAAACGTCATTCTTTTTTCTGTTTTGATTTTTACAAGTTTTAAGAGTAATTATTTTTTAACGTTTGAGATATAAAAATATTTATAATGGCTAGCAGATGACGCTTGATTTTTTATCTAGTGGATCACACAAAGTACCTCCACGTTATGAGCCTTTTTCACGATTTCAGTAGTGCGTATTTTGTAGTTTGATTTTTACAGGCTGCAAAAATCAATATATTTGAACGATCAAGGTCTTCAAATGTTTGGGACGATAATATCTCGTGTGATAAATTTACCTGTCCTGTTGCAGACTGAAGAGGAGGACACAGACAGCAATTTAGGTTCGTCGTCGCTAGAGCCGCCTCCTAATCCAAACGGCCAGGTGACTTATTTCAAGGATGGAAGGCGAAAAATTGATTTCATCCTCGTCTACGAAACAATACAGAATGCGAACGAAAGGCGAGGTTCTATGTCTTCTTCTACTTCACACCTGACCAGTATTCCTGACAAGAAGTTCCGGAAAGCCGAGCAATACAGGGAAAGGTTTATGGCCAACCTCAAGAAAACCGGTCTCGAAATGGAAGCCGTAAGGGTTATGAATACATTTGCATGAAAAACGCTGCAAATGATTGTACAGTGATTTATTCCTTGGCTTCAAGTATGATTTGGAGACACCATCTGTTCGTTTTTGTACCTAACCCAAACTCTAGTGAAAGTCTCCTCCTACAAACATAATATTGGCAACGAAGAGCGACGTAGTTGACAACTATCGTAATTTTTTTTAAATATTATTTTTCACCATATGGCTTTATTAAAAGTGAAATTGTCTAACGACAAAAATAACCATTGTTCGACGAGCTTTCCAACGCGTATAGAACGATTTTTACAGCGCCGCAAATAATTGAGAAATATTTCAAAATCCACAAGAAATTTTCTCATAAAAACTTCGATTACTGAACCATTGAACCTATCGGCTCCGTTATGGCCTCATTCGATTCAGCGGCAAAAAATCTATAGTAATTGATATAAAATACACCATTTCCTGATAAACGATGGAAAACACGAATTTTGTCCCCCTCAGACCCCCCCTTAAAATTTCTTTAAAACTGAGGTAGCGATTTGGCTAAAGAATTGAGCCATTTTCAGACCAAGATTGATTTTTGGGGAAAATTTCAAGAATTTAGCTTTTATAGTTTCGTCTGAAAAGTGTTGACGGCGGACGGACAGATTTTTTAAATTGGATATTCGGATTTTAGATGCCTCACATTTTTGAGGGTGAGTTAGACAATTTTTTTTCTTGGGCGATTACGATGGTTCATTATTGAATAATAAACCGAAATTCTGTCCGGCTGCTGTTCGCACTTTTAAGACAAAACTAAAAAAAGCTAAATAATTGCAATTTTCACCAAAAACCATTCTTGGCCTCACGATGGCTCATATCTTTAGCCAATTTGCTACCTCAAGTTTGAGGATAGTTTTGGGGCGGCTGCGTAGCGTCGAAGAGTCAATCCGAGTATTCTTGGCGCGCGCTTCTGTCGAAGTGCGCGTAATGCGTCGACGAATGTCTATTTTGCATGAATTGAAATGGGTCCAAAAAAATTACATTATGTATAATAATTACATCAATAATTATTAATAATTAAATTATTATTCGTTAACATATTAATTACACGTTAACATATTATAGAATTACATAGGATTAGATATTTATAAAATCATATTCAAAGCTGCTAAAAATATCGTTTCAGGAAACTGTCGAAAGCGGAAGTCGAAGGCTGATCGTGTTTATAAAACTACATGCATCGTGGAATACGTTGTGCCACTACGCCGAAGAATTAAATATGAGAGCGCCTCTGCAGGTAAAGCAATTAAATTCTGTTAAGATTCTCGGATAATTGTGCACTCCGGAGAATGGTGTGATGGCTGAACTTGTCATGGCCAATATTTTCTCGAAATTTCCTACCGACCCGAGAGCCGAAAAGTCTATTTGACCAATTAATTGCTAGCTATGTAAATGAAAAAAATGTTCCTAACCGAAATTTTCTTTCCAAATTTCCTTCTCAAGGACGAATCGTTGCAAGAGGTAATCCAGCTCTTTTACAATGAATAGACAACTCGCGGCAGAATAGTTTTTTGTTTTTTAAAATTTATTTTATCTTTATGTATTTTCTTTTTCGATCGCATTTCAAAATTCTCTGGCACCCCTACTGATGTACAGCTGTATAATTTGCGTCGCACAGCTGTAAACGCGCTGCATTCATGTTTGCAATGGAAACCATGCAGCTTGCAGTACTGCAATGCTTCGTTGTGTACTGTTGGCTAGCTCAGCCGGATTGAATGGCTTTTGGTAACAGAGCGTGTCTGGTAGCAGTAATTATTAATCGGTAGGTATTATGTTGGGAATATGCTGATGTATTTAATCGATTATAGGTTTTCATATTAATAGAATGAGAGATGAATATCATTAAAGAGACAGTTTTGTGAATAAAATACGACAAACTACAGTTTTCAATTTGGTCAGGTGTGGATTGAAAAGGGGTGTCGCGAAACATTTGTCAAAATTAAGAAATTCTGTTTAAAAAATTATGGAAATCGTGATGGAAATTAAATTAAAATATAATTAAATTAAATTAAAATTAAATTGGAAAATTAATAATTAAAATATAATTGGAAAAAAATAAGTAGGTTCTATTGAGAAAAAAAAACTTTTGTTCAGCCTTCGAACAACAAATATAAGGAATGAGCGCCTTCATGAGTAGAAATAAAATTAGGTTTTACTTTTTTAGTAATATTGATACCTGAAAATTCGAGTTCTCAGAGGAAGTTTTCCTTTCAACATTTTCAGCGAGATTGTTCCGACCTGGAATAGACGCGATTTATAGCCAAAAATTAAAAAAAAAAAGAAAGTAGATTGTGCAGTGGTTTATTATTGCTTAGCTTCAATTGCTCATTGATTTTACCTATCATGTAAAATCCGAATATCCAATAGAAAAATCGGAGTCCGTCTTCCGTCATCCCTTTTCTGACGAAACTGTAATATAACTGCTATATAATAGCTGATCTCTTGAAATTTCCCCGAAAAATCTTAGTCCGACGATGGCCCAATTCTTTAACCAAATCGCTACCTCGATTTTAGTAATATTTTAGTGACTTTATAGGTGGAAACGTTCACAGATGTTCTGAATAGCTACTATCACCAATGGACGGCCTTTTTAAATCATAAAACATCGTTGAAGCAAAGGAATAATAAAACACTGCCCAATCATTTGCAGCAGTTTTATTTTATTTTTATTCATTTATTTATTTATTTTTTTTTGAGCGATCACAATGGTTTATTATAAACCAACATTCGTTTTTCAAGGAATTTATTAATGTATACAAGGAAAATGTCCATATCGTTCAGTATGCAATACAGAAACTTTTCAATTGTCAAGGTACTCCCTTTAGTATTGATCTTTGATTATCTTGAAAATTATATTTCCTATGGTAAACTTCTCATATCCAATTCCTGACTGTTACACTGCGCATTTGAAGGGAAAATATACCAATGTTAACGCTTCTGGCTCGCTAAGCTGCTCTTGGTGCCCCCTGTGGATGGGATGGCATTTCATTGTGAGGCGTTCTGCGTATTTTAAGCACTTCGTTACAATTTTTACTTTCAATTGTAAGGAATGAAATCCTAATCAAGTATATACTAGTAGACGTACAATAATATTCGATGAATTCTCATATTTCTTCTGCAGTTAAAAAAATTAATTAAACACGTTGAAAATTATTGTTGTAACTTTTTTTTCTTCAAAAATCCCAGTATTTTTTTACAACGGAAATAAAAATGCGTGCGATTTATGAGAAATGTTGAGGATTTAACTGGTATCGAAATAGTCTAACCATTAGTGAATGAAAAGTCGATGATTTTTTATTTTTACGAATTATTTTTCATTCTTACGTATGTCAAAACTAGTTGAAATTCGATCGGAGATTTTCTCCTATTGAAATCCCTATCCGACAATCGTCACGCGTAAAATTCATTTCTGTTCTAGGCACATCCCAGCCCGGCTGTCAATTGGTCCGAAATCGCCTTAAAAGCCTTGCGGCTGCCAAATATCATGTACGAGGACGTTCCTTGTAAGCCGCTCGATTTTTACACGTGCCCTTTCAGAAAATCGAAAATTGATAGGTGAGCCACGCTATTTCTTGCGAATACCTTTACAATCCAATCCTCCACGAATACATAGCCTATAAAAAAAAATGTCTCCAGGTTTTTAGGAAGCGAAAATAGGGATTCGTTTTTCACCGACACGCAGCGGAGTCGAATTTTATGGGAAATTCTATCGACGGCTATTTTCGGCAAAAAGAAAAAAGGCGAAATCGGAATCGGCCGATTAGTAGACGAAGGGGTTTTCCTTTCGGCGTTTCCCCTTCACACGGTAATATAAATATGATTTTCCATTTAGCGAAAACGACTAATGAAAATTTACAAAATATATGTTGAATTTATTTGAAATGACATTCTTATTATAGTTGCCCCTAAAATACTTACAAAATTAATATTTCAAATAAATATGAAAATTAAATATTTCAGGGGCCGTACAAGTCGAAGAAATTCAACCGCAATGCTCCGATGAACCCGAGAGAAGTTCTCTATCAATATTGGGCGAGGTGGGGCTGCTGGTATAAATATCAACCGTTGGATCATATCAGAGAATATTTCGGAGAAAAGATAGCCATCTATTTTGCTTGGCTAGGTAAGCATTCCAAATTCAACTATCGTATTACGGTTATTTCGCGCGAAAATTTTAAATAAATAAATACAATTTAATCCGAAGATCTTTCACCCTAGAAGAAAGGCGTTTTTCTCGAGATGCGAACGCTTCTCCAAAAATATAAACAAACTCCATTAAATGTTGTTGTTTTTCTGTGAATTTTTCTCTGTAATTTTTTCTTTTTCTTAGGATTTTACACAGCTTGGCTTCTCCCAGCTGCCATGGTCGGCTTGGTGGTCTTCCTTTACGGAGTGGTGACCATGCATTCGAACAAGCTCGCCGTTGATGTTTGCGATAGCCAAGGCAAATTCAAAATGTGCCCGCTCTGCGACGAAAATATCGGCTGCAAATATTGGGACCTGAGCGACATCTGCGGTTACGCCAAATTGGCATATCTTTTCGACCATCCGGGAACCGTATTTTACGCCGTTTTCGTCTCATTTTGGGGTAAGACAATATTAAAGCGACATAATGAAGAAAGTGAAAATTCTACAATTATTTGAGTTGAAAAAATCAACAGTTTTCAGGAAAAAACTTTTTAAAAAAATTAAAACTAAACATAAACAATTAAAACATAATTTTAAAAAAACGCAGCAAATGATTGTACATTGGTTTATTACTCCTTCACTCCAATAATGATTTAGGAAGACTATACATTTGTGAACGTTTCAACGTAACAACATATCGATAACTATAATAATAGAAAAAAAACCTGTTGGCAGCTATAGTAATTTTAATTATTTTTATTCTTCCAAATTTATCTAATTAAAAGTTAAATTATTGGCCTAAGGTACAGCAGAAGGGAGTCTTTGACGGATATTCCAACGATTTTAATAGCGCTTGTCACCTCAAGTTGAGCTATCAAGGGGAATTTTCGAAATCGACACGAAAGTTGCGATAACTTGAGAACCATTATAGATATCGACACTGCTATGGTCTCATTAAATTCAGCGCCCAATCTATAGAGATTAATACCAATTACAACTTTGTCTGAAAGACAGTTGGAAAATACGTATTTTTTACACTTCAAAAATACCAGTAAAATTTATTGAACATTGAGCTATTGTCTGGACGAAGATTGATTTGTGGTGTAGATTTCAAGAACTTGGCTAGGTATTATAGTTGCGATAGTGTGCGATTGAATGAAGTCTGATTTTTACCACGCGGGTCACATACTGTGCTTCCGTTTTAGACGCATATTGACTATATTTTGATTTTTTTTTTCAGACAGCAAAAATTATTATATTTACACGCTGGGGACGCGAAATGTTTCTTTATGTCAGCTGAATGTCGCTGGAGGTTCATGAAATTATCCCATTGTACAAAACTTGGCTAATATCGTTATGTTAGGCTCACATACACACTTCCTTATCATTAATTTAATTCGTGCGTTTTTCTATTTTTGGGTTCTTCTAGCTAGTTTTTCAATAGCAGTGTAGAATAATGACGTTGCGCCCTGACTATAAGCTCCTTGATTTTATTATCGATTATTGCTGTTGCCGATTCAAACATGGAAGTACTGTGTGATCTATGCACACCGCTGGTTTATAATCTTTTTGTTCCTCAATTTCATTTGAATCACATTCATCTTGCAGCTGTGACGTTCCTCGAATACTGGAAAAGGAAATCGGCCTCCCTAGCTCACCATTGGGACTGTATGGGCTTCCAAGACGAGATGGAACGACCGAGGCCGGAATTCGCTGCTCGAGCTCCATTCTACGAAAGAAACCCAGTAACAGGGATACCAGAACCGAGCTTCCCCAAAGGTGAACGCAACAAGAGGATGGTTGCCGGCCTTGGCATTGTCTTCCTAATGGTAGTACAATTCCGCATACAAAAAACAACTCGCAGTTGATGCTATGGACATTTGAGAAAAACTATTAATTGATCGCTCGCTTACTGTTTCAGATTTCCTTGGTGCTCATTTTTATTCTCGCTGTTATTATTTATCGAGTACTCGTCTCGATACCCTTATTCCAAAACGCAATGTTCCGCTCTCAAGCTCAAGCGATCGCCAATTTGTCAGGAGCCGTTGTCAATCTAATTCTCATCATGGTCATGAGCCGAATTTACGAAAACTTGGCCTACAGACTTACCTCGTGGGGTGAGAATTTTCAATTTTTAACCGACATCAAAAGTAGGAGTTTACAATGGTTGACTTGCGGTTTTTTCGGTATTTGTTGTCGTCTGGCATTCAGCTCCTTTAAGTCCGATCGGGTTACTTTTTTTTTTTGTTTGAAAGGGTTACTATCCAGGTAGGCTCCATAATTTTTTTAAATTTAGTCCATCCAATAGTTACGTCCCCACATCCGGAGAAATGCCAGAAAACGTGATTTTCGCAAAAACAGCAAGTTATGACTTCGCGAGCTTATAACTTCTAGAAAAATTGCTCGATTGTTTTGTTTTTTATGTCATTTCGTTCATAATTTATCTGCCTATGAGGGTCTAGCTCCAATTTTTCGTCGGCATTCTGATATTGCGCGAAGAGAAGAAAGTGTAAAAAAACGTGATGCCGATTTTTACTTTTTTTTAGGTTTTTCGGCGCCTCTTAGGCAGAACGACTACCGGATGGTTACAAAGAAATATGAATTTACGATATATTATTAGGTGTCAGGCAATAAGACTGAGTCTGGACGTGAAGATTCACAGAGAAATCTGAAATGGTTTTTAGGAAAAGGCGTGAACAGCCATCGTCAAATGATAGTGTTAAAAATCGGCTCTCATAAATGCTGACTTGCTCTGTTCAAGTATGATGAAAACTCATGATATTTATATATGTTCTTACTTATTCGTTTCTGTAGGCCTTCTTATCTATGAAATTATAAGAGAGGCGCCGACTCCAAAAGAGATAAATCTGGAGGCGATTCAGAGGTGAAAGGAAAGTCTTTTAATCATTTGGGAAATGAGAAAAAGTAATTTTTATATTATTAGGGGAGGTGATCCAATCAATCAGGAAGTGGTCAGGTCAATATATAAACGAGTAGTAAAGTAGTCCTTAATATTATGTGTATTTGGTGAATGAGTAGCTGCGAAGTTGGGACATTTTTGTTCTTTTTATCCTTTTCAGAGTTTTTTTTATAGGCAAATAATTTTGAGACGGTTTTATTTTATTTATTTATTTTTTTTATCCCCACGAATAAGGCTTTGTTTCATTCTTTTTTCCAGAAATGCACAGAACGCAAACCGAGTTCGAGGATCACCTCACGTTCAAAGTATTTATCTTCCAGTTCGTCAATTTTTATTCGTCCATATTTTATATCGCGTTCTTCAAAGGCAGATTCGTCGGGTACCCGGGCAATTACACATTAATTCTCAGACTGAGGAACGAAGATGTACGTATTTCTATTCGTTGCCTTCGAATGTTATTCATTTATCTATATATCGAATTTACAATTGTTTTGGGCCCGTTGCAGTGTAGTGCTGGAGGTTGCCTGATCGAATTAGCTCAACAATTAGCCGTCATAATGATAGGCAAGCAAATAATTAATAACGCTCAAGAAATCATCGTACCCAAAATGAAAGCGTGGTGGCATAACAGAAGGGTAAATATAATTCACTGAAAAGAGTAAATAATGGAAAAATAATAAATACGAGAATAATATATTTATGTACTTTATTATATAAGATAAATAATCAAATCGATGGCTACAGGACAACATAATATGTGTTATAAAAATTTGGCTGGTTTTCAGGTGAGAGAAAAAACGTTATAAAAATAATGGGGCAATTAGTGTTATGAAGAGTGCAGAAGTGGGGCAACCGGTGATATCATGCTACATGCTTTGAAATCTAAAGAGTAGCTCAATTCAGGAAAACACCTTGGTAACACTTGTTGCCGACAAGAATGGTATAACACATGTTGTTTAAGCGGGAATATCTCATTCCCAGCGCTACCAACAAAAAAACTGAGGCCACCACGAGATTCGGCTTGAAATTTTGAATAAGAATCATCCAAAACCTCAAAACCCATTTTTTTCATATATTATCACAGTTGTCCTGTAGCCATCGAAATAAGAAATACGTACGACATCATGATAAATAGTAGTTTCGTTCAAAATCGATGTTTCATCAGTCAATTGTGACAACTATTTCAGGTGAAGCTTCCAAAAAAACGAAAGACTACCAGATGGGAAGAGGACTATCAGCTTGTCGATAGCGAAGGACTCTTTGAAGAATATTTGGAAATGGGTCAGTAATATTTCAATTTTTGCAACTGCAAAATCTATTAGTAGAATAAGAAAAATTAATTAATTAAAAACTTTCTTACTACCGGATAATTTCGAATTTAGAGAGAACTTTAACGCAGAATCGTTTCGTTCTGTTTTCAGTTCTACAATTTGGCTTCATAACAATATTTGTTGCCGCCTTTCCGCTCGCGCCTTTGTTCGCCCTTCTCAACAATTGGGTCGAGATTCGACTGGACGCGCAGAAATTCGTATGCGAAACGAGGAGAGTCGTCGCTGAGCGAGCTGAAAACATCGGCATTTGGTTTAAGATTCTACATATGCTTGCAAACCTAGCGGTGATCAGCAACGTAAGTCAGGACGTGTTCTAATATTGAAGAAAAAATATCGTAACTAAGCCAGTTTTTTCCACACTAGGAAGAACACATGTCGAGAGATTTTTTTGCCTGAGGGTTTTGTTGGGGCTATGCTACCCCGTGCGTCACTGCGACCTCCAAGTGGATCTGAGAGATAGTTAGCCTTCGGTAAGAACCCAAGTACCACAGAACCGATGGTCAACTGTTGGGAAATATGACGGGGACCCAAAAGCACAAAGAAAGGGATCTCAATTTTGGTTTATTATTCGATAGTAAACCATTGTAATCGCACAAGAAAAAATGTTTTCTAACCCCCCTCAAAATTTGTTGTCTTACGTTTCAAGGCATGTAGAATCCGAATATCCAATAAAAAATTCTATTCGTCCGCCGTCAACACTTTTCTGACGAAACTAGAAAAAAGCTAAATTCGTGAAATTTTCACCAAAAATCAATCTTGGCCAGACAATGGCTCAATTCTTTAGCCAAATCGCTACCTCAATTTTAAGGGTATTTTTGAGGGATTTCCATAGCTTGGCCTATTCTCCGAGCATTCTTGAAATTTTCACCAAAAATCAATCTCGGTCTCACAACGGCCCAATTCTTGAACCACATTGCTAGCTCAATTTTAAGGGTATTTTTGGGGGGTTTTGAGGGGAGGTTCATATTTTCCAAGGTTTTCCAGAAAAAGGTGTATTTGGTATCGATTTCTATAGCTTTTTTGGACGCTGAATCGAATGAGACCATCGCGGGGTCGATAGCTTTATTGGTTCTCGAGTTATCGCAGCTTTTGTGTCGAATTTGGGATGTTTGCAGAAATTCGACGTGAGGATGTAACTCGAGAGTTCTTGGAGCTATAAAAAATCCTTCTATACTCGTTGGAATGGTCGTCCAGCACTCTCTCCAGCTGTAACGTTCAGCCATAAGTTTAGCTTTTTATTTAGAAATCAAGAAAAGATATACGATCGCCCTTCCTCGCTGTGGGGTTTCCATAATTATTTTCTAGGGTGAATTTGTAGTCGAACTAAACTTTAAAATGGCTGCAAAATTCAGCTACGTTCGATTTCATTTGTTCTAGGGATTTCTCATCGCGTTCACCTCGGAATTTCTGCCCAAATTACTCTACCAATACGACTACCATTGGAACTTAAAAGGCTATATCAACTTCACCTTGGCCTATTCCCCGAACGGTACTCTATCACAACAGTGTCGATACAGAGGTCTCAGGGATGAGAATGGCAACCATACGCCTTTCTTTTGGAGGCTCCTCGCCGTCCAGTTTGCTTTCGTTATCGTTTTTGAAGTGAGGATATTTGGTATTTCCGCTCTCGCTTCCCTCTCTTCCTAATCATCAGTACAAACAATTTTGCCATAAAATAATTATCTTTTTTCAGCACGTTGTTTTCGGGATATGCAGGCTGATAGACATAGTAGTTCCTGATATCCCGGAAAGTTTGGAAGTCAAGATCAAACGGGAGCGCTACCTGGCAAAACAAGCTCTGCAAGACTCGGATACAATAATGAAGGTGAGAAAATCGGTGCCCATTTCACCAAAACTGACTGAACTGAGAATCCGTCAAAGTTGTGGAGAAATAGGGCTCTTCAAGCGTTGTGAATGTACCTGAGATATA
Source organism: Tupiocoris notatus (assembly GCA_037159825.1). Classification (NCBI taxonomy): domain Eukaryota; kingdom Metazoa; phylum Arthropoda; class Insecta; order Hemiptera; family Miridae; genus Tupiocoris; species Tupiocoris notatus. The sequence continues at coordinate 5,855 of JASJUZ010000455.1, read as the reverse complement.
ATTTTGAAATTTACCAAACGTAATTCTTTCATCTCTTTCTTGACGTCGCATTCTTTGATGCTCATGGATTGTGAGGGGGAGAGAAACCAGGCGGCTCATTCTCCAATTGTTTAATGTCTGGCCGAGTACTTTTGCCCGTTCGGGCATCATCAGGGCGACCTAAATATGTAGCGTTCAGTGTTTGTAATCATGGAGGTACAGGATAATTTTGAAGATTCTTAAAATACTTACGCGGAGCCGTAGGGCCCACAGCCAAGTCGGATCGCAGTCACTGGGTTTTTAATTAAATTACATCCTGTCTGCCTAGTTTCCTATGTCCTGAAATGTTGTCGTGATTAAAGTTAAATATATCAATCATTTTTTGGTATTGGTAACTAGATTCTACTTGCGCAAGTTAAGAGGTCAAAATTTAGAGCTACATATTCAGGTCGCCCTGATGATGCCCGAACGGGCGAAAGTACTCGGCCAGACGTTAAACAATTGGAGAATGAGTCGCCTGGTTTCTCTCTCCCTCACAATCCACGAAATAATTCTTTCATGGATTTTGAATGGCAGTCGCGTTCTGTGGGTATATTCTCATACTGTGCAGGTTGCAGCCGGAGTTGAGGAACTTGGGAAGGAGTCAAGATGGCGAATGGTTCTCGACCTAACGGCCGAACTAGGTAGCGGAACCGATTCAGAACAACCGGGGCCGGAGCCGAGTCCAAAGCCTAAAGGCTTGCTCCGAAAGGTGGCGACTGAATCCGAAGACCAGGTAATTTTTCGATTAGAATGCAAGTATTGTAATGGATAAATCAGACGAAGCGCTTGACGACACTATTTTATTGAACTTCCAAACACATCCGTATCAAAAACTGAGTTCATCCGAGCGATGATTATCGGAACCATTTTAACAGCGTTGAGTAACACTTGTTTCAACGTATGAAGCTCGTTTTTTTTTCGTCAAATAAAAAACCACAACTCTTAACCATGACTAAACTCAGTTGAAATACTCGGCACAAAGGAAAGATCAGGAAAGGTTAGAGCAGGGGTCTCCAACCTACGGCCCATAGAAAATCAGGGTACTGAAAATCATTAGTTTTAGGCCCTACAACAAAGCTGGTGGGGGGCTCGACTTTCAGCCCTGAAATATTGCTGGCCCGCTTATACCACAAAAACTTGTGGCCCTTGAGTAAAACGCTGCAAATGATTGTACAGTGGTTTATTATTCCTTCGCTTCAATAATGATTTAAGAAGACTATCCATTTGCGATAGTAACTATTCCGAACATTTGTGAAGGTCCGCATCGAAAAACATGACGTCCGTCCGTCCGCCGTCGACACTTTTCTGGCGAAACTATAAGAGCTAAATTCTTGAAATGTTCACGAAAAATCAATCCCTGCCTGACAGTAGCTCAATTTTTTTTTTGGCCAAATAGCTACCTCAATTTTAAGGTTACTTTTGGGGAGTTTTGAAAGGGCAAAAATTCGTATTTCCATCGTTTTTCAGAAAAATGTGTATTTAGTATCAATTTTAATATTTTTGGACGCTGAATCGAGTGAGACCATCGTGGGGTCGATAGCTTCAGTGGTTCTCGAGCAGCGTTTTTTGTTGGATTTTCGGATTCTACATGCCTTGAAACGTAAAACATGAAATTTTGTTGGGAGGGGGGGGGGTTAGAAAAAATTTTCTTGGGCGATTACAATGGTTCATTATTGAATAATAAACCAAAAGGTCGGAGCCCCCTAGGTTAGAGGGCTGCAGTGATTGGAGATATTGCCATCTATCACCTATGGGTACAGCACCGTCTAATTACTCGTTCAAAAATTTCTAGGATGGCGATGAAGTGATGGAAACTAAGATCGACGTCGACGACAGTCTTCCCCTGCAGCTACCTCCGCGGAAGTCAGTGACGACGTTGGACTTCCAAAAATCGCCCCGCGGTTCCCTCAAACGGCAAAGCTCATGACACAAGTTCTCTCTATGAATTCACTTTTCCCGAGTCGTATTTTCGTCTTCGAATCATTTTACTCTATTATCATCCACCGTTCGTCACCACAGACGGGTTTGCCGTATTACTATTGTATAACTAGCTATTAGCTCCGCTAGAACTATGCCATTATTTTTCTTATTCCGATCAACGACAGGCGGCAATCGCCGAGACGTTTTATTTTTTAATAATTTGTTGGAGCAATGTGTTACTATAAACGACGTTCGTCGAACTTCAGGTACATTGACTCAGAAAATTTCTGAATTCAGGCGCTCATTTTACTTCACTCGAATAAAAGGTATTTTATACCGAATTAAAAAAAAGGAAAAATCTTGAAATTGACAAACAAAAATATTTTTTTATCGCAAGGTGACCGTATGTTGGTTTTACGTGCACTGAAAATTCGATTCTAGTACGTTTTTGAGTTATAAAGCAGTAAAAGTGTTCCATTGCGTACACAATTATGATTTCGATGCTAGCTATAAGCGGCTCGGTGCTTGACAATTGCAATTTTGAACTTAAGGAATGTCTACAGAAAAATTAATGTGTGTCTTCAGGACAAAAAATGACCTTTTTCCTATTTAAGATTATTTTATATCTCAACTATTCAACTGACGGGTCTTCATTCCGTTCGGTTTTAAATAAATTACAGCCCTTCGACAAAATTTGCATATCGTTCGCATTTTAATAGCTGAAACAGTTGGCTGAAATAGAAATATTACCCAGCTTTTAGCGCCAGTATATTGGGATGAGAATAGTCGACGAGAGATATTCATTTCACACGTTTCGAACTAGGTTTCAAATAATAAGCTCGTTATTTAGACTTAGGTTTTTTTCAATTTAGAGCGATTTCTTAGAAACGATTGAGCAGCTGATTATCAGGCAATTGAAATTCGAAACAAATTCTGTAGACTACAGACAGCACAATATTTTAGAGTTTTTCTATCGAACTCGCACAATTATAGACGTTTAAAAATATGAACTTAGAAAGTGCTCGGTTATTATTACCACGCTCTAAGACCATAAAAGGACACGCTCATTTTTTTTCCTAATTAATAATAAATTGAGTTTGCACGGGCGATGAAGCATTCGTTGAATGTCATAATTGATTTTTAACCGAATTCAAAAGGAAGATGGTTACTATATGTTTGACTTGCGGTTTTTTAAATTAATCAATTTTTTTTAACCACGGTACAGAAAAATATGTTTCAACTGATTGAATGAAAATGTTGGTTATTTTTCAGAGAAATAAGAATGAATTTGAGACGACCTAAGAGTGATCCCAATTATACGTTAAATGAACTGGAGAAACGGCGAGAAAAAAAAATGAACTGCATTCCCGAAATGTGACTCCAAGTCGGAAATTTCGAAAACCCCGTATAATATTGTTTCCGATTATTTGAAGTTGAACTGAAATGATAGTACAAGTGTTCGATTCTGAAGATTTGAGTGCCTTGACGCGTTAAAAATTTTTTTGGTTTTAAAATTTAAAAATAAAACGCAAAAATTGTTCAGAGAATTGAACTAAGCGAGGACGAGAGTAACAACACTGTTTACCCAATTTCCATCCATATTCTACCGTTGAAAAACATATATCTTGTTAAATAGGATACTTATTTATTTTAGGATACGTATTTCCCTTCACTTTTAGGATACCTATACTTCTTCGCGTTTCCCAACTCGAATAAAAATTATTTTCCATTTTCCTGGTGGAAATTATTCACGCAGAATCGAACATGTACTATGAACGGGGCATTTTTAATTCGCTGTACATGAATCCGTGTTTACATGGCTGTGAGTATGCTAAGGGAATCGCTTATTTTGAAACTCTCACGTGCGATTAGTCTTTGGTGAAATAATAAATCAACACCAGCAATTGGTCGAATCTCGATCCTATTCCTTCGAAGTTGTTTTTCTCCAAGATGTATAACTCTTTCCTTGATAAATGTTTATCCTAAAACCTTCGCACGATACCCATTTATGAATAACGCCTATAATTGGTCAATTTGTCAATGTACACCTCCTGCGCTACTTCCAATTACTTCCACGACGCTTGTGTCCGAATTTCCAAAAATCCCGCTTGTCAGCGTCATGAACTGAAATTTACAAAAAAATGTCCATAGATTTTCTCTGTATTGTGATTATCGATAGTTGTTGGAATTACGCAGTTTTTTCTCCACCATCTCAGCCTTACAGAGCCATCTACTACTGAAACTTCTATCTCGTCTTTTATATAGCGTTGAGCTATGCTTGTTTCCCGTTTCGGTTTCAATGGACCCCGTTTCATTCTACAGAGTGGGGCACGAGAACATCCCACATTTCAAACAGTTGTTAAAAAAAAAAAAAAAAACTAATCGAGAAAATGAAAAAAGAATTTATTTATCAAAAAGATGACTTCATTTGTTTTTTTTTGAACTGTTTTAAAAATAATATCGACCAAGTGATGGCCTTGCTGGGCAATACAGATATTGAGCCTTTTGCGGACGTTTCGCATGACTTTCTCAAGTATGTGGAGGTTATCTGGGCGATTTCTTCCTCGATTGCAGTTTTGAGGTCTTCCAGGATACTTGGACGATTTTTGAAAACATCGGCCTTTAGGTGACCCCAAAGATAAAAATCACAAGGGCTAAAATCGGGGGAGGGGATACGCGGGGGGGCACTGAATAGGCTTATGCAAGGAGACCACCTGCCTGGGGAACATAGAATAGACAGTGTGTGCTGTGTCCGAGGCTTTCAAACATCAAGGACCCTGGAAGACCTCAAAACCACAATCGAGGAAAAATCGCCCAAATAACCTCCACCACACTTGAGAAAGTCCTGCGAAACTTTCGCAAAAGGCTCAATATCTGTATTGCCCGGCAAGGCCATCATTTAGACGATATTATTTTTAAAGCAGTTCTAAAAACGCTGCAAATGATTGTACAGTGGTTTATTATTCCTTCGCTTCAATAATGATTTAAGAAGATTATCCATAATTGATAGTAATTTATTATTCCGAACATTTGTGAACGTTCCCACCAAAAAAACAGATTGGTAACCATAGGGGAAAACTCCGTAGCAACTATTGTAATTTGAATCATTTTTATTTTTCTTAATTTCCAAATTAAAAGCTCAACTTTTTGCCAAACGGTACAGTTGAAGAGTGTTTGACGACCACTCCAACGAGTAAAGAACGACTTTTATAGCTCCAAGAACTCACGAGTTTTACCCTCATGCCAAATTTCTGAAAATCTCCAAAATTTGACACAAAATCTGCGATAACTTGAGAACCAATAAAGTTATCGACCCCGCGATGGTCTCATTCGATTCAGCGTCCAAAAATCTATAGAAATAGATACCAAATACACCTTTTTCTGAAAACTTTGCAGATACTTATTTCTCCCCCTCAAAAATTCCCTTAAAACTGAGCTAGCAACATGATTCAAGAATTAGGCCGTTGTGAGGCCGGGCTCAAGATTGATTATTTATGAAAATGTCAACAATGTAGATATTATAGTTTAGCCGGAAAAGTGTTGACGACGGACAGACAGAATTTGTTTTATTGGATATTTGGATTCTACATGCCTTGAAACGTAAAACATCAAATTTTGAAGGGAGTTCGAAAAAAATTGTCTTGGGCGATTACAATGGTTTATTATTAATAAACCAAAAACTACATGACTTCATCTTTTTGATAAATAAATTCTTCTTTTCATTATCTCGACTATTTTTTTTTACAAATTTTTAAAATGTGGGAATACTTACCTCGTTTTTATTGATAGTTCTACAGGCGCCTTTTCTTTAAATACATCATTTTCCATGTATTTTCATTGAATGTTCAACATTATAGTTGGCACTAGATTCTTATTCCGTGATTCTTAAGTCTCAGACGATTGTTGCATACCTT
>JASJUZ010000454.1:0-94545 GCA_037159825.1 Tupiocoris notatus | reverse complement strand
TGTTCAGTCCTGTACAACTGAATATTGAAAATAGGGACCCCTCTCCTAATTAGCTTCAATAAAAGTGGTCTGTTCAGAGAATGTCGCTTCGGTGCCTATGTTCAAGCTTCCGCTGCAGACGCAAGTAACTAGGCAACGGCTTCGAGGCGAGCGCAACTATCACGGACAAAACCAGCTGATACCCCCCGTTTTGTGACCTTCCTTTTTTCTCTCTGAGTTACGTGTCTTGATATCTTTTGCAATACAATTATAGTTTATATTTTCGTTCGAAATGTTTGTGAAATATTACATGATCATTACAATCGACCCTCTGACGTCCACGACCGAACAAACTGGTGCCGAAACCCGGGAATAACTCGCGATTGTGTGAACGCGATAGCAAGTCACTCAGTCGGTAAACGAATGTGCTGATGCGGACTCGCTCCCAAAGAAGATCCTTTAAATCGGGTAAGATAAACCCGTATTCTAGACCTGCGGTATGTTACAAGGCCGGTAAATCGCGATCGCGATTGAAAACTAAAGCGCGTAATAAAAACGATATGGCCTCTTCAAATGATGATTCCTTTCCATCTGTTGTCGGGTGCTTCATTAATTTTCAGCCTTATGAAGAAGAAGTCGCGCAGCTCGACGATGTTCAAAAGTGTATTGTAATGAAGGTTGATGGCCAAATTGGGAAAATGTTGATGTTAGTTGACCGTTTGAAAGGCCAAATTACGTCTGAAACCTTCCGTCTTCATTCCGTATCGTACGAACGCCACATTCTATCGAGTGAAGATCTCGTCTCAGACCTCGTTACTGCCAGTATACCAGATCTACTGAGTAACTTTCTGATTGAATCGATCGGAAAAACGCAACAAAAGTTATCTGATGAACTGGCTTTGGCGTCGCAAGCTCTCAAAGCATCAGATGTCCATTCCGATCCAACCGGCGCACAAGATTATACCCAACAGACGTTGAACCATATTCAATATCACTCTCTCGTAATTTCCCAAGTGCCAATTTTCAATGGTGATATTCTTGAGTTTGACAATTTCATTTCTTTATTTGACAAATGTGCTCACAATCTTCAATACTTACCCGTAGAACAAAAATGGGAAGCTCTACGATCCAAACTAATTGGTCCCCCGCTCGCTCTCGTGTCGGGCTGCAGTGGGACAACCTCAGACTACAATCAGGCGTACTCAGCGTTGAAACGGGAGTATAACTCTCCATTCCGAAAATCGATGGCCCTTATGGCTCAGAAAGAAAAACTCCCAAGGCTATCCGAGTCCGTTGCGTCATTGGAAGAGTTTTATTTCAAAGTGCAGTCGTGGGTCTCAGCTGTGCAAGAAATTCCAACAAAGGATTTACCAGGTTTCCTCCTATTTGAAACTGTGTTCAACAAGTTGCCAGGACATTTCAGAGATGCCTTCTGTTCGAATGCCTTCGATGGGAAAACTTTGCCCACGATTCACGATCTTCTAAAATTTTTATCTGCTAAGGTGGAAGCATTGCGCAACGTTCCCTCAGCTCCTGCCCCCAAGCAGAACGCGCCAGCTTTTAATCAATTAAGGAGAAATAGCTCGCCGAAAGGACAACTCATTGACCGACATAAATACTCTGGTAGGACCGCGTCATATACCACCCAGAATACGGATTATGACGTCGCCCCAGAGAACTTCAGTATCAATAGTACTGAGGCAGACAATTCCTTCACTTATCAATATCATCGACCTGGGCGCCCTTCACGCACAATGGGGTGTTTTCTCTGCAAGCGCGACCACTTTTTATACCGCTGCCCTGATTGGATGAAATTAGAGCAAAACACACGAGCCTTCTTGGTCGAAACCTACCGTTTGTGCAATCGATGTCTTTCTAACAGGCACCTTCACGATAGTTGCCCCTCGGAACGCACTTGTATTCACTGTAAGGATACACACCACAGCTCTCTTCACCCACCCGAATCTACCTCAAGAAAAGACGAAAACGAGTCTGGGCTGTCTACTGGACCTCCAATAACTGGACGCTCTTTTGTTAAGAAGGGCCGGTCGCGCTCACCATCTCCATCTGTTAAGGCATTTCATGCTCTGACCTTAGGCCCCAGCCGGAACCAACAAGACTCGAAAGAAAACCTCTCCTCTGAAAACGTTAGCAGCACGTCCATCAGAAATGCTCATTCTTCAAGAAACTCACCTTCAAACTATGTGGACCAAGACAAAGGGCGAAGCAGCTACCACCTGACTGACCATCTGGAATCTAAGACCGAATGTGACCCAAAGTCTTCTACCAATCAGCGCAAAGTTCTTAACCAAGGTAAGCTGAACATAAGTTCTCAGGCGTCATTCAATTCATTGAGTAACATTCAATCTCGAAATTTTCAAGATTGACTGTTGCTCCCAGACCACATCACCCTTCCACCCCTAAAGTTTCCTATGTCCCGTCTTGTTAAGCTCATGTCCCTTTTTTTGTCCAAAACTCCCACTACCAAATTGGATCAATTTCCAAAGAGCCTCATTTCTAGCGATTCAAATGAAAAACCCCCCACTTTTAGTGAACTGAATCCATTGTGCCTGGCCAATCAAACGAATTTTGAAACCCACCCTTTTGGACCATTACGTTCAAGTCTGCACTTTTCTCCGCACATTGCAGTAATTCCAACAGCTGTCATTTCGTTAGGGCACGACGGATTGAAGGGATGCAAGGTACGAGCCTTGCTGGACTCCGGAAGTGAGACTTCCCTTATTACAGCTGAGGCAGCCTCAAGATGTCAATTACGCCTATCTAAATTTTCTGGCATGGTATCTGGAATTGGAGGAGCTTCCACGTCACCCATCATCGGGATCACCTCTGCGTTTCTAAAACTTTTAGATGGGCGAGTTCTCCCCGTCAGTTTAAGAGTACTGAATACTGTGACTGCCGATTTACCATCTCGAGATCTACCATACCATCGTTGGCCACATCTATCAAATTATGAACTCGCTGATCCATTATACTACAAGAGCCGTCCAGTAGATGTAATTCTAGGAGCCGACATATTTCCACAAATCTTAATTCCTCGCACAGTCTTCCCAATCCGAGGTTCGCCAACCCTTGTCTGCACTTCTCTTGGATGGATCACTATTGGTTCATTTAGCCATGGTGTGGTACGTTCAGTTCATTTTTCGAATTCAGATCAAAACAAGAATCAGAAAACTCGATACATTGAACGGTTTTCTACTACACCACCACCCAAGCAGTCCTCAAGCTTACTCTGTCCAACAAGTCCTGATAATATTTCTACTGACGCTCATCCCATGATCTTAAGTCAGCCTGATTGCCAACAGCGACCTATTTCAACAATAAAGACCTTGGTGTCTCCAGAAAACAAGTGTCCTCGATCTCAACCACCCATGATACCCTTAAACCAGAATCAACTGTGGGATGTCTATTTTAAGCGATCCAATATTGATACGCCATGGATCTGCCCGTGGCCTCTAAGCTCATCAGTTTTGAGTGTACATGGTGCGTTTGATTTCCAACCTACTACAATAGTTTTGCCCAACAAATCGAAGACTAACTCAGAAAATTGCGATGCTCAAACCCTATCAACGCGTTCAGACGAACTCGCCATAGATAGTCTTCTATTCCGCATGTTTGAATTGGAATCAGTGGAAGAATGTTCTCCATTATCTCAAGATGAGCTCAAGGCCGAGGAGCTGTTTTCAAACCAAGCTCATAGACTCCCGAATGGAAGATATTGTGTACCACTACTATTAAAACGTCCTCCTTCTGAACTCGGTGACTCCCGCCGCATCGCCATCAGGCGTTTTCTCCAACTTGAAAACCGATTCAAAAAGAATGCTCAGTTGCACGAACAATATTCACAGTTTATGCAGGAGTATATGGAACTTGGCCACATGTCTCCAGCACCTCGGCCGACCCCCGAACAAACCACGTACTACCTACCACACCACGCTGTCTTCCGACAAAATAGTCCCACATCAAAAATTCGAGTGGTGTTTAATGCTTCGCAAAAGACGACCAGCGGTCTTTCATTAAATGACCTCTTGTATGTTGGCCCCAAGTTGCAGGCAGATATCACTGATATTGTGACCAAGTTTCGAGAGCATCGCTTTGTATTCACTGCTGATATCAGGCATATGTTCAGAAATATCGATATTCTCCCTCATGAGCGAAATCTCCTCCGTATTTTTTGGCGCTCGAGTTCTGATGATCCTATCCAAGAATTTTGTATGAACACAGTTACGTATGGGACCACTTCAGCTCCTTATCTAGCGAACAAAGTCGTCCGCTCACTAGCTGAGCTCGGTCAAAGGCAATATCCCCTTGCCTCGGACATATTGGCCAACCGAACATACGTTGATGATTGTCACGGTGGAGGATCTTCAATTGAAGCTGCTATCACTGCTCGTACTGAAACCATAGCCCTTCTTTCATCAGCAGGATTTGAACTAAGGAAATGGGCATCGAATGATCCAAAACTTCTAGATGACCTTCCAGTCAAGCACCTTCTCCCGCTTCAACAATCGGTGGATTTCACATTGGATCAGGAGCAGTCCCACAAAATTCTTGGCCTGTCTTGGAACCCAGTGACTGACACTTTTCATTACACAGTTTGCCCTATACCAAGAATAGAAACGAAACGCGACTTGGCAAGTCAAATAGGACGCATATTCGACCCTCTCGGCTGGCTAATACCAGTTGCCGTTCATGCACGCTCAATTCAGCGCAAGGTTTGTGTGGCTAAGTTTGGATGGGACCAACCTCTCTCTGAAGATATTAGAGCTCAATGGGCCATGCTTGCCTCTGATTTCACCAATATTCGGCTTTTATCAATCCCTAGACATATGCCCTTTTCTGCAGAACAGGATTGGCTTGTGGGGTTTGCTGACGCCTCAGAAACTGCGTACGCCGCTGTCATCTACCATGTCAATTGTTCATCTACACCATCTACAGTACGTCTCGTCCTTTCCCGAGCTCGAATGGCCCCAATCAAAGTTGAATCTCTTCCCAGATTGGAACTCCTCGCAGCAGAACTTCTCAGCAAAGTTTTTGTAAAAGTTTCCACCCTTTTTCCTCACATACCTTGGGAACGAAAATTTGCCTTTAGTGACAGTACCATAACCCTCTCTTGGCTGACTGCTGACCCAGCTCCAGTCTGGAAAGTATTTGTTGGGAACAGAGTGTCTAAGACCTTGTCAAACGTTCGATCTGATCGCTGGTTCCACGTCAAATCTTCAGAGAATCCTGCAGATGTAGCTAGTCGAGGAACTCTACCCTCTCATCTTGTTACGTCCTGTAAGTGGTGGAACGGCCCCTCTTGGCTTAGCTCATCTCCAAAGGAATGGCCCTTGAACAAAGTTCGTCCTGACCTTAGTGAATCCACAGTTGCTTCAGAGCGGAGAACAAAAAGTCCATCTTCGTGCTCTGCAATCACCAAAATCAACCAGCTGAATTTGGAAGAGAAGTTCAGCAACTATTCCAGACTCCGAAGAACTACTGCATGGATGTTGAGATTTGCCCTCAATTCATCAGCACCAGCTAATCGCCGCACAGGACCTCTTTCATCTAACGAACTGCAAAAAGCTGAATTGTGCTTAGTTCAAAGAACTCAACGTCGGTATTTGAGTGACCTTATCAAGGACGCCTCGGTTCAACGCCCTAAGAACCGTCTGACTAAGACTCTTGGCCTATTTGTGGATACAGAAGGAACACTACGAGTAGGAGGACGTCTGGCAAACAGCAGTCTGGCTTTTCAAACACAGCATCCAGCTCTTCTACCTAAAGATTCGCATCTCACCATCATTATTATTCAGTCTGCTCACGAAAACCTTCTGCACGTAGGACCAAGAACTACCTTCGCATGGCTTAGGCAGAAGTTTTGGATAGTAAATGGAAGAAATACTGTCCAGCGATTACTTTCTAATTGCATTAAATGTTTTTCGATCAAGCCAAAGCCGTTTCAGCCCGAGATGGGACAGCTTCCTTCGAGTCGTACTGAGCCAGTCTTCCCATTCATTCAGTCCGGCATTGATTATTGTGGACCCTTTTCTGTGAGCTTCACTGGGCAACGCGGGACAAAAATACTCCAAATTTACCTTTGTGTGTTCGTATGTTTCACTACTAAGGCCATTCATTTAGAGCCTGTGATGGATCTATCGACTGATGGCTTCCTTCAAGCCCTAGAACGGTTCATTGGTCGCCGTGGAGTACCTGCTGTCATCTGGACCGATAATGGCAGAAACTTTCTTGGTGCCGCAAACGTCCTACGGCCAATACGTCAGGTGTTTGACACGGCTGAGCATCGTCAGGCTCTCACCAATCACACGTCTGCCCGTGGAGTTGAGTGGAAATTTATACCTCCTCGAGCACCCCATTTCGGTGGGCTTTGGGAAGCTGCGGTGAAGTCCACCAAACGTTTACTCAAGGTCACTCTTCAGGGTCATACGCCGTCCTTCCAAGCTTTTAGCACGCTTGTTGTGCGAGTGGAAGCAATACTGAACTCAAGACCATTAGCCGCCGATCTCAGTTCTCCTAATGAGCTCCGAGTAATAACCCCTGGACATTTCCTCGTGCAGCGTCCACTCACATCCCTTCCAGAGCCTCACAGTGATGCTCGGTGCAGCTTCCTATCCGCCTGGAGGTTCGTCAAGCAGGCAGCGTCTACATTTTGGAAGAAGTGGCTGAGAGAATATCTACTCGACCAGCAGCAATCCCTTAAATGGAATACTCCCTCTAATCCACCGCACATTGGTCAAGTGGTATTAATAAAGGAAGATAACATTCCCCCGCTGCAGTGGATGATAGGAGTCATCCATGAATTATTTCCTGGCCCTGACGGGAAATCCAGGGTTGCCCGTGTAAGAACCACTTCTGGATACAAGATTCGACCTTTAGTGCGACTCTGCCCTCTTCCCGATTCCACCCCCAATCCAGTCATGGCCGAGGAGGATGTTCAGTCCTGTACAACTGAATATTGAAAATAGGGACCCCTCTCCTAATTAGCTTCAATAAAAGTGGTCTGTTCAGAGAATGTCGCTCCGGTGCCTATGTTCAAGCTTCCGCTGCAGACGCAAGTAACTAGGCAACGGCTTCGAGGCGATCGCAACTATCACGGACAAAACCAGCTGATACCCCCCGTTTTGTGACCTTCCTTTTTTTTTTCTCTCTGAGTTACGTGTCTTGATATCTTTTGCAATACAATTATAGTTTATATTTTCGTTCGAAATGTTAGTGAAATATTACATGATCATTACAATCGACCCTCTGACGTCCACGACCGAACAATAGGTAAGGAAAAAAAAATAATAATAATGATAAAAGGGAATAGAGGTATGTCAATGTAAAGATCGTTAAATTTGTTTTCCCATTGGTTTTGTCTGTGTGTACTGTGGCTGGGGATGCTCATTGTCTTGGGTTCCAGCAGGAATAGGTGATCGGCCATGGCGTCATCAACAGGAGACTCATCATCTGAGGAGTCCGGTGGTGCTCAGAAAAAAACAAGATCATCAAGTAGCTCATCATCATCGTCCGGAGTGTCGGTGGTGGACCGTGCTATCTCCCCTATCGTGCCCCCTTTTGCTACGGGTGGAGCTCCTTTTGACCTTAGTCGTGCCAAGGTGGTAGTAGGGCAACGAGTGCTAAGGCAGCTTCTTCGTACGGCTGAGAGGAGCTTACAACTCACTACCAGAAGACAGCGAACCAAGAATGTCCGAACCATAATCCAGCAGGCTTGTCAGCTGGCGGTGGTATTCATGGGGGAGGACGCTTTTGTGGATGCCTATGGAGAGGACTCGTCGGACGAAGAAGATATTGGACCGGCAGATGGTGTTACCCATGATGTCGTCGATACGTTAATTCCGGCGTTGTCTCTGCTGGAAACTAAGGTGAATCAACTGACTATGGCTGTTCAGGAGGCGACTCAGCGCATGGAGCAGCTTCATGAGGGAGCCCCAAAAGACCCAGCTTCCGCAGTGGTTGGTGGTGTTTTGACAGCGGATTATCGGCCGCAGCCTGGGGAGCTCACTGGCGTCGTTCGTAATCAAGAAACCATGACCGAAAGCATGCAACCAATGATCGCCGAAGTAAGGCCATCCAATCCGCAAGGGTGGACCCCGCCGGACGAAGATCCTTCTTGCATCACGGGGACTGCTAAACAGTCTGTTCAGTACCCCGTGTTCCCCTCTGTGTGGACAGGACGAGCCGGAGTACCCTCGACGTCCGCTGCCAGGACACAAAGTAAATGTCAGGTGTGCGGAGCACCGGATCCCGCTCACAGATGGGTCTGCACGGCCTGTCACTCGTTTTATGGCCGTCTTCGTAGCGATTGGTCAAGGAAACAAGGTTCAGGGCTACCAGCTACCAGCATCCTGCCATCATGCAAGCACCCAAACTCCAAGTATCAACCCAACAAATGTCGTGGCTGTAGACGACGAGGATATGAAAGAGCTCATTTGCACTTTGCTAAAAAGCCTCTGCCAATCCCCCGTCACCCGGAAGTCACCGACGAGGGCGTCGGCTTGCACAGTGGGAGGAATTGTAACGAGAACCCTTGGGCCGCGGGGCGGAGGCGTGGCCTACCTTAGCCGCTTCCCCTACTTTTCGGATGGTCCGAAGCGGCGGACAAGCGACGAGAGAGTTGGAGTCAAGAGTTCAAAGAGTACTGACGGATTTGTGTGTGTGGGAGATCGAACAGACCGATATTAATCGATTAGTGATCGAGCAAATCGAACATAACCGAGTGGTGGGGTATTTCGACCGACCGACGGACTTCGGTAGTGGCGAACATAATTACTTCGGAACGGTACGCGCGTGATTGGACCGGTTACAGTGAATCGATCCTTGGACCGGTTACCCGGGCGATCGATCGGTCGAGTGGAATTGCTATCGAACCGGTGCACTTCGATTCGAGCGACGGGGAACCGGCATCGAACCAACATCGCATCGATCCGAATCGATCGAATCGGTGGACTGTGTCGTCTTCGCCTAGACCTGTTCGGACCGGTGAGTGGATTTGTAGGCGGACCCCGGATCGATATTCGACTTGAACCATTCACGGGGACCTATTGTTGCGCGAACTTGGACGTGAGTACCTTTTTGTGTATCATAGACAACTGCCGTGGGAAAACTGTAATAATACTCCTTTTTTTTCGTCATTTATAATAAATCCAGTTGAAATAAGAGTAGATGGATTGTCACATCCCAGGTCCAAACAAATCAAACAACCCACTGGGAACTGGGGTATAGACGGGGAGCTTGCTGCTCGTCACCTACCTACGACAGGATCACATGAATAAGGTTGAATTGTTGTAATATTTTTGATTGGAAAGGCTCGCCGTCCGTACCACAGTTACAAAACTATGACAACATGCCGAAAATATTTGGTGAAAAATGAAGGTGGATTTATTTTCAATCATTACATCGTTTGTAGAACAGTGGAAATTATTTCGTCTGCTGGTGATTTTTGTACAATTCAACAAGGTTTAGAAAGCAGAAAAAATACAAGACCCACAATACATCTTTTGTTAAGAGGAAACTACCTGGGTAGAGGTGTATTCCTTAGAAATCCTCTGTCAGCTTTATCTGAACGTTTCACGCACCTGCTCCCAGAGCGCTCTGCTCACTTTCTGAACAAGTGTCTGTGCGTCCATTTGTTAGTCTATCAGAGTGAGACTTTAGGTCTCCTGGCTCGTTTTTCCATAACAGCTGTTGTAAATTAACGTTTCGGCCTCCGTACGATTTTCTCGATTTCATAATAGGTTATACCAGTTACCGACTCAATCATGGAAGTACTGTGTGATCTATGCACACCACTGGTTGCTCTACCTGCTCGTTGTATTTACTTCCTCCTGCCAGTAGTGAGCTTTGCTCTTTACCTATATAGCGAAGCCAAGCAGTATTTTAATACGTTGAATCGAGCGGATGTTTTTTCATCCTTCATGAGAGGTATTATCTTCTTCAAAACGCGACATTTGATCGCTTGGTTTCTTCCCTCTTCACTGCATGCCATCTATAAAATGGGTTGTCATTATTTATTCTTTTGATTGTCACGTATTTCATATTGTTATTGTAATAAGGGAAGACAAACGCAGCCAACCTAAACCAGCTTAAAAATGAGAATGTTACCCAACTTGCCTTGCGTTTTTCCTGTATTTTTTGTTGCCTGCTGGCGTTCAGCCACTGTAACCCTCACGAAATTTCATTATATTTTTAATCTTACCAATCAAGGTGCTTGCCAATAGACTTTTTTTGCAGCTAAAATCCAAGGTGACTAGTGTCAAGGTTCCAATTTTAAATAATCGTCGCGAGTAGAAAAAGTTTTTATTAAACGATTTTAGTTTTAAAGAGGGCAATGAACACTGTTACACAAAGCTAATGAAAAACAACAGAACAGCCAGCGACAACAGCAGCTAGCGACAACAGCAGCAAGCCGCCAAGAAAAGCGCTCCTTATTCCACTTCGACTTAACTTGTCTTTGAATTTATTCTCAACACTTCCCCGTAAATTCAAATAGTCAAGTTATTACGGCTGAATTTTACAACAGTACAAATTTTAAACATTTCACTTTTATGAACATAAACCAGTAATATTTTAACCTTTTAAATTTTAGAACATTGCCAATATTTCAGACTATTAAAATTTCAAGACATATCAACATATTTTACAATTTTATCATTTTAGGACAACTGACATTTTAAGATATTTCAATAGTTATTTTTTTTTACTCTAAGATTTTCACATAATATGTTCTTACAATTTTACAATCATGTTTTCAAACATTTTCTTACAATTTTACAATCTTAAGTTTTATAATTTTTCAAAAAAAGTCCTTGAACGACAAATTACAGTTAATCAAATTCTGAGACCAAGGAGTCTCTGAGTTTTTCAAAAACAGTAGAGGTCAATGACTTGGTGAACATATCAGCCAACTGCTGATTAGTAGGACAGTGAACAATATTAAATTTTTCTTCAATTGCCTTTTCGTTCAAAAACTTGAAGCGAATATCGATATGCTTTGATCTTTTAGAATCACAACCATTTTTAATCATATTTATGGTACTCAAATTATCAATATGTAGATTTACGACCAAATCAATATCAGTGAGTTCTTTGAAAAGGGTTTTTAGGAATATTATTTCTTTGACACATTCACTTGCGCTAATAAATTCAGCTTCAGCGGTGCTAACAGCAACAACAGGTTGGCGCTTTGTAGACCAGGATATAGGACCACCACAGTAAATAATCACGAAACCACTAACACTGTGACGAGATACAGGATCATTGGCGAAGTCAGAATCGCAGTAAGCATCAAGCGTAGAAAACGAAGCATTTGACGAATATTTGATGGCCAAACTCTTCATGCCACGAAGATATCTGAAGATCCTTTTTACTTTCAAAACGTCACCATTCGATGGTGTTTCAATTGTTCTTGAAGCGACGTTTACAGCATAAGTTATGTCTGGTCTGGATCGATTTGAAAGATAGAGCAGACTGCCCACAGCCTCTCTGTATGGATATTTTGTCTTGAGTTCTTCTGAGGTGTCTTGGCTGCCAGGAGTAGAGGGTGTTTTCACAGGGTTTGATAAATCCATCTTGAAATCAGCAAGTATTTTTTCAACATAATTCTTCTGATGAATATAAAGCTCAGGACCGGTATCGATAAGTTCCATTCCAACGAAGATAGATGGAGTTTTGTCAATAGTTATGTCAAATTTGTTTTCAAGTTCATGCAAAAATCTCATCAAGTCTTCCTCAGTACTTCCAATCAAAAGACCGTCGTCCACGTAAGTGGCTAATATCAAAGATGCATCACCATTTCTAAAAACGGAACGATCTGAAATAAGCTGGGTCATGTTTTTAGTGTTTAAATAATTTATGAGATGCCTGTTCCAA
This sequence comes from Tupiocoris notatus, assembly GCA_037159825.1. Taxonomy (NCBI): domain Eukaryota; kingdom Metazoa; phylum Arthropoda; class Insecta; order Hemiptera; family Miridae; genus Tupiocoris; species Tupiocoris notatus. Next base: position 82,674 of record JASJUZ010000454.1, on the reverse strand, counting down.
TTTAGAGGCGACTGCTTCAGGCCATAAAGTGATTTTTGAAGGAGACACACTTGACCTTTGTGTTCTTCAAATCCTTCTGGTAGAGTCATGTACAACTCCTCAGAAATGTGCCCATGAAGAAAGGCGGTTGCCACATCAAATTGCATCATCACCTTGTTTTGAGATTTTCCATAAGCCATCAACATTCTGAGAGAACTAGCTGAAACAACAGGGCTAAATGTTTCAAAATAATCAAAACCTTTTTTCTGCTCACAGCCTCGGGCTACGAGCCTTGCTTTAAATTTCCCATCATTTTTCTTTCGAAGCACCCAACGACTACTGATGGTAGTTTTACCTTCAACTTTTGAGGTAGGGACAAATTTGAACACCTCATTTTTTTCAAGAGATGCTTTTTCTTCAGCAATGGCTCTCTTCCAATGCTGTGCATCGGGGCCGCTGACTGCTTCCTGGTATGTCAGTAAAACATAATCTTTGTCAAGATAGGAGGGCGTTTTCCGTTGCCTTTTTCCTCTTCCTAATTGTTGTTCAGAATCGACTTCAGTATTATTATTATCAGTTGCAGGTACTACTGGGATTTGAATTGTATTTTCTTGATCGTACTCAGTTTCGTCGTGATTCGGCTCACTTTCTTCGTTGAGGCTCAGAACCGAAGGAATTTCATCGGAGATCGATGAGTCAGTTTCAGTTTCGACGAGTTCGTTGTCCTTCATGAAAATATTTTTTACACCTTCGTCTTCTCCGGAGGTCGAGTTTGTAAATTTTACATCGCGTGAGATTAGGATGGTACGTTTTGTTCGATCCCACAGTCGATACCCCATGTTAGTGTAGCCAATGAAAGTTAATTTTTTACTTCTTTCATCCAATTTTCGCCGATGACCTTTTATGTGTGCGAACGCATCACATCCGAAGAGTTGTAGACGTTTTAAATTTGGGAGTTTTCCATTCCATTTTTCGTATGGCGTTTTATCTTCGAGCGCCGAAGTCGGACTTCTATTTAGTAAATATGTCGCGACGTAAAGTGCTTCACCCCACATTTCACTTGAGAGGCCTGAATCAAACATTAAGGCACGAACTTTTTCCATCAGAGTTCGCATCAGTCTCTCAATTTTACCATTTAATTGACTGACGTATGGAGGGGAGTAGTCCAATTTAATCCCTTTTTCCTTTGCCCATTTTTTTAAGTTCTTGCGACGAATTTTCTCCGGCATTGTCACATCGAAGTTTGTGTACTTTTGAATTCCACTTAGCTTCGAATTCAGCAACGATTGTTTTTAAATTTTCCAAGACGTCCGATTTTTCTTTCAGCAATGCTACGACTGAGTAATGGGTATAGTCATCCATGACTGCCAGAAAATATTGTTTATCATCCCATGTCGATTCCAGAGGGCCTCCAACATCAAGATGAAGAATTTCCAGAGGTCTTGAGGTTTTAGAACGATTGTTATCGAAAGGGAGTCTAGTTTGTTTTGCAAGAGAACAGGTTGAACAAATTGCACGATCCTTAGGAATTTTTACTGTTTCCATACCTTGGCTTTTTGATTTTAGTTTTTCCATATTTTTATAGCTCAGGTGCGCTAACTTTCGGTGCCAAGTTTTAGCCAATTTTTGCTCAGATGCCAAAAAACTCTGTTCTTTTAAATCGGGGTTCAATTTTAGTTCAAACAAACCAAGTCCATTGCTTTGTCCTTCACAGATGACACGATCTTTAAAGATTGTAACTTTATTTCCAGAAAATTTTACTTCCCCGCCAGATGCAATAACTTTATTGACGGAAAAGAGATTTGCAGATAATTCAGGAATATACAGAACATCTCGAAGTAAACACTCCTTGAAATGAATGTCGCCGATTTTTATCGCTGTCATCTTTTGACCATCTTTTGCGACACTAATTTCGGTTTTACTGTTTCTGATGTTAGTCAAAAATGAATCATCAAATGTCATGTGCGATGAACATCCTGAATCGATAATCCAGGTAGTTTCGTCTGCTTGAAAATTATCCTCTTGAGTCAGGAATGCAATTTTTTTATCTTCACAATAATTTTTGCGATAGTTTTTATTTTTGTGACGGAAGAAACAATCAGCTGAGGCATGATTAGTCTTTTTACAAAATGTACAAGGCTCAAACATTTTACTTGTTTTATTTTTATTTTCAGGACAATCTTTGGCGTAGTGCCCTGTTTTATTGCACTTGTAACATTTTACATTCCTTTTATTATTTGCCTGAAACGCAACATCTACGTGACATGTGTCAGTTTTAATGCCCTTATTTCTTTGTTCTTCTGATAAGAGTCTTGAGATCAAATTGTTCAAATTTCGTTCGTCTTTATGAGTAGATTCCCAAGAAGAGACAAAATAATTATACGTTTCTGGTAGCGCTGAAATGATTCTTTGTGTAAGCTCTTCGTCAGAAATTTTATGGCCGAGTGTTTTCAGACGTGTAGTTAAATTTTCCAGATGACTGATATCAGCGGCGATATTTTTAATTTGAAAGTTGAAATAATCTTTTAACAAATTATTTTTAAGACGATCATTGTCACCTTCATAGATAGCAACAAGCTTTGCGTACATTTCCGCTGACGAACTACATGACATTATGTGTAAAAGATTTTTCTTACTTATAGTCATCACGATGTGTTTTTGTGCTTTTGCATCTTTACGAACTGATTCTTCATTTTTCGGGACTTCTTCCCAACTCAAACACTCGAACAGGTTAGCCGCCTTCAGGACGATAGTCAACTGAAATTTCCAGAGCGTGTAGTTTTCAGATCCATCCAACGTTTCGATGTTTACGAGTTCTTCACTTTTCGAAGCCATTTTTACTGTTTTTACGGCGATTTTAGTTGAGAGAAAAAAACTCGCGAACGCGTCCACAGCCGAACGGGGGGAACCAAACCGTTTTCAAAAGAGAACGCCGATATTTTAATTTTAGACCAACTTTACCAGCTTCCCGTGATCTGGGCCCATAACCTGTCAAGGTTCCAATTTTAAATAATCGTCGCGAGTAGAAAAAGTTTTTATTAAACGATTTTAGTTTTAAAGAGGGCAATGAACACTGTTACACAAAGCTAATGAAAAACAACAGAACAGCCAGCGACAACAGCAGCTAGCGACAACAGCAGCAAGCCGCCAAGAAAAGCGCTCCTTATTCCACTTCGACTTAACTTGTCTTTGAATTTATTCTCAACAACTAGAACAAAGGTGGGCTCGATCCGATACTAACCCGCACGGTATGACGTCACTGGTATAAAGACAAACACTAGTTAGATAGCTTTTCACTAACCTTTGGCAGCGGAATTTCATTACTTACTATTAATTATCATTTTTTCTCGATAAAATGTTTTTTCGAAACACTATTTTTACTTCCATGTTTACGTAGTAAATGGAAGTATTGAGATCGTCCGAAAAGTCGAATTCGTAACCGAGGTCCTGATGGAAGAAATTTTCATAGTAGTATACTCAGAAACACTTTCTGAACAAGTGTCTGTGTGTCCGTCTGTCTGTGGTCACAAACTGACATAAATCGCCATATCTCCCTGAAAAATGGATGAAACCTTATGAAATTTTAAGGGAATGTTTTCCCAGTGATTGTGCAAAATTAGGGTTTTCCGAATTTTGGTTTACACACAGTACTTCCGAGATATAAGCGTTCAAAGTTTTTTCTGTTTTGATTTTTACAGGCTACGAGAGTCAATATTTTTTTACGTTTGAGGGCTTGAAATGTCGGTTATGGCAAGCAGAAAACACTAGATTTTTTGTATAGTGGGTCACATACAATGCCTCCACGTTATGAGCGTTTTTCACGATTTCACTAGTGCACGTTTTGTATTTTGATTTTTACAGACCGCAAAACTCAATGTATTTGAACGTTCATAATCTTAAAATGATGGGGTCGGCAATTGAATGATGCCTGATTTTTATGAAGTGGGTCACATGCAGTACTTCCGCGTTATTTGCACATTTGCTACATTTTGATTTTTATAGACCACAAAAATGTATATACCTATTTGAACGCTGGAGGACTTAAAATTTTTCTTCATGACAGTTGAATATCGCTTGATTTTTATTTTTGGGGTCACATGCAGTACCTCCTCGTAAAACGCATTTTCAGTTATTTTAATTGTACTTTTTGGGGCACTTTGCTATATATTTGACCAACTCTGACCACGTTCACAAAACTTGTTTGCATAGTTTGGATAACACACACTACTTCCGCAATATGCCATTTTTTAACTTTTGAGATTTTAATAGACCGCAAAAGTGAACATACATTATACTTTAAATTTTCTATATGACAGCTGAATATTGCTTGATTTTTATTATTGGGGTCACCTGCAGTACCTCCTCGTAAAACGAATTTTCAGTTATTTTATTAAGCGTTATTGTACTTTTAGGGTCTCTTTGCTATAATATGACCAACTTTGAACTCGTTCACAAAACTTGTTTTGTATAGTTTGGGTAACACACAGTACTTCCTCTTCATGACATTTTTTGGCTTTTGAGACTAATTATAAACCGAAAGAGTGAATACTTTAGACCTCAAATTTTTTATATGATAGCTGAATATCGCTTGATTTTTATTATCAGGGTCACATGCAGTATTTCCTCGTAAAACGATTTTCAGTTATTTTATTAAGCGTTATTGTACTTTTTGGGTCTCTTTGCTTTAAATATGACCAACTTTGACCTCGTTCACAAAACTTGTTTTGCATGGTCTGGGTAACACACAGTACCTACTTCCGCTTCATGCCGTTTATTGACTTTTGAGAGTAATTATAAACCGGAAGAGTGAATATACTTCAAACTTTAAATTTTTCTATATGACAGCTGAATATATTGCTTGATTTTTATTATCAGCGTCAGATGGAGTACTTCCTGGTAAAACGCATTTTCTGTTATTGGACTTGTTGGGGCTGTTTGCTCTATATTTGACCAGCTCTGACCACGTTCACAGAACTTGTTTTGTATAGTTTGGATAACACACAGTACTTCCGCCGCATGCCGTTCTTTTGCTTAAGAGATTTTTATAGACCGGAAGAGTGAATATATATGAAGGCTGGGAGACTTTACATTTTTGTATATGAAAGCAGCATATTGCTTGAGTTTTAATTTCCGGGTCACATGCAGTACTTCCTCGTAAAACGTATTTTCAGTTATTTGATTCAAGCCTTATAGTACTTTTGGGTCTCTTTGCTCTATATACGACCAACTTTGACCAAGTTCACAAAACTTGTTTTGTATAGTTGGGATAACACACAGTACTTCCGCCTTGTGCCGTTTTTTTTTTTTGCTTTAGAGATTTTTATAGGCTGCAAGAGTGAATATACTTTAGATTTTAAAGTTTTCTTTATGACAGTTGAATATTGCTTAATTTTTATTATCGGGGTCACATGCAGCTGCATTACTTCCTCGTAAAACGCATTTTCAGTTATTTTATTCTAGCGTTTTTGTAACTTTCGCGTCTCTTTGCTTTAAATATGACCAACTTCGACCATGTTCAAAATCCTTGTTTTGATCACACACCGTACTTCCGCCTTACGCCGTTTATCGCCGTTGAGCTTTTTACAGGCTGCAAAAATCAATATATTTGACGCTAGAGGTATTTAACATTATAATGGCGAGTGAAAGACGCATACCATACTTTACCATGGTTATAACTGTTACCGACTCAAACATGGAAGTACTGTGTGATCTATGCACACCACTGGTTTCATTTCTAACGTTCTTCACTGATGAAGTTGAATAAAAAAAATCACCGTTGAAAAAAAGTGGCAAAAAATTATTAATGTTAACGTTTTTACATCAGATGTACTTGGAAATACGAAATATAATTTGAATTTTAAGAATGTATTTCAATATAAAAATGGTATGAAGTATACACTATGAAGCAAAAGTTAGAACATGAGAGCAAATCAAAAATGGCGGTATCAGCACGACATAACACGGAGGAAGAGAACAATGTTCGTACAACTCACAGCATGATGCCGGATTATCATGGAGGTAAAAATACTAAATTACAACAGATGTCAATAAATTTTATGTTATTTGACTCAGCTAACAATGTCCTTTACTTTTTGTGTCTACATTTATATTCAATAAACTTTTTTCTAGGATATTTTTTAGTCTGATAAAAATCAACTGAATTTTTGAGATGTACGATTGTCGTTTCTTAATATGTATTTTCCACCGACAAATAGATCCCATTTGAATAGCATCAAAATTGAGCAATTTGTTGAGCAAAATTGTCCAGAAAACCAGTGTTTCGCCACCGATGGCATGTGAACCATATATTTTCCTTCTGAAAATAGCATGCGATCAATAGGTACTAGTTTCTTAATGATCAATGGCGTTGAGGCTGCTATTGGTACAAAATGACAGGTACATGGAAAGGTTCACTCAACTTTTTTGTTCATTATTGTTTTATGTTCATAACTGATGGAAATATTTTTAGAATGTTGTATATATTCTTGGAGCACATCAAAATCTTAAGTTCAACAAATGTATCAAAGAACACAGTAGCAAATAAAAACAACGTTTTTGAAGAACAAAAAACTTTATTAAAAAATTAATTACTAGAAAAACCAGTGGTGTGCATAGATCACACAGTACTTCCATGTTTGAGTCGGTAACTGGTATAACCAATTATAAAATCGAGAAAATCGTACGAAGGCCGAAAAGTGACCCTAGCGGTAAAGATCAAGCGTCATTCACTCGCCATTACAAATATTTAATACCTCTAGCGTCAAATGTATTGATATTTGCACCCTGTAAAAAACTCAACAGCGATAACGGAAGGCGGAAGTACGGTATGTGATCAAAACAAAACAAAACATGATCGTTGTTGGTCACATTTAAAGCACCCGAAAGTTACAAGAGCGCTAGAATGAAATAACTGAAATCGCGTTTAACGAGGAAGTACTGCATGTGACCCCCATAATGAAAATCAAGCAAAATTCAACTGTCATAAAGAAAAATTTAAAGTCTAAAGTATATTCACTCTTGTGGTCAATGAAAATCTCTAATGCAAAAAAACGGCATAAGGCGGAAGTACTGTGTGTTATCCAAACTATACAAAACAAGTTCTGTGAACGTGGTCAGAGTTGGTCAAATATATAGCAAAGAGCCCCAAAAAGTACAGTAACTGAAAATGCGTTTTGCGAGGAAGTACTGCAGGTGACCCCAATAATAAAAAACAAGCAATATTCAGCTGTCATATAGAAAAACTCGAAGTCTAATGTATATTCACTCTTGCGGTCTATTAAAATCTCAAAAAATAAAAAAATGGCATAAAGCGGAAGTACTGTGTGTTACCCAAACTATACAAAACAAGTTTTGTGAACGAGGTCAAAGTTGGTCATATTCCTATAGAAAAGAGACCCTAAGAGTACAATAACGCTTAATAAAATAACTGAAAATGGTTTTACGAGGAAGTACTGCAGGTGACCCCAATAATAAAAATCAAGCAATATTCAGCTGTCATATAGAAAATTCAAAGTCTATTGTATATTCACTCTTGCGGTCTATTAAATCTCAAAAGTTAAAAAAAGGCATAATGCGGAAGTACTGTGTGCTATCCAAACTATGCAAAACAAGTTTTGTGAACGAGGTCAAAGTTGGTCATATTTAAAGCAAAGAAACCCAAAAAATACAAATTAAACAACTGAAAATGCGTTTTACGAGGAGGTACTGCATGTGACCCCAATAATAAAAATCAAGCGATATTCAACTGTCATATAGAAAAATTTTAAGTCCTCCAGCGTTCAAATATATTCATTTTTGTGGTCTATAAAAATCAAAATGTAGCAAATGTGCAAATAACGCGGATGTACTGCATGTGACCCACTTCATAAAAATCAGGCATCATTCAATCGTCAACCCCAACATTTTAAGACCTCAAACATTCAAATACATAGAGTTTTGCGGCCTGTAAAAATCAAAATACAAAACATGCACTTGTGAAATCGTGAAAAACGCTCATAACGTGGAGGCATTGTATGTGACCCACTATACAAAAAATCTACTGTTTTCTGCTGGCTATAACCGACATTTCAAGCCCTCAAACGTAGAAAAATATTGACTTTCATAGCCTGTAAAAATCGAAACAGAAAAAACTTTGAACGCTTTATATCTCGGAAGTACTGTGTGTAATTCAAAATCCGGAAAAACCTGATTTTGCACAATCACTGGGAGAACATTCCCTTAAAATTTCATAGGGTTTCATCAATTTTTCATGAAGAAATGGCGATTTATGTCAGTTTGTGACCACAGACAGACGGACACACAGACACTTGTTCAGAAAGTGTTTCTGAGTATACTACTATGAAAATTTCTTCCATCAGGAACTCGGTTCCGAATTCGACTTTTCAGACGATCTCAATACTTCCATTTACTACGTAAACATGGAAGTAAAAAACTAAAATAAATTTTAAAAAATGTATATAAATGTGTATATAAATTGCTAGATTGATCATTTTTCCCATTTTCTTTGGGGTTTTGTTCTCAGAAGAAAATCTTTTTCTTTTTTTTTAATTGTCCTCTTCTTTGATCTGGTTAAGATACCCCATCCTAATTATACACCTTCAGATCTCGTTTGAAATCTTCTGCAGCAAAATGCTCGGAGCAAATAAATCCTACTGGTATTGGGATTCCAATCCTCATTTTCAACGGCACTTAGCGATCCATTGCTTCCTAATGGATTTATCAGTAGGAAATCTGACAAAATAGCAATTAATTAATACACATAATATTTAAAACACTTGAGTTGAGAGAACAAAAAATACGTTGACAAACTTGTCGAGGCATGTTTAGGATTCAGAGTTTTCCACAATTAATATTACAGCGAATACATTCTTCAAATAATTTAATAACGGTTATCATGATACTACATAATTATAAATTTTAGAATGGATCTACGGGCAATAAAAAATTAAAATAGTAAACTTACCGGTGAAAAGAAAGATCATTGCGAAGAGAAGACGTATCATGGCATTCCGCAATCGCACACACTACACCTGGTTTTCCCATTTCTTATTAAAAATGATTTTAAAAAACCTTGATGAAACTCTCTATTAAAACTGTAATAAAAAACTTGGCGTTAACAAAACATTCTCATTGAAAGGAAAGCGGCGAAGTAACGTTGTTGCAAAGAAATTCGTATGAGGCTATGAGGAAAGTTTATACCAGTGACGTCAGAGAAAGCTGCCCCTTAATGATCGAGCCCACCTTGGCGAAAATCCGCGTTTCGTTCAACGTCAAGTGTTAATGGATCACTTCTGATTAACAGGTTTTCTCCATAATTATTTATTTTTTACTGAAACCAGTGGTGTGCATAGATCAAACTGTACTTCCATGTTTGAGTCGGTAACAGGTACAACCAATTTTATAAAATCAATAAAATCGTACGAAGGCCGAAAACCTTCTTACGAGGAAGTACTGCATGTGGCCCTATATATAAAAATCAAGCGATATTCAGCTGTCATATTATAGAAACATTTTAAGTCCCCCAGCGTTCAAATATATTCATTTTTGCGGTCTATAAAAATCAAGATGTAGCCAATATGCAAATAACGCGGAAGTACTGTATGTGTGACCCTCTCGATAAAATCAGGCATCATTCAATTACCGACCCCAACATTTTAAAACCTTGAACGTTCAAATGCATTGAGTTTTGCGGCCTGTAAAAATAAAACGTTGAACGCCTATATCTCGGAAGTACTGTGTGTAATCCAAAATCCAGAAAATCCTAATTTTACACTATTACTGGGGAAACATTCCCTTAAAATTGCTTATGGTTTCATCCATTTTTCAGGGAGATATGGCGATTTATGTCAGTTTGTAACCACAGACAGACGCACACACAGACACTTGTTCAGAAAGTGATTCTGAGTATACTACTATGAAAATTCCTTCCAACGGGACCTCGGTTCCCAATTCGACTTTTCAGACAATCTCAATACTTCCATTTACTACGTAAACATGGAAGTAACCAGTGGTGTGCATAGATCACACAGTACTTACATGTTTGAGTTGGTAACTGGTATAACAAATTATGAAATCGAGGAAATCGTACGGAGGCCGAAACGTTAATTTACAACAGCTGTTATGGAAAAACGAGTACTCTGTTAGACTAACTAATGGACGCACAGACACTTGTTCAGAAAGTGTGCAGAGCGCTCTGGGAGCAGGTGCGTGAAACGTTCAGATAAAGCTGACAGAGGATTTCTAAGGAATACACCTCTACCCAGATAGTTTCCTCCTAACAAAAGATGTATTGTGGGTCTTGTATTTTTTCTGCTTTCTAAACCTTGTTGAATTGTACAAAAATCAACCAGCAGACGAAATAATTTCCACTGTTCTACAAACGATGTAATGATTGAAAATAAATCCACCTTCATTTTTCACCAAATATTTTCGGCATGTTGTCATAGTTTATTATGTTGGATTGAATCAAATCGAGATGGAAAACCATCGTATTCATAGTATATTATCATTTCCGAATATCAATTTAGTTTTGTGAAATCAAGCGTGATTCCCTGCCATAAACAAATCAGAATGCCAAAAAGCACTCTAGATGCAAAAACTATTTTAATTACACGGAAGTATGGTATGCGGCGATTTTAATGATAAAAATCTATCGTCATTCACGCGCCAAAGATAACATTTCACCTCCTTTCAAACGTTCAACTATATTGACTTATGGCTCATGTGAATATTTCTAATCCAAAAAACTACTGGATAGCATGGATGTACGGGGTGTGACCCTAGCGGTGAATATCAGGCGTCATTCACTTTGCTATTACAAATATTAAATACCTCTAGCGTCAAATATATTGATTTTTGCCGCATGTAAAAAGCTCAACAGCAATAAACAGCGTAAGGCGGAACTACGGTATGTGATCAGAGCAACACAAAACATGGTCGTTGTTGGTCATATTTAAAGCAAACAGACTCGAAAGTTACAAAAGCGCTAGAATGAAATAACTGAAATTGCGTTTAACGAGGAAGTACTGCATGTGACCCCGATAATAACATCAAGCAACATTACGCTGTTATAAGTCAACATTTAAAGTCTAAAGTATATTCACTCTTGTGGTCTATTAAAATCTCTAAAGCAAAAACCGGCATATGGCGGAAGTACTGTGTGTTATCCAAACTATACAAAACAAGTTCTATGAACGTGGTCAGAGTTGGTCAAATATATAGCAAAAAGCCCCAAAAAGTACAATAACTGAAATTGCGTTTAAGGCGAATGTCCTCAGGCACGTAGTGATATTCCAAGATAAAGGATAGCGCCACCGTCGTTTCATTTTATTTCAACCATTTCTCAGCGACCCAACGTCGGATTTGAAAATTGAAAAATTATCAATACTCAGGAGATGAAACTTAATGAGGGTATCATAACAAATTTTAATTTTTTTGAGTTAAAAAAAAATTTTTTTTGGAAAACGGTTTTTAAAAATATTTTGCAAAGAGTTATTGAAAAAAACGTGTACAGCCCGGGTGTGGGATTTAATTGAGAGTAAATAAATCGAAAAATCGAGAAATTTCGACGGAAAATAGGCCCCTAATCCGGTTTCTACGAAAACGAGTCAGCAGCGAAATTGTGCAGCAAGGTAAGCTCGCCTTACGAACAGCCCGACGTTGGAAGAAGAAGATGATGGGGAGCGGAAGGGTGGGCGCGGCGTTGCCACATCGGTCTACATTAGGTTCGCAACTAGCTAATACAGCGTCCGGAAATTGCAACATCGCAATCCGATGCCGCTGAAAGACTCATAAAGAGCTTATTACGGAAGTCAGATGGAATTCTTTTTCGGGACGTCAATTGCCGCCGCATCCGAAGTAGCTGAAGTGATTCATAGTTTTTCTTTTGTGTCGGTTCATCGTAGTAAAATAATTGTAAACAAGTAAATAATTACCTATATCAAAAACTATGCAAAAATTATATAAAAATTTATAAAATATAAATAAACTACAAAACTACCTAGGTTTCTATAAAAACTATAAAATTATATTTTAAAAAATAATTGTAAACGAGTAAAATAATTGTCAACATTATGTTTATATTGTTGAATTATGTTTATTGTTTTCCAGTTACCTAATAAGAGTACCTATAATTATTTTGGCACCTATATACATCACACTTCACGACTGAGAAAGTGGGACTTTGTAACCAAATTTTGATCATAGTGTCGTTAAATAGAGACAACTTCATCGGATGAATAAGTCTTATTTTTTAATTTGGCCTTTATTAAAATTTTATTGCACTTTAAAATTTTATGACTCCGTTTTTGGCGTTTTTTGCACGTTTTTCGCTACTAACTTTTGAACCAACCAGTTTTACGGTATATTACTCAGAGGGCAGAAAGAGCTATCAAAATCTAACAATTTGGTGTATTTAATTAAATTTTATGGTATGCCCCCGTCGAGCTATTCGCACTCGAAGAAAACCGAAAAAACCTTTTTTTTTGTTACATAAAAACATAAGCGGATATGCTATACCTCGAAAACAAAATATAATCACTGTCCTGTTATTTTTTAACTATTCCAGATTAAATTTTCTCAATTAGCTTACACAGAAATTATTTTTTCAAAATTCGCGCACGTTATGAAAAAAAAATTAAAGTTAAAACTCCGAAAGTACGAAAAACCGAAAAAATTGAAAAACATTATTTATTAATCGTTTGAATTTGATTATTTTCACTTTAAATTCGAATTCTACGTCTGATTTCCTGTAGGAATCATTAATTAATCAAATTTGAACAGTTCTGTAAGTATTTGCAACGGATTTTCAAAGTTTACAGACATAAAGACGGTGGACTACTAAAACAAGAAAAATCAATCGTTGTCAAATTTCCGTCGTTTTGACATAAATTCGGAATCAGCGTTAAATTTCCTATAAGAGTGAGGAATAAATTGATATCGAACAGTACTGTGTGTTAGTATTAGCAACCTATTTTCAGGGTTGAAATACATTTAAGTTTCGGAACACTAAAAATTGAAAAAACTTATTGTTATCGTCAAATATCCGCCGTTTTGACGTGAAATTCAGATTCAGCGTTCAATTTCCAATGAGATTAGCTTCCAAAATCGCTTAAAAAAAAAAAATTCAATTTTTTACTCTTACCAATGCCAGTGGAGCTCGAAATTACGGCAGGTGAAAAACTCAATTTACGGAAAATAATTTTTGTGGCGCTGTTTAAATTTTTTTTCACCATATTTTTTGCTATGTACGTGTGTAAGGCATCTAAACGATGACTGCTGCGTAATAAAACAATTGATTCACATAAATTTTGACCCCGAAAATCACGGTTAAAGTCCAATCTTCGAGCTTTCAAAAACCGATTTCTTTGGACCACTTGCAGATTTTTCCGAAAATTAAAAAAAATCACAAAAATTAATCTCGGTAAGATACAACTTTCCTGAAAACTCCAGATTTTTATCTGTATTGAAAGACGAGTAAAAAATCGTTAGCTGATAGGTTTAAAAAAATCGTAACCTAGGGATTTTTCGCAAAAAATTTTTTGAAATTGATTTTGCTCAAATTCAGCATAATGCTAGTTGATGATGTGTATATCAATAATATATGGTTCATTCTTTGCTTCTTTCGCACTAAATGGACGAAAAGAATGTATGAAGTTGAAAAATGTGATCTTTTCGTGTATATTCCACTATTATAATTAACCGATTAACTATTGTTGACTTGCGAGTTTTTTTTTTCTTGTTTTTTTTCTTGGTATGTGTTGTCCGCTGGCATTCAGCTCCTGTTTGTCCAATCGGGTTACTTTCTTTTTTTTTTGAAAGGTTTACTATACAGGTAGATCTCATAATTTTTTCAATTGAGTCCATCCAGTAGTTACGTCCTCAGAAGCGGATAAATGCCGGAAAGCGTGATTTTCGCGAAAAAAGGAAGTTTTGAATTTGCTAGCTTAGAACTTCTAGAAAAATTGCTAAATTGTTTTGTTTTTTATGTCAATTTATCATAATTTATCCGCGTATGAGAGCCTAGCTCCAATTTTTGTTCAACTAACTGATATGGCGTGTAGAGAAGAAAGTGTAACCAAAAACGTGATGCCGATTTTCACTTTTTTGAGGTTTTTCGAGTAACGTTCCCAACCACGTGGAGAAAAAATATGAACATGTGGCGGTTACGTCATTTATGATTTATATTTATTTTTAATAGATTATTCCAGGTGTTTTCAAATTAGTTTCCAAAAACATTTCGCGTTTCCAAATCTACCTCGAATCCAAAATATGCAATAAATTTATTCTGTGCTTTGATTTCGACCGATATATAATATCATTCGCTGACATCATCGATCAACCCTAAAATTGGTGACCCCGACATACTTCTGAGGAAGGGGGTGATTGTGGCGGCTACGTCATTTATGATTTATATTTATTTTTAATAGATTATTCCAGGTGTTTTCAAATTAGTTTCCAAAAACATTTCGCGTTTCCAAATCTACCTCGGATCCAAAATATGCTTGCGAATCCTTAAAATGTGTAGTTGGCGAATGAGTTGCTGCGAAGTTGGGACATTTTTGTTATTTTTTCCTTATCAGAGTTTATTTTATAGCTTAATCATTTTGAAGTCGGTTTTATAATTTTTTCAAAGTTTTTTTTTTTTTTTTTATTGTTTTGAATAACGCATAAACGGTTGAAAAATGGATAGGTACATTACATTGGGAAAATGTGGACAGTTAAATTACCAATCTTTTGGTATATTACAACATCTGAATTGACGACTTATTGTTCAATTTATCCACTGCGCGTGTTACAAATCTTGGAAAACTTTACAGTTGAATCGTCTGCCCCGGCTACAACTTTGGTCCAGTTGAAAACCCCACTACTTTATGACACTAAGTACAATGCAATACCCACCACCTACATCCCAAATTTTAGAAAATACTACTATAAAAACTACCACAGGTTCCCACTCTCCATACACAAAATAATTAACTACTATATACCATATTATAATATAGTAGTGACATGTTTCTGAGTATGGAACTAATAATTTTTTTTTCGAAATTCACCTCCGTTCCGAAATCGACTTTTCGGACGATTGCTATACTTCCATTTACTACGTAAACATGAACGTATACGTTTATATTTACGTGTAAATGTAGATGTAGTTTTACCCAAATGGCAAAATTTCAGGGCTCAATATATGATCCGTGGGGCGTACTTGAACGTCGGGTTTTGGTCAGGCTACGTTCCAGCAGGTATGCAAACCAGCCAAACCTGTTTTCCGTAAAATCGGGAAACCACCTTCCGACGGTGTCTTATGCAGTAAATTCAAACTGAAAACGGATTTGGTTTCTAAATTCATTCCGGAATCCGGGCTGTATCTCTTTTTTCTCAAAATTTGATTTTTTCGCAAAATTTGAAATTTATTTTTGTTTTAAAATTTAAAATCGCGGAATTTGCAATGAAGCCCTCATTAGAAACATTATTTTGAACACAAAAAGTTTTTCAGATCGAAAATTAGTTGAACGGTTGCTGAGAAACTGTTGAAATACTTTTGAGCATCTTCCCTCTCTCTTGCACACTTGGCGCGGACATTCGCCTTAACGAGGAAGTACTGCATGTGACCCCGATCACAAATTCAATTGATATTCAGCTGTCATATAGAAAAACTCGAAGTCTAAAGTATATGCACTCTTGCCGTTTATAAAAATCTTAAAAGCTTAAAAACAGCATACGGCGGAAGTACTGTGTGTTACCTAAACCATACAAAACAAGTTTTGTGACCGAGGTCAAAGTTTGAAATATTTATAGCAAAGAGACCCTAAAAGTACAATAACGCTTAATAAAATAACAGAAAATGCGCTTTATGAGGAAGTACTGCATATGACCACGATAATAAAATCAAGCAACATTCAACTGTCCCAAAGAAAAATTTAAAGTATAAAGTAAATTCACTCTTGTGGTCTATAAAAATCTCTAATAGAAAAAAAACCCGGAATAAGCGGAAGTACTGTGTGTTATCCACACTATACAAAACAAGTTCTGTGAACGTGGTCAGAGTTGGTCAAATATATAGCAAAGTGCCCCAAAAAGTACAATAACTGAAAATGCGTTTTACGAGGAAGTACTGCATGTGACTCCGATAATAAATTCAATTGATATTTAGCTGTCATATATAGAACAATTCAAAGTCTAAAGTATATTCACTCTTGCTGTTTATAAAAATCTTAAAAGCTTAAAAACGGCATACGGCGGAAGTACTGTGTGTTACCCAAACCATACAAAACAAGTTTTGTGAACGAGGTCAAAGTTGGTCATATTTATAGCAAAGAGACCCTAAAAGTACAATAACGCTTAATAATATAACAGAAAATGCGTTTTATGAGGAAGCACTGCAGGTGACCCCAATAATAAAAATCAAGCAATATTCAGCTGTCATATAGAAACTTTAAAATCTAATGTATGTTCACTTTTGCGGTCTATTAAAAGCTCAAAAGTTAAAAAATGGCATATTGCGGAAGTACTATATGTTATCCAAACTATGCAAAACAAGTTTTGTGAACGAGGTCAAAGTTAGTCACATTTAAAGCAAAGAGACCAAATAAATACAAATGAAATAACAAAAAATGCGTTTTACGAGGAGGTACTGCATGTGACCCCAAAAATAAAAATCAAGCGATATTCAACTGTCATGAAGAAAAATTTTAAGTCCTCCAGCGTTCAAATATATACATTTTTGTGGTCTATAAAAATCAAAATGTAGCAAATGTGCAAATAACGCGGAAGTACTGCATGTGACCCACTTCATAAAAATCAGCTACCTATTTATAGACCACAAAAATGAATATACTAGAACGCTGGAGTACTTAAAATTTTTCTATTTGACAGTTGAATATCGCTTGATTTTTATTATTGAGGTCACATGCAGTACCTCCTCGTAAAACATATTTTCAGTTGTTTGATTTGTATTTTTTGGGTCTCTTTGCTTTAAATGTGACCAACTTTGACCTCGTTCACAAAACTTGTTTTGCATAGTTTGGATAACATAATAGTACTTCCGCAATATGCCATTTTTTAACTTTTGAGATTTTAATAGATCGCAAAAGTGACATACATTAGATTTTAAAGTTTCTATATGAGAGCTGAATATTGCTTGATTTTTATAATTGGGGTCACCTGCAGTACTTCCTCATAAAACGCATTTTCTGTTATATTATTAAGCGTTATTGTACTTTTAGGGTCTCTTTGCTATAAATATGACCCACTTTGACCTCGTTCACTAAACTTGTTTTGTATGGTTCGGGTAACACACAGTACTTCCGCTTTATGCCATTTTTTATCTTTTGAGATTTTAATAGACCGCAAGAGTGAATATACATTAGACTTTAAAGTTTCTATATGACAGCTGAATATTGCTTGTTTTTTATTATTGGGGTCACCTGCAGTACTTCCTCGCAAAACGCATTTTCAGTTACTGTACTTTTTGGGGCTCTTTGCTATATATTTGACCAACTCTGACCACGTTCACAGAACTTGTTTTGTATAGTTTGGATAACACACAGTACTTCCGCCTTATGCCGTTTTTTTGCATTAGAGATTTTCATTGACCACAAGAGTGAATATACTTTAGACTTTAAATTTTTCTTTATGACAGTTGAATTTTGCTTGATTTTCATTATGGGGGTCACATGCAGTACTTCCTCGTTAAACGCGATTTCAGTTATTTCATTCTAGCGCTCTTGTAACTTTCGGGTGCTTTAAATGTGACCAACAACGATCATGTTTTGTTTTGTTTTGATCACATACCGTACTTCCGCCTTCCGTTATCGCTGTTGAGTTTTTTACAGGGTGCAAATATCAATACATTTGACGCTAGAGGTATTAAATATTTGTAATGGCGAGTGAATGACGCTTGATCTTTACCGCTAGGGTCACTTTTCGGCCTTCGTACGATTTTCTCGATTTTATAATTGGTTATACCAGTTACCGACTCAAACATGGAAGTACTGTGTGATCTATGCACACCACTGGTTTGGATCGAATTCGATTTCTCGATCGAGAAGTGAATGAAGTACTGCGTATGTCCGGTCGAGAAAGTTTCCATGGCAACCTTATCAATCTCGACGTCTCGAAACCGACCATGAATACCCCTATTACCCCTACTAGGGGTATTGCATGTTGAGGGGCCTATAGAACTTACTCGCGTGTCATACACAGGATAGGTATCTGCGTCGAGAATCACTGTTGCAGACACATGGTACATGGTCGGTGTCGAGACGTCGAGATTGATAAGGTCGACCAGGTGAGAGTACGCATAACGCATAAGTGCAGTGGTAAACTTTTTCGACGTTTGAACAGTTCCGTCTCACGTGTGAACGGACGATATTGCGCCGTTCCGCTCGCGACCGGTTGGAACTCTGTTTTATTTATTATCAAGACAATTTTTATTTTTTAATATTTTTGGACATTTATTGATTTATTTATTTCATTAGTTTGAAAGGAAAAACAAATTAAAGCCCGTAAAACCAAGATCCTTTTTATTTTTTTGTTAAATCCGTGGTTGGATAGCATGATTATACTTTATTTTACTGTAATCCCTATCCCCACAAAACATCCAGTTTTCTGAGAAGTAATTATTCCTTTTTAATCATCATATGGAAAACCGTAAAAAGGTTCAATTACTTCAATCGAGTAAGTAAACTGACAAATTTCCCACATCTACTGATGTTTCATTTCCAATTTTTATTTATCCGGACATTTATCAAAACCGGACACTAGTCCGGACATGTGCTTTAAATCCGGACTGTCCGTACGAATGGTATCCCTAACTATCGTTGACTTGCGGGTTTTTTATTTATTTTTTTTCAGCAATTGAATTTTGCCAATCCGTTTACCTTGTATATTATTCGAAGAATTACTTCATCTTTTGATGGATCCTTCCAACAGGAGACTACTAATTTCATGATGTTGTGAGCCTCAAATGATTTACGGTATACTGGCTGAAAAACACAGACGAATGTTAGTCAAGTAGTGATTTTTCGTTATTGGTGATAGTTTTCCATTCTCTCCTGGCCTTAATAAACTGAATGTTGATTGGCCTGCAATCAGACACAGACTAAGGTCGAAAATAATAGCCGCTTGAGCAACAGCAATTCAGCAAGAATTCTACTGCGATCTAATGACACAATGAAAGCTAAGTTTGCAAGTACAGTTCAGTGTTACCAGTGTGAACTAAATAATGTCCTTTACATTCCCGAACTTGTTTGAAACCGTATGTCAGTTAGTGCAATCGCCAACAACATTGGTGAAGTTTTCTTTGAAAATAATTCCGTCACGATCTCTTAAGGTGACGAAATCATCCTTAAAGGCACTAAAACTAAGAAAAGACTCTTCGAAGTGGACATTGGAAACAGTCAATTTCAAGCTACTGCTCTCGTGGCTACTGAAAATGAAGCTACAATGTGGCATCAAAAAATGGGACATTTAGATAGATAAATAAATAGTTTTATTTGCCATCACAAAAATGCATAGCAGCGGTCACAAAATTACAAAACAGGCAGAACATTAAAATATCACAGTGTGAAGACCAACATTTAAGAGCTAGAGCACTTGTATAAAATTTCCTCTGTTAATAATAAAATTATACACTTGAAAAATAGTGAGATTGGAAACAAACTAAAGCGGGTTTGTTTCCAATCTCACTATTTGCACGAGAACTAGAAAAAAAAAAACATTCCTCGGCAAGCGGAGAGTTATATGATAATACAGAAAAGTGAGTGCAACTAAATTAATACGTGTGTGATTTCGCTACATTAAAAAAATCATCAAAACTATACGAAGAGGTGAGAAATAACAGTCTAGATACAGCCGTTTTGAAGTCATTCAAATGGAGGTCACGCACATTAGTTGGAAGAGGTATTCAATGGCCTACCAGTTGGCCGAATTTCGTGCAGCAGAGACTCTGTGAAACGGCTGAACTAAATCATGGGAGATCCTAGTGGGATAGCTATGGGCCACCGCACTATATTTACCAGGATTTTTGTGAACTAGGAACAAGCATTCGCGAATAAATAAGGCCGGGATAGTAAGTATCGATTTTTCTATGAATACATGTTTGCAATCATCCCTATAGCCTAATCCGGATAAGGCTTATGACCCCAGCACAGAACGGCATACGACGCACGGCTCTGAAAGGTGGCATGAAAAGCTGAAAGCACTGCAACATCCGGCAGCCTTTCTCTAAGTCTGCGTGGTAAAAAAACTATACTGTTGAGGGACTTGACTAGCTGATCACAATGTGATTTCCAGTTTAACTTGGGATCAACATGCACACCCAAAGTCTTCAAGCAATCTGGGTTCATATCAAATTTGCTGGTATCCCGTTGCCCAAAATGCATTCAAGTTGAACCAATTAGTCACCTCATCGACTGAGGCAGCAGTCATATTCATAAGACTCTCATTTGAACTGCTACGACAAACAATGGTAGAGTCATCAGCGAAAAGCACCATCGGGCTTGAGATCATACGAGGCATATCGTTAATATAGATTATAAAAAGTAGTGGGCCCAACACCAAGCCCTGAGGGACCCCCTGATGCAAAGGTAAAAAAGAGGACAAAATACATTGTTCTGGCTTACTGCTTGCGTTCTACCAAGAAGATAGCTTCGGACCAGTTCGGATGCACTAGAAGAAAATTTATACTTAATGCGGAACGCATTCAAAGGCATTTGCAACATCAACGAGGACCGCAGACGAAAACCGGCCTGCATCCAATATGAGCTCTGAGAAACTCAACAAGGCTCCACTTGTCGACTTATTTTTCCTAAAACCGAACTGCTCATCCGCAAACAAATTGTTGCCTTCGAAGAACAAAGCTATCTGATACTTCAGAGATTTCTCAAATATTTTTGCAAATGTAGGGAGAATAGAGATTGTACGGTTATTTGAAATGTCAGCCCTATCACCCTTCTTAGGGAGAGCAGTGACCACTGCAACTTTCAAAACCGATGGGAAAACATTAGCAGTTATTGATTCAATAATTAAATGTGTTAAGAGAAAAGTTATAGCTAGAGCTACATGTTTAATCATTTTAAAGCTGAGCCCATAAATATCAGAACCATGCATGTTTTTCAAGTTTGAGAGGCAGTCAAATACTTGACCTGGCTGAACACTTGAAAAATCAAACTCATCAAACTGCCCCTACTCAAAGTCCAACGAGCTCGCACTATTTTTAGGAAGACCAGCCACAATTTTTCCAGCGATCGTGGCAAAATACTCATTAAGCTCCTCCGCCGAAAATACTGACAGATTATCCGAAGCGGCAGAGTTCCCCTTCCTATTAACATCTATAAGATCCCACATTTTCTTGGAGGGATTCACAGAAGAGAAAATTTTATTGGCACTTGTATCTGCTTTTGCCTGTCGAATGGCGAGCTTATACAGGGTGCAGCATAAAGGACGGACGATTTTTAAAAAATCATAAAATTAGCAATTTTTATTGTAAAACAAATTTATTTACAGATTAGACTTTGTAATTGAATAGCATTTTCGAAAATTAAGTGTGGAAAATCACGTCATTCAAGTGGTGTCCATTGTTGGTGATGCACTGCTGGAGGCGTACTTGGAAGTTTGCAAAAACTCTCGTTCCAAGTTGACGGTAACAGCATTTCCATTAACGTCTTCAAAGAAATAAGGGCCAATGACGCAAGTTTGGGATACAGCGCACCAAACTGTCACTTTTGGGCTGTGCAGAGGTCTTTCGTGTAATTGTCGCGGATTTTCAGTAGCCCAATGACATGATGACAATTCGTTATTTCTGACAAAACTGTCATAAGCAAAAACGCGGTGCTCAACAGTCCACGGCTCCATGTTTTCAACTAAAAAAATGCTAGGACCTCACGGATCGAGAGGCACCCTCCTCTCATTATGTCGGCATAGTAGGGGAGTAAAGAATTCAGTAAATTCCGATGAATTCAAACACAAGACTAAACTTTTTATATTTACAATCAAAATACAACTATGGTTATGTAACCATATAAGTGTTTGAACTAGTGACAAATCCTACACTTCTCCCTTCCTTCTTTATGTTTGTTGTTTATCTTCTGATTCTGATTCTTGAGCTGTTGAGTTATTTTGTGGTGTTGTTTCTTTTCCTCCTTCGTCAATTGCGCCTTCTCTTGATCGTAGTTGGTCTGCGTGTTTTCTCCGTGTTACTCCTCCACAAGAAACTTCATAAGAGTAAATTCCGTTTCGCTTAGAAATTCGTCCTGCAACCCAACCTCTACTCCTTTCACTTTTCACCCATACCTCGTCCCCTTCTTGAAAACTTCTGACCTTTTCCTTCATGTTTTGTTGTTTCCAAAGTTTGTGTTCTAATTCTCTGCGCAAGTTTGGTCGTAGGTTGTCTAAGACTGTAGGTAATCTCTGACCCATGAATAATTCTGCAGGTGATTTCCCTGTTGTCTTATGAGGAGTATTTCTGTAACAAAATAAAACGTTCTGCAGTGCTAGTTGTGGTTCTTTTACTTCTTGTACTGTGGCTCTGTATCGGTTTTTTAACGTTCTTATCAATCTCTCTACTAGTCCGTTGCTTTTTGGGTGATAAGGTGTTGTTCTGATGTGTTTGACCGAATTCTTCTGGAAAAATTCTTCGATTTCTTTTGATGTAAATTGGGGTCCATTGTCAGTTACAATTTCTTGCGGAATACCATATCTGCTCATCCAAGACCTTAGTGTCCTTATTATAGTACTTGATGTGGTCGATTTGAGGCATTTTACTTCAGCCCATTTCGAAAGGGCATCAACACCCACAAACCACATGTTTCCATCTATAGGGCCAGCAAGATCTAGATGAACCCTTTCCCATTTTTTCTCAGGTATATTCCATGGATATATTGGTACATCCATAATGTCTTCCCGATTTTCTTGGCAACTTCGACATTTTTTAATGAAAAATTCGATATCTTTGTCTATGTTTGGCCACCATACATAGTATCTTGCTACTGATCGCATTGCAGCAATTCCTGGGTGTCCACAGTGTAAAAGTTTCAACACATCTGATCGCATGTTCTGAGGTACAATTACTCTGCTGAATCTCATTATAATATCGTCTTCCAGTATCAGTTCCTCTGTGCAGCTTTTATACGGTTTCAGATTTTCGGGAACTTCTTCTGGCCACCCCAATCTAATGTAGCTTTTGAGGGCTTTGAATTCCTTATCCTTGTTGTATTCTTTTCTCAACCTATCAAAGGATATAATTGCTTCTAGCTTTGTAGTATTTAAAAACTTGATCTCAGTCTCCTTCTGACTTTGATCTGTCCTTTCCATAGGAAGCCGTGAAAGTGCATCAGCGCATGTATTTTCTTCTCCTTTTCGATATTCTATATCGTATTGATACTGGCTGAGTTCAATCGCCCATCTCACTAATCTGTTGTTGATAACTTTGGGTAGATCTCGATTCTCGCCAAAAATACGCTGTAGTGGTTTGTGGTCTGTAACCAGTATGAATTTTCGGCCATAAATATATTGCTTAAATTTTTTTACAGCGAACATAATTGCAAGTGCTTCTCTATCAATGTTTGCATATCTCTTTTCTGAACCACTCAAGGTTCGACTGGCATATGCAATTGGCTTTTCAGTTCCAAAGCCATCTCTGTGCATCAAAACTGAGCCAAGTCCTTTTTCAGAAGCATCACATACTAACACTAGTTGTTTATTTGGATCGTAAGGTATTATGGTATCCTTGCATGTAAGAATGTTCTTAACTTTTTGGAAAATCTTTTCTTCATGTTCCGACCATTTCCATCTAGCTTTGACACTAGTCAGCTTGTGCAAGTCAGCACAAATCGAATGTAATTTAGGAATGAATTTCTCGTAATAATTTATCAAACCTAAAAATGATCTCAATTCTTTCATATTAGTCGGAGATGGAGCTTTCTGAACAGCTTCAATTTTTTCTTTCGTTGGATGAATGCCTTCTCCATCTATTTGGTGGCCAAGATATTTGACACTATTTTCAAAAAACTTACATTTTTCCATCTTCGCTCGTAGTCCATTATCTTTCAATCTCCTGAGAACTTCTTTCAAATTTTTCAAGTGTTCTTCCTTGTCTTTTCCAGTTATTACAATATCATCAAGTAGCACTCCAACATTTGGAAGACCTTTTAATAATCTGTCCATGAATCTTTGAAAAATACCAGGACTCGAGGATAATCCAAATGGCAACCTTGTATATCGATAGTATCCTTTATGTGTCGCGATGATTAGGTATTTTCGATGTTCTTCATGCACTTTCATTTGAAGGTATGCATCTCTTAAATCAATTATTGAAAATTGTTTTCCGTCAGCCAGTCGATTTGTAAGATCTTCGAACGTTGGTAACAATGCTGTCTCAAGAACAATGTTGGGATTTATTGTAACTCTGAAATCTCCACAAATGCGAACATCTCCATTGGGTTTTCCGACATTAACAGTGGGAGTTGCCCATTCAACAGGTGTTTCTCCAGGATCTACAGGTTCTAAAATTTTCTTTTCGACCAACCGATCAAGTTCAGCTTCAATTCGTTTTCGCATAGGAAATGGAACACGACGAGCAGCAAAACTTTTTTGTTTTGCACCTTCTTTGATATGAATTTTTGCTTCGTATCCTTTGATTGTCCCTAACTCATTTGTAAATATTTCTTGAAATTCTTTCAGTACCGCCTGAACTTCTTGATCTTCTGTTGCTGACTCAATAAACTCTAAACGGTTTACTTTAGTTTTATTAATATTTACAACTTTTGGCAATGATAATACTTCAAACTTTAAAATCCACGGTAGTCCAAATAAAGAGCTTTCATTTCCATTTAAGACGGCCACATCTAATTTCTCTGTCTTCTCTCCCACTTTAACGTCCACCATACATTCTCCCATCATGTCTAAAGAGTGGTTACCGTAGGCAACGAACTTTGATCGGCATTTTTTTAGTGTAGGGCTGCCTAACTTCTTCCATAGTGACTGACCAATAATCGATGACCGAGCGCCGGAATCGAATTCCATTGAGGTGGGGATTCCATTTATCTCTACTTGTATTGTAGCTTTTGGGATTTTCTTTCTTTGATTTTGCAGAGTCTGGATCTGAACAAGCACTGAACTGTTAGTTTCTTCTTCTTCTTCTTCTTCTTCTTCTTCAACATGATGCACTCTCTGATTCCTACACTTGCGTGAAAAATGTCCAATACCCTCGCAACGGTAACATTTAGCATTGCTAGCAGGACACTTGTCTTTTTCATGTTCAAATCCACAATTTGAGCACATTCTGAATCGAGGATTATTTTTAGTTGGCTGATAATTATTCACAACCTTACTTATAGCGGTTGGTTGCACAATATCTCTCAATTCTTGTTTTGCTCGATTCATATCTTCTGCTAAACTGTGAAGTTGTTGCAGAGTCACTTTGGATCCGTCGTTGTTTTCTCCATCTGGCCATCTCTGTCTGATTTCGATTTCAAATTGGACAAAGTGTATTCCACCAGCAAATCGATCTCGAATTCTCTCTTCCAATTGTTCGTCATATTTGCAATAAACAGCCAATTCTTTCAACCTCATTACATAATTCCCAAATGATTCGTTTTCAAATCGACAATTCTGTTCGAATTCCAATCTTGCAGCAAAAAATGTTTTCTTGGGTCTGTATAATGAGTTGAAAGCCTCAAGAACAACCCTCAACGACGAACTAAACACCGAAGATGGTAGAAGAAAGTTAGTTATTTTTTTTAATGGAATCGCACCAACATACGCAAGTAAAAGATCTCTTCTGGCTTGTTCCGCTTCGATAGACTTAGCACCAAGTCCCTTCACTCGACATCGTAAAACAAATTCCATTTCGTAATCAGTCCATGAAGTCGATTCATCATACGGATGGAATGAAAATTTCTCCATTTTACCTTCGAGACTTTCCTGATTTCCATTATTTGAATTTTCTCCATTACCGTCGCTGTTCCTTTTCTTTGGAGGCATCCTCGTCGCCAATAAAGAATTCAGTAAATTCCGATGAATTCAAACACAAGACTAAACTTTTTATATTTACAATCAAAATACAACTATGGTTATGTAACCATATAAGTGTTTGAACTAGTGACAAATCCTACAGGGAGGAGTACAAGTCATTTCAAAAGCGCCCGTCCTTTATGCCGCACCCTGTACCTCCTATTCGAAGCCAGGTATGCCTGCTTTAACGTCTCACTATCTCTATCCCTGCCATACAATTCCTTATTTGCGACCACCTGAAGCTTCAAATCGGCCAAACGATCACTGTACCAACCCCCGTGATTTCTACTCCTATCTTTATTCACAGACCTCCGTGTTTTCCTCGACAGGAAACTACACTCAGCAAGTCAGTCGAAAAAACAAGTCCCAGCGTTCCTCAATATCAGTGAAGCTGTCATAAACAAAGTCCCAATTTATGCCGTATAAACTCGACTTAAATTGAATGAGTTCGTCACTCGTGACGAAATGAAGAAAGATGCTTTACGTTTTTCCTTCCGACTAGAGATAACAAGATTGAAAAAAAGTCGCACAATGTCCGGAAAAGTACACCTCATCAATGAGTGAACCCTCTACCCCGACAAGAGAGAAATTAACAAAGATGTTAACAAGACATCTCCTAGACCGGGTTGATTCATTAAGCAAATGCCGGAAATTGAAAGACATAAATAAATTTTTAATCATAGAAAAATCCTTAGTATCCTCGATGAAACTGATGTTGAAGTCACCCATTATAACTACTTTCCAGAAACGATAAATCTCAGTTAAAACTAAACCTAACACTTTCAAAAACTCATATAACCTGCAACTGGTGATCTATATACAGAAACAAAGACAACTCTGACCCCCACAACCTCACAATCACCGGTCGCCGATTGAGAATTTACAGACTCAAGAGGGGAAAAAGACAACCCCTCCCTTAATATCATAGTCCCTCCATGTTGAACTATAGCGTTGCAGAAAGCTGTATAGCGCGTATATTTATAAATGATAAACAAACTGAATATTAACGCTATTTTATTAATACAAATGATAGATTCGCGACGAGAGAAAACAGAATGCGAAAACCGATAGCCGCGAGAATTCCGAACGTAAAAGTTGAAACACACAGGCCGAATGATAAAGTCTAGAACGTTCTCGGATTTCAGAATTTCAAAATCATATGGCGCGTTGCTAGGGAGGCGCGGAGTTAATCTCGCCGAAGTAATAAATGTACCTAGTGACGCCACAGTACTCCCCCCCAATAGTATGCGCCATCAGCTGGAGTATTGCGCTAGACGACGTGGAAAGTGGACTCTGCGATTGCTTCGCGCCGCTTGAGGACTCGTGCGGAGAATTCCTCGCTGCGTCGCTGTCGTCTTGTCCTGGTCTGATGTGAGAGTCATCCGGGTAACGGCCGCTATGCGTGACATCGCATCGGCTACCATATTTTGATCGCCTGGAAGATGTTCGATTCTTGTGGTGAACTGACTGATGTACGCCAGTTGTCGAGCTTGTGTAGGCGATGTTCGATCTGACTGCTGTTGAAAAGCGAACGTAAGTGGACGATGGTCGGTAAAAACCACAAAATCGCGTCCTTCCAACAAGTACCGAAAATGCTTGATAGTCTCGTGGATCGCCAGCAATTCCCTGTTGTAAGTGCTATACTTGAGTTGGCTGGGCTGCAACTTGCGCGAGAAAAATCCCAATGGCTGTTTCTTTCCGCCGACTAACTGGTGGACGACACCGCCAATCGCTAAATCTGACGCATCAGTACAGACCGAGAGTGGCGCGCAGTGTGACGGACGCGCTAGTGTCGTTGCATGAGACAGCGCATTTTTCAGTGTAACGAATGCAGCGTCAAGTTCAGGCTTCCAATTGAGCGGGGTTTTATCTTTCTTCGGGCAGCCAGCTATCGCGTTTTGAAGTAAGATCTGATGCTCGGCAGCTTTTGGAATGAATCGATTGTAAAAATTTATCATCCCGAGAAATCGTCGAAGTTCAGAAGTGACTTTAGGCACAGGATAGTCGACAATTGGAGTTACGCGCGCGGAACTGGGTGTTAAGCCGTAGGAAGTAATTTCGTGTCCCAGGAACTGAATGCGGTCAACTCCCAAAACACATTTTTCTAGGTTGATCTTCAAACCGTATTCACGCAATCGGTCGAATAGCATTCTCAGATGTTCTAGATGCTGTGCTTCATCAGTGGACGCGATAAGAATGTCGTCTAGAAATACATAAAGAAAATTCAATTCACGCGTAACTTCGTGAATAAAACGCTGAAACGTTGCTGCAGATCCTCGAAGACCGAAGGGCATGAAAGGATACTCGAACAGTCCGAACGGCGTGATAACCGCTGTCTTCGCGATGTCGCTTTTATGAACTGGAATTTGTTGATACGCGCGACGAAGATCGATCGATGAGAAAATTTTCGTGTTGTAGAGAATGTGGTTGCAGTCTTGAAGATGGGGGATAGGATAGCGATCGGGGATTGTTATAGCATTAAGTCGCCTATAATCGCCACAGATTCTCCAAGTCCCATTTTTCTTGCGTACCATATGAATCGGGCTTGCGTAATTACTTCGAGATGGACGAACTAGGCCAAGTTTCTGCAGCTCGTCAAATTCAGCCTTCGCAGCGAGAAGTTTCTCTGGAGACAGACCACAGACGTCGAGCAGAAGTCGTGACAGGCGGGCCTTTCGTGTCAATAAAATGCTCCGTAGAGTGCTTGACCTTGGCTTTCGTCATGGGCTCATCGTAGATCAAATCCGGGTATGCGGAAATTAGCTCCCAAAACGGCGATTGTTTGTCTACCGCAGATAAGCCAAACGACGGAATTTCAGCAACTGTAGCAGCGGATGTATGCTGTCGACGATCGCTCAATTTTCTTTCTTTGAAATCGAGTAGAAATCCGTGGTGTAGTAACAGGTCAGCTCCGACTATTGGGTTGGTGACATTTGCCACGGTAAATTTCCACTTGAATTTTCGCGGCAAATTTAAACTCAAAGTAATCGTTTTCTGCCCATAAGTTGCTATCTTCGAACCGTTAGCTGCATGTAGAACGCGCGTGCTGAGATTTGGTTTGTCCGATGCAGTAGGCGGAAGTACCAAAATTTCCGAGCCTGTATCGATAAGGAATTTTAAGTTGGCGACCTTATCGTGAATGAAAAGACGACTAGTCATAGGGCTCGAACTATGTGTCGCCTCCATGTTCGGCCATACTAGTTTTCCGAATGCTCCTTGTTGCGAGAGCATGGTATGCGGCAGGTACGAGCGTTGTCTCCAAACTTACGATGATACCAGCACAGATCGGAACCATCTCGTGATGTATCGCGAGGACGAGACGATGAGCGAGTTCAATTTCTCGAGCGGCTTGTCGGATGAGGACGACGGTCTTGACGTCTAATCGCGGAAACTTGTGTAGCCAAGGTAGCCACCACAGTCGAGAGTTGTTGAACAAGCGTTCGGAGATCTGGTTCATCATCATTTGGAGAGGACGTTCGACGTTTGTCGATTCGGTGTATCGCGTTAACAGACGGATTGCATTCGCAAATTCTGTCTGCGGTGGTAGCTAATTTGTCAAGTTCGATATCGAGAGTAGCTAGGATTTTTTGCGATTCCTCCGGGAGACGTTCGAGAAATAAATCTCTCAAAATTTCGTCCGAAATCGACGTGTCAGCCAGATCGCGCATTCTCCTCAAAAGATCAGACGGTCTCTCATCACCGAGTTCCATTTTAAGGCCGTATCACACGACAGACACTTCCCCCCGTTACGCCGGCACAGCAAAAAGATTCCTCCGAGAGATCTTTGGTACGTTGCAGTTGGTGGGAGAGCCGAGTACAACTCGAGCCACTCTGATTGGCTGATCCGTTCGCCCCTCTCTCAACCGCGTCCATGTCGACGTGCCGGTTTGGGGGCTGTTGGGGAGAAGTGTCTGTCGTGTGATACGGGCTTTACTGAGGAATTGGCGATCTTTCTGTCGTTGCGAAAGAGCAAATCGTTCGACGAGACGTTTTTTCAAAGCCGCGTATTTGCCAGTATGCGGTGGGTTTGTGACAAGATCGCTAATCGTCGTTAAAACTTCGCCGTCTAGACCACCAACTACGAGATCGAACATGGTTTGGTCCTTCGTGACGCCGGCCGTACGGAAATTAGCTTCGACTTGGACGAACCATAACGAAACGTTTTGTTTCCAAAACGGTGGAATTTCTTAACGTAATTGAGTTCGCCACGCTCAAGCCAGTGCTCATTTAGTGATATTATGGATGGGTAAATTTTAATTGAACGGAAATATGCTTCCAATAATCCAATCTTGTTGCGGAGTGAACGAATATTCAAGTGCATACACACCAATCCTTCTGATGGCACCTCCTCTACGATAAAGATGATCCAGCGCCCAGATCTCCGTTGAAACACAGCACATCATGAGGATGGTCAAGTAAGCCAGAAGCGCAACCAAATTGCACAGCGGCGGTGGGACGCACAATGACCGAAGGCGACAGCTGATTGATGACCAATGATGTCTCCGACGAAAAGCTTGATGCAGGTCCCAGTCAATCCAATGCCGGTCTTAGTTTGACCAATCCAAAGCTGTCCACAACAAAACCATCCAATGACGAAGAAGTGATCATCTTCATGCTCCAACGAGTAATGACTGCCCTAGCTCGCCTTCCAAACATCGGGGACTTCTGTTTTTGAAGATACATATCAGTAGATAAACAATTGAGATCAAGGAAAGTAACGTGTCTTATCCTCTCAGAATTAACGACCGACCAAGATGGAAGAGTGTAGTTGTACGGAATTGCAATTACAATGACGCTTCTGCTGGTTGATCTTTTGAAAAAGGATGCAAAGCGTTTCTTTAGTCCTTTGCTGCTGTTTTATTGTAATACCCCGCTTTATGGGGCGGGAATATTATTGAGGAAATAAATTACTAGTCCCTGCCAAGGATGAATTGCGTGCGTAGTCCTTACCTGCTCTGCCAAAACAACGAAACCAGCTGTTACCGGCCGGATGAATGAGCCCTCCGACGACTGAAGAGTGAGAGGAGAATAGTTCAAAAACAATGTGAGACAGATGAATGTGTGAGAAATATATTGTGTGAGAATATATTGACGACAATAAGCGAAACAATTATTACTGCTCCAAAAGGGAGTTGAACTATTAAAACGAACTTACAGTTGGGGTGTTTTCCATTGAAAAAGCGGCCAATGACCAAAACTACAATTAACGATTCCGTTGATGAATCCAAACAAAAATATCTAATTGCGATTTATTGAACGAAATGAAAGATGTTTACTTGCGCAAGTAATTTTAAGAAATAACTAAGGTGAGCTCACCACGACGACTACGCGTGACGAAGTGGTCGATCCAAACCCGAAGCAGAGGTCTGCTGGCGAGCGACACAGGCCCTCCGTTTCGAGGCGGGTAGGCGAAATTGAACGAAGACGTCCGTTACGATTTGCGTCGCCGATACGATGTGCGTCGCCGATCCGTTTTGTGTCACCGATACGATTCGCGCCACTGATCCGCTTCGCGTCACCGACACACTTTGTGTCACCGAGACGGTTCGTGTCACTGATCCGTTCTGTATCACCGACACGCTTTGTGTCACCGACACGTTTTGTGTCACCACCACACTTTGTGTCACCAATACGAATCGTGTCACTGGTCCGTTCTGTTTCACCGATACGCTTTGTGTCACCGATACGTTTTGTGTCACCACCACGCTTTGTGTCACCGATACGATTCGTGTCACTGTTCTGTTCTGTTTCACCGACACGCTTTGTGTCACCGACACGTTTTGTGTCACCACCACGCTTAGTGTCACCGATACGATTCGTGTCACTGGTCCGTTCTGTTTCACCGATACGATCCGCGTCACTAATCCGCTTCGCGTCACCAACACGCTTTGTATCGCCGATACGATTCGTCTTACCACTTCGCGTATATCACCAACTCCCGGTGTGCCACTGTTCCACTTTGTTTCGCTGATCCACCGCGATCCACTGTACCGACTCGTACCACTCGTTCGATTTGTTTCGCCGCTGTTAGTCTTCGCACACTAACTTGTCTGAGCGCTCTCTCGACACGACTGGCGCGGCCGTGGAAGGGAGAGCCGTTTTACTGGCTTCCCTCCCTGCTCCTTCCAGCGGGGTGGTGCTTTCGTTTCCCCTCCTGGCCCCTCATTACATTATGCGATATCAACAGAACCACAACTGTGGACAACCTAATCATCCTTCCTCACTGTTGGGGTTGAGGAGGAGAAAACCAAGGCGACTTGTTCTCCTGTTTTTATTGTCGGCTTGCCAAGCACTTTCGCCCATTCGGGCATCATCAGGGCTTCCTATATAAACAATTCACCTTGATACTTTCAAGTTCATCATGGAAATTGCTCGGCCAGCTAATAAAGCATAGGAGAAAGAGTCGCCTAGTTTTTTTCCACCTGACATAATGGTAAATGGATAGAATTCACCAGGTTGTGGCACCTCTCGAGTCTACCACGGACGGGTCGGTTGGGACGGGCAAGAGGGACGGTGATAAGAGATTAGTCGGTTTATATTTTGCATTCCGTTCGTTGTTTTCGAGGCGTAATTTTTGATATGTTGTTTCGGCTTCATAAATAAATTCCTTTTATGCACTCGGAGTTTTCTTAATGTAGGAATCAATCCCTACATATTGGTGACCCCGACGTGATCGCGTTTATTGTTTCCGATATTGGTTGCGCGCTTCGACGTCCGCGTATCAACTACGTGCTTGTTCCCGCCCGATCGGCCTAGAACAGTCCGCCAATTTTTTTCTTTCGCGATGCCTACTGACGGTTCGGTCGATCAATCGGCAAATGCCGATCGTCAATTCGCGACGAGCGATGAACGAACGGCAACTAACGACGCTCAAATCAGCTCCGTTTCGGTCAAAATCCCGCCTTTCTGGAGGCGACGGCCGGATCTTTGGTTTATCCAGGTCGAATCGCAATTTCGACTCGCCAATATCACCCGTGATTCGACTATGTACAAACACGTAGTTGGTCATCACGTGGATATAATGGAGCAAGTTTCCGACATTATCCTAAATCCTCCACCAAATAATTCGTATGCAACCTTGAAAACTAAGCTGGTTTCTATATTTTCGGATTCGGAGGAGCTCAAACTTCGTCAGTTACTCAACGAGATCGACCTTGGTGACCAAAAGCCCTCTCATCTCTGGCGTCGAATGAAGGAGCTCGCCAGCGGTCGTGTCTCAGACGACGCCCTCAAAACGTTGTGGCTCCAAAGGCTTCCCGTCACCGCGCAGACAGTGTTGGCCTGTAGCAACGACTCGATCGACTCTCTCACAGCCATGGCTGATCGTGTGATCGAAATTCACAATGGCCGTCCGTCTGTGAATGCCGTCGACGACCGCCAACCAGGGATGCGTCATCGTAGTTGCGACATCGACGTCCTCACTCGCACAATCGACGCCCTAGAAGCCCGTATTCGAAAACTCGAACTTTCCCAACATCGCGGCCGTCGCGAATCGCAATGACGGTCTCGCGGCCGACCCAGTCGTTCACCATCGGTTCCAACTACCCCGTCAGACGGTGCACCCACTGAGCAGAGGGAATGCTATTACCACTGGCGTTATGGAGATGCAGCCAAACACTGCAAACCAACCTGCACTCGCCAATCAAAAAACTAGCTACCCCCGCGCAGGCGGCGGCTTGCGTACGGGGGACTCAAAATCGCCTTTTTGTCACCGACCGCCGTACGAAAATCCGTTATCTCGTCGACTGCCGTTCCTCCCACCTTTCATGATAAGCTCTCTGGCCCCCATAGTTACAAACTATTTTCAGCATCTGGTTCTTCCATATCGACATACGGCGAGCGTCTCTTGATGTTGGATCTTGGTCTCCGCCGGCCTTTTTCATGGCCATTTATCGTTGCGGCTGTGACGCAGCCCATCATCGGTGCCGATCTTCTTAAGCACCATAAGTTAGTCGTTGACCTCGCCAATGGACATTTAATCGATGGCGCAACAAAATTGTCCGTGCACCTCCCCATTGACACCGTGTCTCGAGATACGTCGGTTTACTGCATAGATAATTCTAGCCGGTTTGCTTCACTTCTCAAGGAATGTCCAGAGATTCTTCCCCCCACGCGTTTTCGTCAAACTCGGCTCCACATCGCACCGAGCATGTCATTGAAACTACCGGCCCCCCTGTTCGATGCCGTTTTCGCCGTCTGCCTAACGACAGACTACAGGCAGCAAAGGCAGAATTTCAAACAATGCTGAGCCTGGGAGTATGTCGGCCGTCCAAGTCTCCATGGGCCAGTCCTTTGCACTTGGTGCCCAAGAAGGACGGAAGCTGGCGCCCATGCGGCGATTACAGACGCCTCAACGCTGTTACAAAGCCTGACAGGTATCCAGTGCCGCATCTTCATGACTTTTCGCACAATTTAGCCGGCAACGTCGTCTTCTCCAAAATCGACCTCCTGTGCGCATATCACCAAATCCCTGTTGCGCAAGCGGATATAGAGAAAACGGCCATTATAACACCCTTCGGCCTGTACGAATTCCCGGCAATGACCTTTGGCCTCAAAAACGCAGGCCAAACCTTTCAACGATTTATCGACGAAGTCCTCCGCGGCCTAGACTTCACATTCGCTTATATCGACGACTTGCTTGTAGCCTCACAGTCCATTGAAGAGCATCACCGTCATATTCGGCTCGTGTTCACTCGGCTGCGCGACTACGGGATATCAATTAATCCGTCCAAATGCGTGTTCGGCGTCGACTCAATCGCTTTTTTGGGCTATCGCGTAACGACAGAGGGCATCAAACCAGTTCGTGAACGCGTCGTTTCTCTCCTCAGCGCTGATCGGCCTCAAACGTGTCGTGATCTCCGCGGTTTCCTCGGCGCCATAAACTATTATCGTCGTTTTGTTCGGCGATCATCGTGGCCACAAGCGATCCTGCACGACTACATCAAGAGCCATAGCAAAAATCCCCACGTTAATTGGACTCCCGATCTCATCAAAGCCTACGAGGCCTGGAAAATCGGACTTGGCGGGAGCAGTTATGCTCGTGCACCCCCGAGCAGACCTGCCGCTCATCCTCAAAGTAGATGCGTCCGAGGTAGCTGTTGGCTCGGTATTGGAGCAGGTGCGTCAGGGTTGCGGCGAACCATTAGGGTTCTTCTCGTGGAAGCTCAGCGGTGCCGAGAGCCGATACAGCACCTATGACCGAGAGCTGTTGGCCATTTACGCCGCCATCCGCCATTTCTGCTACCACGTCGAGGGCAGACCATTGATCATCTATACGGATCATAAGCCCCTGGTGTATGCCTTTCAACAGCATCCGGAGAAGGCTTCCCCGCGCCAGTTCAGACATCTGGACTTCATCGGTCAATTTTCCACCGACGTGCGACACCTTTCCGGACAAGACAACGTTGTTGCGGACTACTTATCACGGATTGCAGCCATAGACGTTTTTGATTTTACAGAACTTGCTACAGCCCAGCAAAATGATGACGAGCTCCGCAACCTCCTCACCTCCCCAGAGACCTCTCTCAAGTTGACGCCCACGGCGATTCCTGGGTTGGGAACGTCCCTCTATTGTGACAGCAGCGGAAGGGTTTACGTTCCATCATCTTGTCGACAGAAAATTTTTCGGCTCCTCCATAATATATCGCACCCCTCTCCGAAGCGGTCATCGACGATGGTTCGGGAGAGATTCGTCTGGCCTTCTGTGGATCGAGAGATCAGGGTGTGGGCAAAAGCCTGCTTGGATTGCCAGCGTTCAAAAATTGGTCGTCATACACGCTCAGCTCTCGGGTCGTTTCCGCCAGTCAACACGCGTTTCCAGCACATCCACGTTGACCTGGTTGGTCCGATGCTGCCGAGGTTATCGCCACTTGCTAACGATCATCGACCGTTTCACGTTGTGGCCGGAGGCCATACCGATTGAAGATATCACGGCTGAAACCGTTGCCAGCAAAATCTACACTGAGTCGATTTCGCGGTATGGTACTCCGCAAAGTGTCACGACAGACCGTGGACGCCAATTCGAATCGACCTTGTTCCAAGCCCTCAATCGTCTGTTAAGCCCGTATCACACGACAGACACTTCTCCCCAACAGCCCCCAAACCGTCACGTCGACATGGACGCAGTTGAGAGAGGGGCGAACGGATCAGCCAATCAGAGTGGCTCGAGTTGTACTCGGCTCTCCCACCAACTGCAACGTACAAAAGATCTCTCGGAGGAATCTTTTTGCTGTGCCTGCGTAACGGGGGGAAGTGTCTGTCGTGTGATACGGCCTTTAGGCGTCGTACACTACAGGACGACGGCGTTCCACCCACAGGCGAACGGGAAAATCGAGCGGTTCCACCGTTCCATGAAGGCTGCCCTGCGATGCCACGTGACGGACGATTGGGTTGGCTCTTTGCCGACGGTTCTCCTCGGCCTGCGCAGCGTCGTCCAAGACTGCGGCTACTCGGCATCGGAAATGTTGTTCGACTCCACTCTGCGTCTGCCTGGTGACTGGTTCGGAACAGCCGCCCTTCAACAGGCCCTGAATGATCACCAGGAGTATGTCAATCGATTACGACGAACCATCGACGACTTGCGCCCAGTTGCTCGGGAACATTCAGACGGTCGTAAGGTGTTCGTCCACTCTCAGCTATCCCAAGCATCTCATGTCTTCGTCCGCTGCGACTCCGTTCGGCGTCCACTCCAGCCGCCCTATGACGGGCCATTTCGGGTGCTAAAGCGCGGTGCCTAACATTTTACGATCGACAGAGCTGGGAAGCACGACGTGGTATCAATCGATCGCTTGAAGCCTGCGTTCATGCTGTCATCCTACGACGGCGACCCCGCTGACTTCCCACTTCGGATGGTGCTTCACTCACAGATGGTGGCACAACCTGCCCAACTTCCGATCAGCCGCAGCCTCCTTCTACCCCAGTCCAGCTCTCGCCGACGACGAGACGTGGCAGGATAATTCGTCGGCCCGTCCGCTCCCAGCTTGCCGACTAGAGTGGGAGTATTGTGGCACCTCTCGAGTCTACCACGGACGGGTCGGTTGGGACGGGCAAGAGGGACGGTGATAAGAGATTAGTCGGTTTATATTTTGCATTCCGTTCGTTGTTTTCGAATCGTAATTTTTGATATGTTGTTTCGGCTTCATAAATAAATTCCTTTTTCGCACTCGGAGTTTTCTTAATGTAGGAATCAATCCCAACAAGGTAATTGAAGAGTGATAATATCGAGTTCTGAGGTAAGCTTCGAGCCTCAACTTGGCGTGGCTTCCTTGCAGGCGTCGTAGAGTCAGGTCGGTGCATAGCACAAGACAATCGCGCATAATTACCAGTTTACCTCGTCGCCAAATTTGTTGTGTTTGATGTGGAAATATGAACAAGGCACGATTTAAATACAATTAATGAAGGAACAGTAGGAACACAGACTGAGAAAAACAATGGCGCGGTGCTTATCCTGGCAACCTTGAACTGATCTCTCGACTCGATGTATCGACATTAATCATTAAGTGAATAGTACAAGTGAAATACACAATAGTGAGCTAAACGATTGTGCAATATTTTGATGGTTACCTTTATTACAACCCAGCTGCTCAGCGCAATGCCCATAATCAGGGCGTTTAAAGCTCCAATTCTAGTATCAGGGTCAATAAAATACCTACTTCTATATTATTTATGCTTTGTAAATATGGAGATACCTATCATTATTACTTAATGCCTAAGCGTTCACTGAAGGCTATTTGTTATCGGCAGTGAAGAATATTACAGGTACTTACTAAAGAAGCACATTGCATAATGATGACAAGAGCGTTGGTTTTAAGGTCTTCTTCCTGGCACCGAAGTAGAGAAGGAAGCAAGTGCACAATCCCACAGCGATAGAGAGCCATACGAACACCTGGGGATCTTGAAAGTGATGCCAAAGCTCGCATAGAATCCAAAGCGATTTCCATACTAACCATTGGAT
Source organism: Tupiocoris notatus (assembly GCA_037159825.1). Lineage (NCBI taxonomy): Eukaryota > Metazoa > Arthropoda > Insecta > Hemiptera > Miridae > Tupiocoris > Tupiocoris notatus. Next base: position 44,729 of record JASJUZ010000454.1, on the reverse strand, counting down.
TACCACTTAGGTTGTTCAGCAAGTTCAGTAAAACGTAACGAGGTATTTTGTCTAGAACATCAACCTACAGAAATATTTATGATTTGAATTGCTAAAATTTGATCCCTCAATGTCTGACTCTAAATTGACCCAGTTGATGAACTTGCTTGATGGATAACTTAATTATAAAATAGGCACCATACAAGCTATTTTTACTCACCAAATAAGGCAATATCCCTATTTTCCTTGAAATGGTTCTAACTTTAAGTTGACTTTCAGCCAAATCAGCCAAAATACACACAGCATCAGCAAGGATGTCCTCTTCTGATGTTTTGAGTAGCCCAATCAAGTCTTCAATGATGCCAAGTTCAATCAAATCAGCCCCCACGTCTGGCATGATCACTAGTTGTTTCAATACTTTCAGTGCCCCTTGCTGAAAATTTTTTTTTATCAAAGGGCATTTTTGTTGAGTGGAATGTGAAATGAATTGTTTTTAAACCTCAATAAATTGAAGTAGAAAGGGATATAAATGTGCAGTCCCACGGCAATAAAGAGCCAGTGAATACCTATACCTACCATGGAAACCTCACAGTGTTCTTAGGCGAGCCATCCCATACCTATCTCGGGTATAGGTCGCTCAGCCCAACAAAGAGTCAGGCCAAATGACGTTGTATCAGCTTTTACATCCCTAAGATAATTGACAATTATTAGGGCCGTTTTAACTGGTGACACAATATACAGCTTGTCGCAAAACAAAACAACAACTACAACAAGATTGAAAGGTAGCTTTTTCCGTAGATAAGATTTGCAGTTCATGTCGATGTCTTTTACGTGTTCTCAACACATTGAAGTTCATTTCATGTTTTTACATTATTACGTGTATTTCTATCCTCACAATCTATTCAATCCTTTAGAGGATACAACAAAGCTGTTGGAAGGCAGAAGACTCCTATGAAGCACAGAAGAATGAACAGGAAGGTTCACTTAGGCGGTGAAGGTGTGATAGTTTCCTCCCTAATAACATGCAGTGTGATCAGTGAGTATAGAATTCAAAATGAACATGATTTCGGTTCTGAATGAAGTGCTTCAGAAAGCTGGAGTAACTTTAAATAAAGAAAAGTGTATCTTCTCGCAAAAATCAATCGGTTTCTTAGGCCACATCATTTCTGACAAAGGCATTCAGATTGATTCAGAGAAAGTTCGTGCGATATCCGACATGCAACCACCGACCGATATCAAAAGCTTGCAACGTTTTTTGGGAATGGTCAACTTTATCGAGAAATACATCCCTAATCGGTCTCACATTCTTCAGCCTCTAAACTCTCTGCTGAGCTCCCGAAATTCTCGGTTCTGGGCAATGACCAACAAAATTCGTTTGATCAAATCAAATCCTTACTAGTGAATGATCCAACCTTAGCTTTTTATCATCCAGGAAAACCTACAATGATATCCGCAGATTCATCGTCTTATGGGTTGGGAGGAGTTTTACTACAACAAAATGTTCGTTTGGTTGTCGTCGCATTTGTTCTAGTAGAGAGTTTGTGAGGGGGGAGAAAAACCAGGCGACTTATTCTCCAGATTTTTAATGGCTGGTCGAGCACTTTCGGGCATCTTCAGGGCGACATGGAACCATGAGGTCCACAGCTGTGGACCTGGTTTTTCTCCCCCTCACAACCCCTCTACTACAACAAAATGATAGTTTTTGGAACCCAATCGCCTATGTATCGTGCACTCTCTCTGATAGCAAAAGGAACTATTATAACATCGAAAGGGAGGCTCTTGCAGTGGCCTGGAGTTGTGACAAGCTTCGAGATACCTTGTTGGGAAAACCATAGTGGTTGAAACTGATCATAAACCTCTCTTAAAAATCCTGCAATCTAAAAATCTAGACGAATTAAGTCCCCGACTGTTACGTTTGAGGATTTGTTTGATGCAATTTCGATTTGTTTGAGGAAATCGATGCATTCTTCTCACAAATCGTTTCTACTCTACCTACTACAGACCAAAATATCAACAAAAAAAGCTGACGCACAAAAATCGGATCCCACATGTCAGCTTCTTCATTGATATTCTCATTTGGAGTGGCCTTCGAGATCAAAATTACCATCCGAAGTGGTTCCATTCTTTACAGCCAAGGATGCAATTTTGATCATTGACGGTTTGCTTGCCAGGGGTAGTCGCCTTGTAGGTCCTCTGGCTTTAGGGGAAGAATTTCTCTGTCGCATTTACAATTGTATCCTACAATTGTGAATGTTTTGCACACACCGTAGCTGCAATGCGGCATGATTTTTTTTAGTAAAAAACAAATAATTATGGAGAAAACCCGTAAATCCGAAGCGAACCATTAACAAACAATCCAGGTCGTCTTACTAAAACATAGTAAACAGTGAAGGCAATGTACTTAACCCTACTATCCGGTAACCTAAAACTTGACGTGAACGCAACGCGGATTTTGGCTGCAAATGGTCTATTTCGAAATTAAAATCTGAATTTTTCGCCTTGCGGTATAGTTGAAGAGTTTTCAATGAACATTCCAACGAGTGTAGAACGATTTTTATAGCTCCAAGAACTCTTGAGTTATACCCTGATGCAAAATGTCTGAAAATCTCCCAAATTCGACACAAAAGCTGCAATAACTCGAGAACCAATAAAGCGGACGAATGAACTCATGTTAATTATCGAACTAATGCACGTACGATTGTATGGTATTTGAAATAACTTTTCCCTTCATTAGACTTACCACGCATTTTATCGGTTTTACGGTGAGTAGATTCAAGAAAAGTTCCAGCCCACCAGTGTCAATGATAGCATTTTTGTGGCCTTCCAGTGCCAAGTCGTGTTGCGCCACTATGCAGAGGGCAACAGTTGTTGCTGCCTCGTCTCCACCCTAAGTACGATTTTATTTGATAAGGAATCAATACAACAATATAACACAATCAGCATCAATCGAAAAACGCTGCAAATGATTGTACAGTGGTTTGTTATTCCTTCGCTTCAATAAGGATTTAAGAAGACCATCCATTTGTGATTTTAAATATTCCGAACATTTTTGAACGTTTCAACCGAAAAACTCCGTAGCAACTATTGTAATTTTAATCATTTTTATTTTTCCTAATTAAAAGCTAAACTTATAGCCTAACGATACAGCTGGAGAGAGTGTTTGACGACATTTTCAATGCGTATAGAACGATTTTTATAGCTCCATGAACTCTCGAGTTATACCCTCATGTCAAATTACTGAAAATCTCCCAAATTCGGCACAAAAGCTGCGATAACTTGAGGACCAATAAAGCTATCGACCCCGCGATGGTCTCATTCAAATCAGCGTCCAAAAGCCTATAGAAATAGATACCCAATACACATTTTCCTGAAAAACTTTGGAATATATGAATTTTCTCCCCCTCAAAAATACCCTTAAAATTGAGCTAGCAAGTTGGATCAGAATTGGGCCGTCGTAGGACCGAGATTAATTTTTGGTGAAAACGTCAAGAATTTAGCTATTATAGTTTGGCCGAAAAGCTGCTAACGGCGGACGGACAGAATTTTTTGAAATACCTTTAGTAGGAATAATACTTTCTTGGTATGATTTGAATTGTAGAACGCGAATGAAATTATATTTTGTATCATAAACAATTTGTACCAAAAGGGTTATTGCTTGGTTCAGTTGAACCACGTAGTTACACGCAGTACGTGCATGCTGCTACATTTTTTTATTGGATATTCGGATTCTACATGCCTTGAAACGTGAAGTATCAAATTTTCAGGGGGGTTATAATTTTTTTTCCGTGGGCGATTACAAAGGTTTATTATTAATAAACCAAAATGAATGGAATTCAATGACATTTGCAGGAAATGTTTTCCTAGCGAATGAGCGAAATTAGGTTTTTTCAAAATTTGAAAAACACACTGTGCATTTGAGATATAAAGGCTATAAGGGTCAATATTTCTCTACGTTTGAGGGCTTGAAATGTCGGTTATGGCAAGCAGGTTTTAAAGGTTGGGGTCGGCGATTGAATGACTTTTATCAAGTGTGCCGTATACAGTACTTCCGCGTTATTTGCATATTAGCTATATATATTGATTTTTATAGACCGCAAAAATTAATATATTTGAATACTGGAGGGCTTTAATTTTTTCTATATGACAGCTCCGTGTGCGATTTTCTAGCTTTTGAGATTTTTATAGACTGCAAGAGTGAATATTATTATATATATTTATATAATATATAATATATATTTAATATATATTTAGTTATATAAATATATATTATATAAATATAATATATATATATATATGGACGTAAGGAGACCTAACCAGCCCTAACTTGGCAAGAAAAAGTTAGTGTCATGAAATCAGTCAAAGTATTGTTTTCCTATCGCCAAATATCCTCAGAATGATGGGAAAAATAATTTAAAAAATCGTTGTGGCCCTGACCATTAACTATGGTCAATTTTATGGATGAGCCTAAAAAGGCTCATTGCTATGACTGTGTTAAATTGTAAGAATGAGCCTCAAAAGGCCCATTGCCTTGACCAACCGGAGAAACAACCAACAGGAGAAACATGAATAAATTCACGAAAAAGTTTAATCAAACAAAGATAATATAATTTTGATAAACTCCGCTGTCCAGACATGAACTGGTACCTTCATTTATGTGTTCACAGTACGTTTCTTGAAGGTTACTTAGAGTTTTAAACTTTTAGGAACTAAGTAATACCATCTGTAAGTAGTAATCACTAAAATAACATCACAATAAACAATAATTTTTATCACATTGTTCCTATGTGCATTCACAATAATAGGGGTGGGTATTCATGGTCGGTGTCGAGACGTCGAGAAAGTCGAGAGTGATAAGGTTGCCATGGAAACTTTCTCGACCGGACATGCGCAGTACTTCTTTCACTTCTCGATCGAGAAATCGAATTCGATCCAAAAAAGCGTCGAGAAATCCGTCGAGAAGTCGAGATTCGGCGTGTCCATGTAAACAATTTATTGTAAACAAGCGAGACTCCGATTCACATTTCCACGATTTCCGATTTCCATTTTTCAACTGCAATCTCTTTCCGACTTTTTCTCGGCATGCTAACGGTCGATTAGGCACTTTTGGAAATTGAAAACAATGAAAACCACGAAAAAAACGAAAGCAAATGGCGGCAACGGCTTCAGTATCATTACATCGGACGATTAGATATATGGTTGCCAAGGAGCCCTTAACAGATTAGTCGATTTCTCGATCTCGACACGGGGGATCTTCATGGTACGCGCGGTTCTCGACTTCTCGATTTCTCGACATCTCGATCTCTCGACACCGACCATGAATACCCCTATTGTGGAAACTAAATAATAAGTCTTGGAAGACCTGAATCACTAGAGCAATGGTAATACATTATTCATACTAATTAAAAAGTAATACATATTGTAATCAGCGACTTTTTTGGGTTCGCTGATCTGAGGATTGGGATCGTGAACCCTGCCTTCTGAGAGGATTAGAAATAAAGCGCATTGAAATACTGACCTATTATTATTAACAATGAAGTTAGATTAGATACGCCACTGAGGGAGGACCCGAGTCGCATGGGCTCACTCACCGGGTATCCCCGTTGTCCGGCGCCGCAACAAGATACACGAGGTTCCACGTTACCGTAACAACGTGTTACAGTCACTGGCGTTGCGTTACCGGTTACACGAAAGGGTTACAATTGTTACGGGCACCACCGTTACAGTCACAAGCAACAACGACACAATTACCAATGTTAAGGCACAACAGTTGTTACAGTCACAAGTAACAACGACACAGTTACCAATGTTAAGGCACAACAGTTGTTACAGTCACAATAAATTACCAACGACCCTGGACCAACCTGGTCCTTCAACATTAACTACGCGAATCCGAATTCTTATCTCTCCTATGCCCTTTTATATGGGCTCCCCCACCCCTTTACTATGGAGTGGGGAGCCATCAGAGCCGACGCCAATGGATCAGTAAAACACTATAACCCTTTATTACACCCCCCCTGACACCATGAGCCGACGTCCTCGTCGGTAAGCCGATCATTGCTGGTCGTTTCTGGTACCGTCTTGATGCTTAGCGATGACTCCGTGGCCTCCCACGTGTAGTGTTTGGATGCAGCGTTTCAGTCGGCAGTCTCGGCATGTTGGTCGGTACGTGCCTTTCTTCTGATGTTTACAGAACGTTGGCTGTTGGCTGCTGTTGCGTCGGAAGAACATATAGCATGCTGAACATGCGGTTGATCTCTGGGAGTGGTACACCTTGCTGCAGATGGTACAATGCTTGGTTGGTGTGATGGCATGTGGTGTCGTCTGGCCCAATTCTCTAATTGGCTTTGCACGAGGCGGCTTGGCTTGTGAGGTGTATGCATTTGCTACTGCGACTGCTGCTGCCCTTGGCTGCTCCAAGTTTCAGGCCGTATGGGCATGGGAGTTAGGAGGTTCCCTGGCAGGGTTCATGACTACCTCACACAATGCTTGTTGCGTCTGCTGGAACTGCACGTAAGTCAACTGATGCTGCAGTGAGGTCACCTTCTCCTTCAGCCCTTCTACTTCCTGCTGCAGAGCTTTCCATTCAGGGTCTTGTGTGGCTGGTGTGGGTAATGGGTGCTGCTCACTGATGTCCGGCGGATCTTCATCGCTGTCTTCCATGGTTGCTCCCAGGTTGGCCCTCCATTCTGCTTCCTGTTCAAGTCGGTCGACGTTCGTGGCTGGTGGCATCCTGTATTTTTCTTTCGCTGCCGGGTCCCGAACCAAATTCTTTGCCAGTGTTGCAATTTGGCTAAGTATTCTTTCGGCGTTTTCGCGTCGTTGGCTCTCAAAGTACATCGGTACGCCATTGATAACGCCTTCCGCGATGGATTTCAAATGGGATTCTACCTCCCCGAAAGTCATGGCTGCATTCACAAGTACTGTACAGAGAACTTGTTTCGGTTGCGGGGCTGCTGGTTCTCTAAAGGTAATTATGTCCGGTGACGGTTCCACTGAATCAAGATTCACAAGTATCGGCTGCGTTGGTGCTGGCTCTGGTGCTTTTGGGTCTGGAGGTAGTTCCCTTACATCCGGCTCAACGAAGTTGACAATAGTGATGGTGGCGTCGTCTGGTGGTGGGCTCTGCGTCTCTGATTCATCTGTGTTCCTCTTGAGGTTGATCCTCTCGCTCGGCTGGAGTAAGAGGCTTGACGCTGGATAGTTAGACTCCCAGGTTGAGGCCATGGCGTTCTTCCCTTCAATGGGTTCCATTCTTTGGCCCTCCACCTGCGGACAGCCAGGACAGCAAATGCACCCACAAAAACACAAGCCCCACTCAATGGCATTGGACAATAAGAAAAGATCAAACCATTTAAATCGTCAGCATTTCAATGTAAAGCAGTTTACTATTAAATTACAAGTTATCTGAAATTAAGTAAAATGGCAAACTCAACTAATACCTACCTACAAAAGAATTTTTTTTTTTTTTTGTTATAATTTTTATTGTTATTTGTATATAATATATATAATAAAATCCTCTTAACCCGAATGGCCCGACGTAAGAGTCTATATTCTTGATCCCGAGTGCAGTGCCTTATAATCGACTCTCTGTTTTGGCCGAAGATTATAGGATCCACTTCTGGTTACAGGAAATTCTGCCAGGTCTGTCTCATGGATCGCATCCACTGTCTCTGCCGCGGTGCAATCCTCATTTGTTTTTGTCGCCGAGATATCTGGATCCTGCGAGGCACATTCTGCTATTGGTGGAAGTGTCAGAGTACCCTGTTCATCGTCGATTTCCGCAGCGGAAGTGTTGCGTTCACAATTGGGGTATATTTCTCCAGGAACCTCATTTTGGAAGACTGGGGGTTCGCGCATAAATTCGGCTGCGTCTCTCACATTTCTTTCAAACGCTGGTTTCAGGCGGCTGAGGTGGACGACCCGGGTCACTCCTTGTGTGTCGAGGATTTCATAGGTGACATCCCCCAGTTTCTTGTTGATGCGGAATGGTCCCAACCACGGACTCCAAAACTTTTTTAGTTGTTCGCGCTGTGGTTGCATTTGCCTGAGGTAGACAGCTTGACCTTCTGCTAGCTGACGTGGTGTCTTCCGCTTATTTGCAACCGTTGTGCGACATTCCATGCTTTTCGTATTTCTTGGGCTGCTAGTCGTTGAGTGTCGTTGATTCGGGATAACATGTCTACCAACTGCGGATTGCATTGTTGGGTATACAAGATAGAATTTAGTAGGTGAATTTCCCTGCCAAAATGCAGCATGTTTGGTGAGTACCCTGTGCTGTGGTGCGGTGTATTTCGGTACATTGCCATGGCAAGGGGTAGTAGCATTTCCCAGTCCGTCCCATGTTTCCGACTGATTTTCGCAATGATATTTTCCAAGGTTCTGTGGAACCTCTCCACCACCCCATTGCTTTGCGGATGGTACGCTGTCGTTTGTAACTTGCGTATTCCCCATGTTTCACACAGGTCACGCACTAGAGCCGAAGTAAAGTTTGACCCACGATCTGACAATATAGCGTCGGGTACTCCATGCACTGGGATGAACTTCTGGAACAGCACCTCGGCCGTTGTTTTAGCAGTGCAATCAGATATAACATACGCTTCCGCGTATTTAGTGAAGTGGTCGATAGTTGTGAGAATGTATCGTTTTCCTAGGCGAGAAGGTAAAGGTCCAACGATGTGCACTCCTACTATTTCTGATGGTCGTGAGGGTAGCCACGGCTGTTGTAGTGGTGGTTCTAAATTAGGGGGTTTGTTTCTTCGCTGGCATATATCACATGATTGAACATATTTCTTAATGTCGCGATCCATTTTAGGCCAAATCCCATGACGCCTTACCATTTTGTCAGTGGTATCTATCCCGACATGACCTGCCCATCGTCCATCGTGGCATTCTGCCATTATCCATTCGCGTAAAGTGCTGGGAATCAGAGGTACGAGATCATTGACAGACTCTGTCTTGGACAGCCGTTTGCACCATATTCCATCCTTCTCTACCAGCTTATCTGGTGCTTTTGCAATTAGTCCCTGAATCCATGGATCAAGGTCTTGCCCCGCACGTAACAGTTGTTTAGTCAATCTTAGAGTTTGTACTCCACCAATAGTAATGCGGCTCAGCCCATCAGCGTGCGCCAAACTTTTCCCAGGACGGTACTGTGGCGTAAATTCGTACTCTGAAAGTTTAATTATCCATCGTCCAATTCTTGAAGTGGGGTCCCTCAACCTCATTGCTGCGGTGATGGCCGTGTGGTTGGTTTCCAAAGCAAACTTTTTTCCGAGCAGGTATCCTTGGAAGTGGCTAGTCGCCCATACCACTGCCAGTAACTCTCGTTCGGTGACTGAATATCTTTGCTCTGCTGAGTTTAGGATCCGGCTCGCATAGGCAATCGGACGCTCACATCCATTGTCATTCTGGGATAGCACTGCTCCTAAAGCGGTTGTCGAAGCGTCAGTAGCCAGAACGAAGGGTGCTGTACGAATGGGGCGCTGATCGAGGAGAATCCGGGAATGAAACGACGATAATAACCTGCTAACCCCAAGAAAGCTCGGATGCCCGTCACGTCACTTGGTCTTGGAAATTCTTGTACAGCCTGCACTTTTTTCGGGTCCATGCGCACTCCTTCGTTTGTGACTAAGTGGCCCAAGTATTCCACTGCGGACTGAAGAAATTTACATTTCTGTAAATTCACCTTAAGCCTTGCTTCCTCGAGGCGCTTGAACACTCTAGACAAGTGGTCGACGTGTTCTTGAAGGTTATCGCTGAAGACAATTATGTCGTCTAAGTACACGAACACAAATTCCCCCACATAGTCCTCCAATAGATTATTCATGGTGCGCTGGAATGTCGACGGGCGTTCTTGAGACCGAACGGCAATTTCGTGAATTGGTAATGTCTTCCAAGTGTCGTGAACGCGGTTTTCTCCTTGGACCCCGGCTCCATCCGAATCTGATGATAGCCTGCTGTCAAATCCAATGTGGTGAAGCATTTCTTTCCTGCCAGCATTTCAAGTGTTTCATGGATCAAGGGAAGGGGATACACGCCGGACTTGGTAACCTTATTAAGTTCTCGGTAATCTATGCAGAACCGATAGGACGGCGCTTCCCCGGTGGTCTTCTTTTTTACCATTACTATTGGCGCTGACCAGGGGCTTGTTGATGGTTCGATAATCCTTTTTTTTAGCAAGTCTTCCAGTTGAGCTTCGACCATGGGTCTGAGGGCATGCGGCACCACGTAAGGTCGGCGTTTTATTGGTTCGCTTGTCCCAGTTTCAATTTGATGCTCAACCGGCAGTCGACATCCCGCACTGTCAGGAGGCTCAAACAGAGCTGCGAATTTCTTGAACCTTTGAACCACAATCTGACGGGGGGTAGCATCCAGATGATCCAATTTGGACTCGAGACAAAAATCCGTTGGTTTCTGAAATTGTTCACAATTCTCGGTTGGCAGCATGTCTTCCACCAATTATCCCTCCACTTCCGCTGTTTGTGGTTGCGGTTCACTTTCATTTTTGTACTTGGCCAGGAGTGAGTCCGTTTCAGTAATTTGTCCTAGTACTGGGAATTGTAGTCCGACTGATGGTTCTCTGCCAGTTGCTGAGGGAATTGCCCTAATCACAAAAGGAATTCGCGTCAAAAGGTCCAGTCCCAACAGATTGATTGAGGCGTCGTGTCGTCCAAATATGAGGAAGGTGTGCTGCAGCTTGAACGCCCCTATTTCCACCTCCAAGGTTTGCTGGCCTAAGAAGGGGATAGCTCTACCGTTGGCCGCCACGGCTCGTATAAGGGACGGCATCACAACCTCACCTGGGACTGGTCGAGCAAGCACCGATATTTGTGCTCCCGTATCTACAACCATTTGTACTGGCCTTCCATTTAGTTTAATGGTGTGCTTGATTGCTGGCCTTTTTCCGCATTCAACCATTGGGATTTGTGATGGAGGTCCTGGCGTTTCTTCTTGGTCGGGCTTCTGTTCCTTTTGATTAGTTGTTGTTGGTTGGCGGCCAATTTGTCGCCATTGGTCGGTAGTGGGTTGGACGGTGTTGACGTGCTGGGACGTTTCTCTCCAATTAGTTTTGTCTCGTCCATACTGAGGGTTTTCCAATTTCTTGGGCTGTTTTGCTTTAAAACGTTGGAACACATCACATTGCCCTTCCCCATGGTTCAATGACCCGCAGTAACTACAAGGCTCCGTGTAGGTGTCCCAATTGGGGCAGTCAACTAAGAAATGTTCTACGCTCTGACATAATACGCAGGGTCGCGTGGGGCGCCTTTGTGTTGTTCTTGCATCTTGACTTCGCATAGTATGGCTGGCGTGTGGGTTAAACAAAGCACCACTGTTTCTCCTTGGACATCGACTAGCAAAATGGCCTCGCTCTCCGCACGTGAAGCACGCCCACTCGTCTCTAGGCTGATGCTCTTTGATTGCGTTCAATTTCCATGGGTCGTTTTCTTCAACTGGGCTGTCGCCCTCCATTTCCTCTAGGCTTTCTGCTTTCTTCAGAGCGTCTTCAAGCGTCAGAATAAGTCGCCTGGTTTTTCTCCCCCTCACAGCCCCTCTACTATGACTGAAGTAGGGATATCATTGCCGTCAATCTCAACTGCTTCCACATCATATGGAACTGGATCCTCTTCTTGGAAACCAGCCAAAATTGCATCCAATTCACGAAAAAGTTGTCCATCAGTCCGCTCGATCAACTCGTCTTCATCATTATTTTCTTGGTCCTCCGCAATGTCCAAAACTGGTGAGCCAGGCCTTGGTAGCAGGGCAAGCATATAATCTGCTCTCGATCGAAAATCCTTATACATACTGAAAAAAAAAGGTATTACAAACGATGTTACTACGCCACTGACGATTAGTGATGATCAATTTCCAAATTTCCACGTAATCGCAGTATTTGAAGCTCAATAGCGAACTTGACAATGAGCCTAAAAGGCTCATCCACATTTTTCGATTTACTAGGTTTCAAGGAAACTGTTTACGGAAATCAAGTGCTTCTAAACCATCTACTACACCTTATCTAACACGAAAAAAATATTTCAGCCACAAAAAGACATTGAAAATGCTTTAGAACTTACCTGCAAAACTGCGAATCGCAGAGATATCCAAGCGCCTGGCACCTCGTCACTAAAAATGTTTTCCGCACTACAATAACCTCATCTGGATAAACAAAACGACAAACGACGGTTTCAGGCTGGTACAGTGTTGCCACGGGCCAGGGAAGTAGCAGGAAAAAATATACCTTCTGGGGAATTTTCTACAAGGCGCGGAAAAATCGATGAGCCTAAAGAGGCTCAATGCCAAGTTGGAGATTGTCCTATATATGACAGCTCGATATTGCTTGAATTTTATTATTATTATTATTGGGGTCACATACAACACTTCCTCGTAAAACGCATTTTAAGTAATTTTATTCGTAATTTTTGGGTCTCTTTACTTAATATAAATATAACCTTTCGTTTGCTGAAGTGAATAGAATGAATAACCTTGAATATAAGGCTAGAAAAATGCATGATTGAAATGAACAAACAGCATTTTTAAGAACTTGAACATCGGATAGCGTCAGGGTCAAACGGGTCAAACTTAAGAACTGCTTGGTTACCAAGCGGTAGGTAACTGTAATGTTTGGAGATGAAGCTAAATAATATTACAAGTGTACCAACGTTGCTGCCTTTGTAGGAGTTTCTTGATTTTATAATTGTTTATACCTGTTACCGACTCTAACATGAAAATGCTGTGTTCTGTGCACACCACTGGTACCCAATTTCACCTCCGCTACGAATCTGACCTTTTGTACCATTCCGGTACTTCTATCCACTACGTAAATATAGAAGAAATGGTTAACTTGCTCTAATATATTTCATCAATTTCCGTATCTGCCAATAATCTCCTTGCGTAGAAGACTCAGCTCTGTGCGTTTCAGATTCTTCTTTTCCAGATTCTTTTAAACTTAGATCAGGAACTTCTTCCTTTTCCTTTCGTTCGGAGGGCTCTTCTGGCTCTTGCTCCTGCACCCCCTGTTCACCGGCAATATTGGAATCTGAGCCCACTCCTTCTGTGACCCCTCCGGGCGGTGTCGTTTCTTTAGATAAATCGACCTGGTGAATGACTACATGTTGCTAAAACCATCGTCACCTTTATTCGTAACTATAAACACCTTTTTAACCGACTTCAAACAAGGAGGAGGTTACTATAGTTGACTTGCGGGTTTTTTTTCGGTATGTGTTGTCCGCTGGCGTTCAGCTCCTGTACGTCCGATCGGGTTACTTTTTTTTTGTTTGAAAGGGTTACTATCCAGGTAGGTCCCATAATTTTTTCAATTGAGTCCATCCAGTAGTTACGTCCCCAGACGCGGAAAAACGCCGGAAAACGTGATTTTCGCGAAAAAATGAAGTTTTGACTTTGCAAGCTTATTACTTCTAGAATACTTGCTCGATTGTTTTGTTTCTGGTGTAATTTTGTTCATAATTTGTCTGCCTACAAGGGCCTAGCTTCAATTTTTCGTTCGGCATTCTAATATAGCGTGTAGAGAAGAAAGTGTAAGAAAAAACGTGATGCCGATTTTCACTTTTTTGAGGTTTTTCGAGCACCGTTCCCAACCACGTCGAGAAAAAAAATATGAACACTATTGCACTTGAAAGCACTTAGCTAGAGCTTTCTAACGATGGTAAAAAATCAAGTTTAGATGGCATAATAAGGGAGCAATCGATGTTTTAATGGACCTGTGTTTGAGACCTCATAACTTCCAAACGAAAACTTTTTTCAATAGTTTTTAAACTTAAATTGTTCAAATTTGAGTCTAGTTTACGTGATCCAAATTTGGTATTCATTTGAGTAAAATTAGATACTTTTAGGCCGTATTTCTAAAAAAAATTGTTTCAAAATCACGTTTCTTGGACTATTTATGCTTGTTTGTAGGTATGTTTGTTTGTTTTTGTATTTATTACTTCCATGCTTACGTAGTAAATGGAAGTAGTTATATCTATTATTGCCTATTGGAAGGATACAAACAAATTGCCATTCCCCGATAATAGGTAAACTTTCCCCGTTTGCTCCATGTTGTACCCTTAGTCTATTTTGTCCGTGCAGACGGCCTCCACTGTCAATCTATTCGTTGTTCTCTCGGCCGTCACGCTGTTTTGTACTATGAATAAACCCATTAAACCATAGTTTTTGTTCAATAAACTATCAAACCATCATTACCGCGTCTTCGGTCGAATAATATATTTATTTCCCTTCTTATTTTTTCGTCTAAACGACATTCCCCTGTGCGTTTCGCTCTCAGTCCACTCACAACTCCAAGCAACCATTGGACTCGTGTTCAGAAATCCGAAAACGTAACGAGAAAAATCAATAATGGATCATACCTTTCTTGAAACACTAGTTATACTGCTGATAGGAGACAATGTCGTAAAAGGCCATCTAAGCACCTGGGTAGGTTCCTCTACTTCATCGTCGTCGTCATCTGACGAGTCATCTTCTAGCTCGTCGTCTTCAAGCTCAGATTCTGTGCTGAAATCTGCTTCAGATATTGCGTAATAGTTTACATATATAGTTTTGGGTCCTCGTAGGTACCACGGCGTGTCTTCACTTAGTACGATGTCTGATACGGCAATCAAGTCTGAACGTGCTGAGCCCTCCTCTGAACAGTCTGGGTCCCTGATGACATTAAAAGGCCCGAAGATGTTGATACAGACTTGACATGGACGTTTCGCTTCAACACAGAGTTTTACAGATTAAAAATTAGACCACTCGCTCCATTCTTTGCTTGCGTGCAAGTACGCTTGGAAGTATCAAACTGGGAGGCTACGAAAATATTCCCAGCTCTGCGGCAAGTAAAATGCGAAGCGTATTTGTGTGCACTTACCCATCCATACACTTCCTGATGGACATTTCTCTCACTAAATAATATCTTCCAATATAACCTAGCAATGTCACTCGAATCAATTTACGAAAAAATACCCTCCTATCTCATGACCGACTGGTTATTTTCAGACATCAGATCAAGATTTCAGAATATTATGTAGTTTCTTCCTTTCCTAGGAGATGATGCTATATTTTGGAAACGTTATTAAGCATTGACTTTTTGAGGCCTTAATTTGTTCGGTGAATTAGCTAAGAATTACCCATTTTGGGGAAAATCTAATAGAACACCAGCATTATATAATTATTAACACACGAGATTTATGAGATTCCGTTGAAGTTCAATTAAGTACGTATAGTTGGATTGTTTCAAGGTATGCGTCTTCAAAATTACCTTGCTAGGAACTTTCTCAAAAATAAAAAAGGAATTTAATGCTATTTAACTATGAGAAAAAACACAGTGAATTTTAAACATGAGTTTATTGTTTTCACGAGATAGACAGAATTCCAAAAAGATCTTCAAATTCATTTCTTGGTCCAAAAATGTCATAATTTTTCAAACCCAAAAAATGTTTATTTAGAAAAAAAATAATCAAAAGTTAAATAATATAAGAAAAGTAAAAACTTCTGTTACAAACACACATTCAAACATGCTTATTGATGGAGAAAGAAACTTGAAACATTTCTTGTGAGAAGTTATGAAGTTAGAAATACCTATTATTAGTCTGTTTGTTTACATAAATTAAGGCATTCGTCAATTTTTAACCAACTTCATTGTTTAATAAAGAAACATTGTGATCGTCCGCAGAATTTTTTTTTTTTTTTTTTTTTTTTTTGACATTTTGGTTTATTATAATAATAAACCATTGTAATCGCCCAAGAAAAAAAAAATTTCTAACCACCCTCAAAATTTGATGTTTTACGTTTCAAGGCATGTAGAATCCGAATATCCAATAAAAAAAATTCTGTCCGTCCGCCGTACGCCGTACGCCGTTAGCAGTTTTCCGGCCAAACTGTAAGAGCTAAAAATTTGAAATTTTCACCAAAAACCAATCTCGGTCCCACGACGGCCCAATTCTTGAACCAACCTCCTAGCTCAATTTTAAGGGTATTTTTGGGGGGTTTTTAGGGGGAGAAAATTCATATTTTCCAAGGTTTTTCAGAAAAATGTGTACGTGGTATCAAATTATATAGATTTTTGGACGCTGAATCGAATGAGACCATCGCCGGGTCGATAGCTTTATTGGTTCTCGAGTTATCGCAGCTTTTGTGCCGAATTTGGAAGATTTTCAGAAATTTGACATGAGGGTATAACTCGAGAGTTCTTGGAGCTATAAAAATCATTCTATACTCATTGGAATGGTCGTCAAACACTCTCTCCAGCTGTACCGTTTGGCAAAAAATTTAGTTTTGAATTAGGAAATTAAGAAAAATAATAATGATTAAAATTACAATAGGTAGTTGCTACGGAATTTTCTCCGATAGTTACCAATCTGTTTTTCGGTGGGAACGTCACAAAAAATGTTCGGAGTATTTAAAATGACAAATGGATGGTCTTCATAAATCAATATTGAAGCAAAATAATAATAAACCACTGTACAATCATTTGCAGCGTTTTTTTTTTTTTTTTTTTTTTTTTTTTTTTTTTTTTTTTTTTTTTTTTTTTGTTGTAAGTAGATTTAGAAAATCGAAAAAATCACGCCTTACGTCCTATGTAGCTTTTACCTGAAACTACTAGGCTAGATTTTGATGAAATTTGGCATAAAAGTCCAGGTTTATCCAGAAATGATCCTAGAATTTCGACATCGTAATACAGTATTTTGGAACACCGCATAAACCTGTTGTAAGGAGCCATTACTCGACCACAAGTCAAGTTAGAAAAAATTAACGTAAACTGAGGGATCCACAAAGTAACTCAATAAAAAAATGAACACAGAAATATTTTGAAGGGTTTTGGGCTTGAAAATTTTAGGAAATTTCAAGTTGTTATTATTTTTTTAAATAAAAATATTCTTTAGAATGGAAAATAATGACCTTTTTTGGGCTAAGAATAAAGTTGGAAGATTTCTTTGATTTTCGTCTGTCTAGTAAAAATAATAAACTCATGTTTGAAATTCGCAGTGTTTATTCTCATAGTTAAATATAGCATTAAATTACTATTTTAATTTTTGAGAAAGTTCCAGCAAGGACTTCTTGAAAAACATGAATATTATTTGTTCTAAAAATAATTTTTTATGAAAATTAGTTGAGCTACCTAGGCATACTCCCGTTATTAATAATTTACACCTTCCACAAAAATAAAAACTATTTTCGTATTTTATTTTAGTTCAAAATACTATTGAGTAATTGAAAAGTTTTTAATTAAGTATTTGAGAATACAAAAATTACGATTTTATAAGCATTAGGTATTATGAGACGAACCTATGTAAGTCAATGCTATATCAGCATAGTTTGGGTTAAACATGGCGCTCGGACGATCGACCAATCAAAAAGAGGACACCGTGTGGCCGCACTGTCTCAATCAAGCCGTTGTATCACACAACAATAAGCACCGCCATCTATCAAGAACTACAAAATTCACCTTCAACATTCCCGCCCAATTTTGAAATCTCAGGATCATGATACAATTGAACTGAATAATAAAATTTATACAAACCAAACAAAACTTTCAGTTTAACATAGATTTCTTCTCTGAAAAAAGGACTTGAGAGCCAACGCTTTAGTCATCACATGCACATCAGTTTAAAGTTACTCTAAATTTACCAAGAATTCTAAAAGAGAGTTACAAGGTTGATAGATATCAACCTATATTTATCTACCTTGAGAGAGTTAGACAGTAACAGTGGATTTGAATGTGCGCGATTTTATTAGACGTATAATGACGCATACGAGCAGAAGACGGAAGGTTTTACATCTCACCGGCAGACTTCGGTATATCAAGCCACTGTATTGTGTGAGTGGTTTGGGTGTCTACTGCCGTGTCTATAGGGCTCTAGGGTCCTTAGTTCGTAGTTCGTTCGCCAGGCTTGTATTTGCAATGTTCGAACGTAACCACGTTCTCGTTCCCTGTTCCCTTGTATCAAAGGACTTTTCTACAGTTTTGACGTGTGTAGCTTCGAAAACTAAATAACAAAGAAAAGGGGGGCAGTTATAAAGAACACCCGAAAAGATGGAAAATTGCGATTATAAGAGCCTACATGAACCAAAAATGACATTGATGAAGATGTTATCCTAGTCAATCGTTTTCTAACCGATTCCCACTGTTAATGTGAGTCCATTTTGAAAGCGATTGCAGCGCAGTCCCTAATGCTTCAGACTTCAGAGCTGTCTAGTGTCAGTAATCATCCTCGATGCCCCTCCCCACCTTGCTGCCAACCCAGCTGTCAAGTGTCCAGTTATCCGAAATCCGATTGATCTTTCGTACGCGTCCTTCTAGTTCTTCTATCATAGAGAAGCGGCATCCTCTATGTTCAGTGGCGTAGAGAAGAGAGAGAGTAAGTGGTTCACCTTCGCATCATGTTGAGTAGGTCAAACTATCAATATCAACTGTTGGCGATGATTTGTGATCTGCTACATCGGGGCTAAAGTGATTTTTTTTTGTGTTTTGGCGCAATCAAGCTCGTCGCTACTGGCAGATCAATTGTTTCCTAAATTTCGTCGTGGACAAGGAAGATGAATTTGTTAACAACTAAGGTTAGACCAGTATTATTTACTAGTCTCAATTTCACTGGGGTATTATTTGAAATTCATACCAATCGCATTTTTAGTTGTTGGATGGTATGCTTTTTGTTACTCGATACGATGATAATGCTTGATACATCATGATGAAATAGTAACCAAAGAATATTAATATTTGGAAATGGTGCACAGTTGAAAGGTAACGTCAAGTCAGTTTGACATTGAAATAATTATGTTAAAAGTCCCTATTATTGGAAAGTTTCAGTGCATTTTTTCCTGTTATTTATTTATTTTTATTTATATATATATATATTTTTTTTTTTTTTTGAAAACGTGGACGTTGAAGTTTTGGTTAAATCATACGTTTCTTATAGTTTCTGCCTAGTGATTGTGGTGACTATTAGAAAATGTGATTTCACAATGTAACCAAACGCCTACGTTCTAAGTTTAAATAAAAACACTAAATGCCCTAAAACCCCTTCATTTATGATTAACAGTATGGTAACAGAGTTGGTGTCACAATGGAAGTTGTTGGTTTCGCAATCAACCACTCAGCTGACTGTAAATCAATACTCGGCAACCTTTACCGCCTGTGAGGCTCATACCGACCTCCAGCCGTCGATTCGTGCCTCCCTCCGGGACTCTTCCGTTTACATTATATATATATTATCTGAGTCTACCAATCGATTGACCTGTTCATAATATTGAACCTCTCTGGGTTGATATCAACGTATGAAATTTAAACCAATTTTCTTGAAGAGTATTATAAAAGTGCATGGAAAGAACTTTTTTTGCGCGAATTTCGTCTGGGCGAACAAAATAGTGATTGAATGTGGGGTAGGTACCAACTTCGAACGAAACATATGGAATTCACTGTTAAATCAAAAGCACATAAACGCTGCAAATGACGCTGCATTGGTTTATTGTTCCTTCGCTTCAATGGAGAGTTTTAGTGCGTTTCGGGTATTTTGAAAACTTCGAGTCGGTAACAGGTATAACCAATTATAAAATTAAGAAAATTTTTCGAAGGCTGCAACGTTAATTTACGACAACTCTCATTGAAAAACGAGCCAGGAGACTCAAAAATAGAAAAATGCACGAGTTAGGTCGATAATGCTTCCGTAGTATGTGATCCTTACAATAAAAGCCAAGTTTTGTAAAATGAGATCATTTTTATAGGAACGACACCTAAAAATGTGTCATTCACTCATCGTTACCAACATTAAACTCCAGTGTTAAAATATATTAATATTTGAAGCCAGTAGAAGATACCCACTAAAAGCTCATAACATGGAACTACTAGGATATGGCAATATTTTTCACTCAGACCATAGACAGATGAACGCATGGACAGATGGACACTCTGACAGACAAACAAATGGACGCATAGACACTTGTTCAGATGAGGCTGAGGATTTCTGAGGTATACCTCTACTCAGGCAGTTGAAAATGAAATGAAATATCGTTTATTGTATAACCGTAAGGTATTATTACAAAGGCTAATCAGGCAGTTTCCTCTTATCTAACGATGTATAGTGGGTTTTGTATTTTTTCTGCATTCTAAACCTTGTTGAATTATACAAAAATCAACTAACAGACTAAATAATTTCCATGGTTCTATGGACGATGTTATGATTGAAAAAAAAGAAAACCGACTTCAAAAAAATTTGTCTATAAAATACACTCTGAAAAGGAAAAAATAACAAAAATGTCCCAACTTCCCAGCAACTCATTCGCCAACTACACATTTTAAGGACTGCTTTACTACTCGTATTGACCTGACCACTTCCTGATTGATTGGATCACCTCCCCTAATAATATAAAAAATTACGTTTTAATTAATTAAATTAAAAGATTTTCCTTTCACCTCTGAAACTCTGAATCGCCTCCAGATTGATCATCTATTGGATCAACCTGGAGGCGATTCATAGGTGAAAGGAAAATCTTTTAATCATTTGGGAAATGAGAAATAGTGATTTTTATATTATTAGGGGAGGTTATCCAATCAATCAGGAAGTGGTCAGGTCAATACGAGTAGTAAAGTAGTCCTTAAAATGTGTAGTTGGCGAATGAGTTGCTGCGAAGTTGGGACATTTTTGTTATATTTTTCTTTTCAGAGTGTAGGTATTATATAGACAAATTTTTTTGAAGTCGGTTTTATTTATTTTTTTAAGTTTTCTTATTTTTCTCTTTTTAGTGACTTACAATCATGGGCAGCTCTCTTCACAGAATTTTCCCAAGCTTTCATTATTGTGTTCTTGTCACTTGCTACCAACCGTCCAAACTCAATTCATAAGTCAGTTGAACGTTGAAGTTCTAAAGTATAATGATTACCTAACTACTTTCAATGTTATTATGTTGATTGACAGTGAGTTTGAACGTTTGGAATAATCCATCTACTGATTTGGGTCTCTTGGTCAACATACCGGATGCTTTGATCATATTGATCCACCTTACAAAACTCAAATAATTGCCTACACCATTGTTGGTTACTGAATTTCACAAATTCATTCGTTCTTTATTTCTCAAACGATAGTAGAGTTATGATTTCCTGAAGCGTATCCGCATTCACACTGAATGAGAGAATCCGAACCGAATTTCAGAAATTCGCCAAACGTTTGTGCATTAAAATGAAGTTATTTGGCCTTCAAAACCATGTTATTTCTTGAAAATTTAACGCTGAATTCGAATCTTTTAACGACAATGTTATGACTAACGTAGTTTTTTTTTCTACAAACATAAATAGTCCAAAAAACGTGATTTTGAAACAATTTTTTTTGAAATACGGCCTAAAAAGTATCTACATTTTGTCCAATCAATACCAAATTGGGATCACGTAAACTAGACTCTACTTCGAACAATGGGGAAGACGCCTATTTTTATTTTCGTTCCTAATGGCCTGAATTCTACTATTTGGTGTCAGCCGAAGAGGGAATGACCAATTTTTCATGAAAATTGTGAGTTTCCACGGAGAAAATCGCTAAGGAAAATCAGCGGTTTGAATAAACCCGGAGATGTAACTCCTACCGATTCAAGTAACTTCCTAGAGCGCTCTGCAGACGGCTGAAAAACAGACGGTAACAACAAGACGGTCTTTAAGACTGGAGTCATGCTAAATCGAGTAAGTGACGCTAATTTCACTGCTACTTGCTAGGTTTTTTTTAATTGTAGAGTTAGTACCGCCCGTAATGCCTTGTAAAGCAATGAGGGGGGTTTGGTAATCTCACAGCAACCTCAAATCATTGCTCCCAATGTTAGTTTATTCTCCGAAGATACAAGCGCTAGTATCGATATTCACGTTCAACGGACTAGTTATGACGTAATAACTATTCATTTTTCGTTCAAAATCATAGGTTTTCCTTAGCGATTTTCTCCACGGAAACTCACAATTTTCATGAGAAATTGGTCATTCCGTCTTCAGCTGACACCAAATAACAGAATTCAGGCCATTAGGAACGAAAATAAAAAATAGGCGTCTTCCCCATTTAAGTTTACAAACTATGAAAAAACAGTTTCAGTTTAGAAGTTATAAGGTCTCAAACATAAGTCTATAAAAACATCGATTGCTCTCTTGTTATGTCACCTAATCTGAAGTCATTTTACGAGAAATTCACTTTTTTACACAACTCTGCTTATTTAAGAGTCACAATTAAGAGAGGGTAAACTTCAAGTGACAGCTCAAGCTGGGTTGTATCTTCACTTTTTCAACGCTGATGAAAACCTGGGATATCATGTAAGAGCACGCTCATACCTGCGACGAATGTCAGTCGTCGCTGATTCATGAACTTGGTGCTAGTGCTATCCCTTAATTGAGATACAGCCATACAAAGCCCAATTGGTAATTTAACGAGAAAAATCAGCTTTTCTCACAAAAGGTACTTGATGGAGATAGATTCAGAAGCTGGAAATGAGATAAAATAACAGGAAATAAAAAATAAATATGGTTAAATGAATAAATAATCAGAGTTGTGTAAAAAAGTGAATTTCTCGTAAAATGACTTCAGGTGTTTTTGGCAGTAGTTCCAGTAAAATCGACTTAAATTGAAAATTGAACCCCACCACGAGATTCAGCGTTGAAAAACAGTGCAAAATCATGTGCCACACTTGGGGTCTACCATCATCTCAATTTTGGCGCAACCCTGTGGTTGCGCAACTTTGCGCGCTCACTAGGCGCGTTGCGCGCAAGCAAAAAAATCGATTGAGGAGTCTAAAATTCATGAAATTTTGCGTAGAATCCGAATCTGCAATAGAAGATGGGGGTTCTCTTTTGAAATAACGAAGTTGGTGTCGGTTGCGCAATGCGTAACGTGATGATATTCGAAATCCTCTCCAAAAAACAAGTTGATTTAAAAAAAAAATCAAATTTTTATCTTGGAAATCTAGATTCAAACAATATTTTAATATTCTTCTTTTCCTTCTCGTCGCATTTCTTGATGTCCGGGGGTTGTGAGGTGGAGAAAAACCAGGCGACTCATTCTCCAATTCTTTATTAGCTGGCCGAGCACTTTCGCCCATTCGGGCATCCTCAGGGCGACGTGGAGCCATAGGGTCCACAGCCTATGGCCTCCACGTCGCCCTGAGGATGCCCGAATGGACGAAAGTGCTCGGCCAGCTAATAAAGAATTGGAGAATGAGTCGCCTGGTTTTTCTCCACCTCACAACCCCCGGACATCAATATTTTAATAGGTTGAGGGGGAGAATAACGAGACGACCTCTTCCCGTTATTCTCCCCCTCAACCTGCAGAAAGAAGTAATACGACCACCTGGAGAAGAATATTTTAATAACTCGGAACTACGTTCTATAGTCATTCACCCGCCAAAGAAAAAATTTCATGACCTTTTAAACGTTCAACTATATTGACATTAGGGCAATGTGAATATTTCTGATCCCAAAAACTACTGTGCAGCACGGATGTACGGCGTGTGACCATAGCGGTGAAGATCAGGCGTCATTACAAATATTAAAGATCTCTACCGTCAAATATATTGATTTATGCGGCCTGAAAAAAACTCATCAGCAAAAAACGTCGTAAGGTGGAAGTACGGTATGTGATCAAAACAATACAAACAAGTGTTCTGAACTTGGTCATAGCTGGTCATATAATTTAAAGCAAAGAGCCCGAAAGTTACAAAAGTGCTAGAAAGAATTAACTGAAAATGCGTTTTTCAAGGAAGTACTGCATATGATCCCAATAATATCAAGCAATATCCAGCTGTCATATAGGAAAATTTAAAGTCTCCCAGCGTTCATATATATTCACTCTTGCGGTCTATACATTGAGTTTTGCGGCCTGTAAAAATCAAAATACAAGCTATAGTGAAATTGTGAAAAGGGCTCATAACGTGGAGGCACTGTATGTGATCCAATATACAAAAATCTGGTGTTTTCTGCTTGCCATAACCGACATTTCAAGGCCTCAAACGTAGAAAAATTTCGACTGTTATAGCCTGTAAAAATCCAAACAGAAAAAACTTTGAACCCTTATATCTCAAATGCACAGTGTGTTTTTCAAATTTTTAAAAAACCTAATTTTGCTCATTCACTAGGAAAATTCACGATTCATTTTCATTTATGATGTTGTCCTTGTGCAAATTGTTAAACTTTCATTTACACTCTTCTTTGACTTGTACTTTAAATATCCTATTAGATTCTTCACGTGACAATTCAACGATCCTGGTAGTTCTCAGCTGTAACGATGGCGACAGGAGTCGAAGGGGCCAGCGCCCCTGCATCTGTTTTAGCACCACCTCGGGGACATAGGCGTCAGGAAAGCATGTATGCTATGACTGGACTGTACAGTGAACATGCAGCACTAGAGGAAGATGAGGCAGAATCTGGTGGACCATCAGCAACTGATCACCTATCTCAGCAACTCCCCCCTTCTCATGTCAAGTGCCATTCGCGTAATGCTTCATCAGTCATCGTTGAAAAGTAAGAATAAACAGTTATAGGTTCTTATTTGTATAGATTAGTCCTGCTTTTGACGATAGTTTTTCATGGGGTGATTTAATCCTTTTCAATTCAAAGCAGTTAGTTATTTTATTTGTTGGTTATTTTACAACTTGTAAACGTTGAATATATTTGAATATTTTGGGTAGTAAGAGCATACTTAATCACTCTACTGTAAATCGCAATAACATTGCGTTCTCAGCACTATCTGATTTATTACTTACTAACAGTATTTTTAATTTTATTTGTTACCATCATCTCGATCCATCCGGTTGTCGGAGATCATTAATGTGATCTTAAAAAAGCGCCAATTTCTGCCATGAGTTATCGAATTTATATTTTCCAAGTATGTAGCTAATAGAAACTATTTGGGTGCACCGATCATACAGTACTTCCATGTTTGAGTAGGTTACTGATATAACCAATTATTAAATCAAAACGCTCATACATAAGCCGCACGTCAGTACCTTGGTGGTCAATTGGATAAACAAAGTGTGCAGCAACATACAGCATCCAGGTGCATCACTTTGTCACATGTACATTACTGCCGCACGCTATTGTCGGCGGCTGTACCGTTCTACCGGATGCAGTTAGAATATTATTAGATTATTTGCTTTGCCACTTTACAGAATGGGAAAATACTTAGGTACTCCCTTATACTTCGATAAATTATAATAATTTTCATTTTCAGCAGCGAGAGAGTGAAAAGCGAAGCAAAGGAGCGAGTTCATGCCACATTTGCTGAGGTGGCGGCGAGTCTGCCGCAAGACATACGGGACTGTGGAATCTTGGCCTGTCGCCCCTTTCTCATTCAGGGATGTGCTAACATTAAAGTGAGCTCTAAATGTTGTATAACTGTATCTGTAGTTCTTCAATTATTAATTCACTTAAAAAAGGTGGCGGTGGATATCTTGAGTTTTGTCACTGTAAGGTGGGTTTGGCCCACACTATGTTTGCTGTTATGCATAGTCCAAAAAGTCAAATTTGGAACCAGTGTGAATTGGGGGGGAAATTTCAAAGTATAACTACGTACAATAAGAAACACTTAGGTACTGAAAACGTCAGTGTGTCTGTCTGTAGTCAATAAGTGACTGAAGTTGTCATAATTATCATAATCAGTTGTTATTGAATCTTGTACAGTGTAATGGTTCAAGAAATATGAGCAACAACATTTTTATTTTTTCAGACTACACAAATCAATGTTAGATCACTCCAAGCCTTGAAATGTTTGTTTTGGGGAGTAGATACCCCCTATTTTCTGAATTTCTTTTCTGGTGTTGAGGAAAAGTCTATTGTGGCAACTTATCCACGAAACACTTTCTTACACTGGCCTAGGACTTTCGCCCCTTTTGGCATCCTTAAGGCACCTACAGCCCCCCATCTGCCAAGTACAAAAGGTTGAAGAATAAGTAATGTTTGACCCCATCATTGCTTCAGCCCAAGAATTACTCTATTTGTCCTTTGAACATTGGTTGCACTCCGTTTTTGTGTATGGATTGAGAATTGGGCTGGAGGAAGCAAGAGGCGACTCGTTATCCCTTCCTTTTTTTTAGCGCTGAGCACTTTCACCATGTTTCAACATGTTGCTATTTTCACAGTGAACATTATTTGTTTTCTTTTGTGTGCAGGTATTCGTTCTACTATTGTCATTCCTGGTGACACTGCAACAAGCGTTAAGTTCAGGGTATATAAACTCCGTAATCACAACAATCGAAAAGAGGTTTGAAATTCCTAGTTCTCTTTCGGGTCTTGTGGCTTCATCGTATGAAATTGGCAACGTGATCACCGTTATATTTGTCTCATATTTGGGATCTAGAAGACATATCCCAGTTTGGATTGGTATTGGTAAGTTCATAGAATCTTCAAAGTATACTAAAAAAAAAATCTTGTAATGAAAAGACTGACATATCTCACTAATACCTTCTTTGTTATTTCAGGTGCAGTAATAATGGGAATTGGTTCACTCATCTTCATGATCCCACATTTTGTCGCAGAACCGCACATGAGCAATACTGCGATCAACACCAGCCAGGATAATATTTGCAAGACTGTCTCTGTCCAACCTCATGATATTGGCCTTGGACGTCTCTCTTCAGGTATGTTCACAAACGTTATGAAAAAAAACCATGAAAATAACTACAAGGTGTCACAGCACCTTGTTTGGATACTGGATGTGCCTAAAAATAATATACAATGGGCTAGGGATGCTCCAGCCTGAACAAGAGCAAGAGCTGGAGCAGGGCTGAAACTTTGATCAGCCTTCATCTCCCTCTACGGTTGTTTGGGTTGGTTGTCTGAGTGCACTCAAGTCAACGGCTCATGCTCAAAGTAGTCGCCAAGTTGGACGCTTCTCCTCGTTCCCCGGTTTTCTCGCACTCATTATTATTCGTAAAATAACCAACTATATTGGGTTCGTTATTG
This sequence comes from Tupiocoris notatus, assembly GCA_037159825.1. Taxonomy (NCBI): domain Eukaryota; kingdom Metazoa; phylum Arthropoda; class Insecta; order Hemiptera; family Miridae; genus Tupiocoris; species Tupiocoris notatus. The sequence continues at coordinate 17,845 of JASJUZ010000454.1, read as the reverse complement.
TCATGTCGGCCAGTACAAAAATATCAGCATTGTTTCCTCAACGCGTGTTAGGTAGCCCCTCAAATGTCAGTTTCGCATGATGCTTGAAGCAGCATCTAGTGCTAGCAGTCTCGTGAGCCAACCTTATAAATAAATAAATTCCTGAGAGCGCTTGGTTCATGGCCTCAACCACACATTGTGCCTCTTTCTTCCATGTTTATGTGTACATGTGAATATTGTGTTCTCAGAACGGACATTATATTGACACTTCCGCGTTGTTCACTTTTTACTTCCATGTTTACATAGTAAATGGAAGTATTGAGATCGTCTGAAAAGTCGAATTCGGAACCGAGGTCCTGTTGGAAGAAATTTTCATAGTAGTATACTCAGAAACACTTTCTGAACAAGTGTCTGTGGTCACAAACTGACATAAATCGCCATATTTCCCTGAAAAATGGATGAAACCCTATGAAATTTTAAGGGAATATTTTCCCAGTGATTGTGCAAAATTAGGGTTTTCCGGATTTTGAATTACACACAGTACATCCCGAGATATAAGCGTTCAAAGTTTTTTTCTGTTTCGATTTTTACAATATTTTTCTAAGTTTGATGGCTTGAAATATCGGTTATGGCAAGCAGAAAACACTAGATTTTTTTTTTTTTCTTGGTTGAGTCGTCCCATCTCTCATTGTACTGGGTTTTTGTATAGTGGGTCACATACAATGCCTCCACGTTATGAGCGTTTTTCTCGATTTCACTAGTGCATGTTTTGTATTTTGATTTTTACAGGCCGCAATACATAATGTATTTGAACGTTCAAGGTCTTAAAATGATGGGGTCGGCGATTGAATGATGCCTGATTTTTATCAATGGGTCACATGCAGTTCTTCCACGTTATTTGCACATTTGCTACATTTTGATTTTTATAGACCACAAAAATGAATATATTTGAACGCTGGAGGACTTAAAATTTTTCTATATGATAGTTGAATATCGCTTGATTTTTATTATTGTGGTCACATGCAGTACCTCCTTGTAAAACGCATTTCTAGTTATTTTATTTGTATTTTTTGGGTCTCTTTGCTTTAAATGTGACCAACATTGACCTCGTTCACAAAACTTGTTTTGCATAGTTTGGATAACATATAGTACTTCCGCAATATGCCATTTTTTAACTTTTGAGATTTTAATAGACCGCAAAAGTGAACATACATTAGACTTTAAATGTTCTATATGACAGCTGAATATTGCTTGATTTTTATTATTGGAGTCACCTGCAGTACTTCCTCATAAAACGCATTTTCAGTTATTTTATTAAGCGTTATTGTACTTTTAGGGTCTCTTTGCTTTAAATATGACCAACTTTGACCTCGTTCACAAAACTTGTTTTGTATGGTTTGGGTAACACACAGTACTTCCGCTTTATGCCGTTTTTTTAGCTTTTGAGATTTTTATGAACGGCAAGAGTGAATATACTTTAGACTTGGGTTTTCCTCTCGAATTGAACTGATCCAACATAATAAACGAAGACAAGGCAAAGATGTTTAGCTGTGAACAAAGGTGGATTTATTTTCAATAATTTCATTGTCCATAGAACATTGGACATTATTTTTCTGTTTGTTGATTTTCGTGCAATTCAACATGGTTTAAAAAGCAGAAAAAATACTAAGCCCACAGTGTGTCGTTAAATAATAGGAAACTACCTGATGTAATGGACGAGGTATAGTTCATCTAGTAATTCGAATATCAATCTAGTCAAAAATACCGTTGCCACCATGTGAAATAAATGTTAAGATATCAATAATTCATTAATTATTAATTCACGGTTTAATGTTCTGGCATATAAATTAAACTATACAGCTCAATAAGAATACAATGCTTGCTAGCTTAGCTATCTCCAGGATACAATCCTTATCATACAGATGAGCCCAATAATGGTTATTCAATAATTGCTAATTTGAAGAATGTAAAGTAGACCGGTTTTTCATCAACAGAAAATTCTGCAAGTCTTCAAAAAACCAAATCACCTTCACTCTTTATATTTACAAAGTGAACGTTGAAAAGGTAGTTACAGCGAGTGAATGATGCCTGACTTTAATAACAAGCATTACATACGGTACTTCTAAGTTACTCCCACATTGATCAAATTTCCACAAAAATTGATAACGTTCAGGCCTTGAAATGTTTGTTACAGCAATTGAATGACGATTGGTTGTTATGGTTAGGCTTACACACGGCACTTTCATATCGTTAGCCTGGTTTGTGTGTGTTTTTGGGTCTCCTGGCTATTTTTTCAATACTATTTTACTGTACTAACGTTGCAGCCATTGTATAATTAGCCGTACCAGTTTACCGACTCAAACATGGGAACATTGTGCACATCACTTTTACATAACCAAAGGGATTATAAGGTCAATTAGTAGAGGCTCTCTCTAAACTTAACTTTGAATTCTTCTATACCTTAATTTTGAATACAATTTAATATGATAACCTATTTGTGATCTAGGTCTTTCAGCACCATCTCTTGGCGTGGGACCCAATCAACTGCGTGAAAATTGTATACAGGGCACCCCATCAACGGCAGGTCCAGTGATGTTGTTCCTACTGGCTCAGTTGCTACTTGGGTGCGGTGGCTCTCCATTGTTTACATTGGGCACCACATACATTGATGACCATGTAAAACCAGAGAATGCCTCCATGTACATTGGTAAATCAGTTTCATACCCAATAAACTATGAGTGCGCCTAGCGTTGCACCGAAATAGTGTTCAAGAGACCTTTCTGTTAGCTTAATCATTAAGAAATTTTCATGTGTTTTTTCCGCAGGAAGACCGGGATTGAGTTCATTGTTGGACTAGCCCCTCAGGCCCTTCCTTAATTAAGCATTAACAATCTTTCAATACGGACGTCTCTCTTGACGTCGCATTTTCTTTTGTGTTGAGGTAGAATAACCAGGTGACTGTTCGTTTGTCCATCTATTTGTTTACAGAACTCTTACGTCCATTCAGGCATCCTTATGGTAATGTGAACTATAGGTTATTCACATCGCCCTGAGGAAGCCGGAATGTGCGAAAGTACATCAAACAAAAAAAATAAATAATAATAATAATAATAATAAAACCGAATTCAAAATTATCTACATATTTCTTCACAGAATTCGCCCAAGCTATCTTTATTGTGTTTTTGTCACTAACTAAGTACTAACCGACCAAACAAAATTCATAAACCAGTTGAACACTGAAATTCCAAACTATAATGATTACCTAACTACTTCCAATGTTATCATGTTGGCTGTGAGTGAGTTTGAACGCTTAGAATAATCCGTCCACTGATTTGGGACTCATGGTCAACATACCAGAAGCTTCGATCCCATTGATCCACCTTACAAAACTCAAATTCTTTACTACACCATTGTTGCTTACCGAAGTGCACCAATTTACTCTCAAATGATAATGGAGTTATAATTTTCTCAACCCTTTCCGCAATTACGCAAAATAAGAGAATCCGAACAAAATTTAAGAAATTCACCAAACGTTTGTGCTTTATAATGAAATGAATCGGCTCTCAAAACCACGTTATTTGTTGAAAATTTAACGATGAATTCAAATCTTTTAACGAAAATTCTGTGGCTTGCTTAGTTATTTTTCTACAAGCATAAATAGTCCCAAAAAAACGTGATTTTGAAAGAATTCTTTTAGAAATACGGCCTAAAAAGTATTTACTTTCAGTCCAATCAAAACTAAACTTTGATCGTGCATACAAGACTCAAATTTGAACAATTTAAGTCTACAAACTATGAAAAAACAGTTTTCGTTTAGAAGTTATGCGGGCTCAAACATAGGTCTATAAAAACATCGATTGCTCTTTTACTATGTCATGTATAAGTAATTTTCTTTCACTTTTGGAAAGCTCTTGCTGAGTACTTCCAAGTACAATAACGATCTTAATATTATTTTTACTTCCATGTTTACGTAGTAAATGGAAGTATTGAGATCGTCTGAAAAGTCGAATTCGGAACCGAGGTCCTGATGGAAGAAATTTTCATAGTAGTATACTCAGAAACACTTTCTGAACAAGTGTCTGTGTGTCCGTCTGTCTGTGGTCACAAACTGACATAAATCGCCATATCTCCCTGAAAAATGGATGAAACCTTATGACATTTTAAGGGAATGTTTTCCCAGTGATTGTGCAAAATTAGGGTTTTTCGAATTTGGGTTTACACACAGTACTTCCAAGATATAAGCGTTCAAAGTTTTTTCTGTTTTGATTTTTACAGGCTACGAGAGTCAATATTTTTTTACGTTTGAGGGCTTGAAATGTCGGTTATGGCAAGCAGAAATCACTAGATTTTTTGTATAGTGGGTCACATACAATGCCTCCACGTTATGAGCGTTTTTCACGATTTCACTAGTGCTCGTTTTGTATTTTGATTTTTACAGGCCGCAAAACTCAATGTATTTGAACGTTCAAGGTCTTAAAATGATGGGGTCGGCGATTGAATGATGCCTAATTTTTATCAAATGAGTCACATGCAGTACTTACGCGTTATTTGCACATTTGCTACATTTTGATTTTTATAGACCACAAAAATGAATATATTTGAACGCTGGAGGACTTGAAAATTTTCTATATGACAGTTGAATATCGCTTGATTTTTGTTATTGGGGTCACATGCAGTACCTCCTCGTAAAACGCATTTTCAGTTATTTTATTTGTATTTTTTTGGGTCTCTTTGCTTTAAATGTGACCAACATTGACCTTGTTCACAAAACTTGTTTTGCATAGTTTGGATAACACACAGTACTTCCGCAATATGCCATTTTTTAACTTTTGAGATTTTAATAGACCGCAAAAGTGAACATACATTATACTTTAAATTTTCTATATGACAGCTGTATATTGCTTGATTTTTAATATTGGGGTCACCTGCAGTACCTCCTTGTAAAACGAATTTTCAGTTATTTTATTAAGCGTTATTGTACTTTTAGGGTCTCTTTGCTATAAATATGACCAATTTTGAACTCGTTCACAAAACATGTTTTGTATAGTTTGGGTAACACACAGTACTTCCTCTTCATGACGTTTTTTGGCTTTTGAGACTAATTATAAACCGAAAGAGTGAATACTTTAGACCTCAAATTTTTTATATGATAGCTGAATGTCGCTTGATTTTTATTATCTGGGTCACATGCAGTATTTCCTCGTAAAACGATTTTCAGTTATTTTATCAAGCGTTATTGTACTTTTTGGGTCTCTTTGCTTTAAATATGACCAACTTTGACCTCGTTCACAAAACTGGTTTTGCATGGTTTGGGTAACACACAGTACTTCCGCTTCATGCCGTTTATTGATTTTTGAGAGTAATTATAAACCGGAAGAGTGAATATACTTCAAGCTTTAAATTTTTCTATATGACAGCTGAATATATTGCTTGATTTTTATTATCAGCGTCACATGCAGTACCTACTTCCTGGTAAAACGCATTTTCTGTTATTGGACTTGTTGGGGCTGTTTGCTCTATATTTGACCAGCTCTGACCACGTTCACAGAACTTGTTTTGTATAGTTTGGATAACACACAGTACTTCCGCCGCATGCCGTTCTTTTGCTTAAGAGATTTTTATAGACCGGAAGAGTGAATATATATGAAGGCTGGGAGACTTTACATTTTTGTATATGAAAGCAGCATATTGCTTGAGTTTTGATTTCCGGGTCACATGCAGTACTTCCTCGTAAAACGTATTTTCAGTTATTTTATTCAAGCCTTATAGTACTTTTGGGTCTCTTTGCTCTATATACGACCAACTTTGACCAAGTTCACAAAACTTGTTTTGTATAGTTGGGATAACACACAGTACTTCCGCCTTGTGCCGTTTTTTTGCTTTAGAGATTTTTATAGGCTGCAAGAGTGAATATACTTTAGATTTTAAAGTTTTCTTTATGACAGTTGAATATTGCTTGATTTTTATTATCGGGGTCACATGCAGCTGCATTACTTCCTTGTAAAACGCATTTTCAGTTATTTTATTCTAGCGCTTTTGTAACTTTCGCGTCTCTTTGCTTTAAATATGACCAACTTCGACCATGTTCAAAATCCTTGTTTTGATCACACACCGTACTTCCGCCTTACGCCGTTTAGCTGTTGAGCTTTTTACAGGCTGCAAAAATCAATATATTTGACGCTAGAGGTATTTTGTAATGGCGAGTGAAAGACGCATACCATACTATACCATGGTTATAACTGTTACCGACTCAAACATGGAAGTACTGTGTGATCTATGCACACCACTGGTTTTTCTGGACGTGGTTGGGAGAGGTGCTCGAAAACCCAAAAAAGTGAAAATCGGCGTTACGTTTTTTGTTACACTTTCTTTTCTACACGCCATATCAGATTGTTGAACAAAAATTGGAGCTAGGCTCTCATAGGCAGATAAATTATGAACAAATTGACATAAAAAACATAATAATCGAGCAATTATTCTAGATGTTATACGCTTGCAAAGTCAAAATTTTCTCTTTTCGCGAAAATCACATTTTACAGCATTTCCCCGGATCTGGGGACGTAACTACAGGATGGACTCATTTGAAAAAATTATGGGACCTACCTGGATGGTAATCCTTTCAAACAAAGAAAAAAGTAACCTGATCGGACTTACAGGAGCTGAACGCCAGCGGACAACAGATACCGGAAAAAAAAACTGCAAGTCAATCATAGTAACCTCATCCTTTTGAAGTTGGTTAATAAAATATCAAAGAATGAGTCACCTGGTTTTTCTTTCACCGTCTAGTTTTATGGGTTTCCTTTGCAATAGTTGTTTTAAATCAACAACAGCCTTACCATGAATTTCCTCAGGTTGTATGTACAGTATGGCTGCTTTTGGGCCAGTTCTTGGATTTTTGCTGGGTGCCTACCTTCTTTCATTCCATATGGACACTCTATCGACTCAACAGATTGACATTGGTGAGTCGTATTGTAAATAATGTTTTATCCTTGGTTTGTTCCAGAAGACCTTTTTGAAGGCTTTGCATTATTATTTGTAAGGATAAAATGCTGAGGGGATGATTACATTTGACATAGAGCATGGAGCTATGAGTATGACTAAAGGATTTTGATTTGAATCTAATTAGCCTGAGTGGTAAAAGATACTCGGAGTGGGGAGACTCGTTCCAAGAACGTTTATTGAATCAATGTTATTTTACATTCCCTCGAGAATGCTCGATGGGCTTTGCCATTCACTGACAGTTTGGATATTGCGTCGCCTGGTGTACACAAACCACTTCCACAGTTCAGAATTATGTCGCTTGGTATCTTCCCCTTAGTAATGAACTTAAGGTTTAGTGCCAGTACAAGGAGATCTCTATTGTTTTAGATCCAGGTGACCGAAACTGGGTAGGCATGTGGTGGGGCGGTTTTCTAATCTGCGGTCTTCTTCTAATCATCGTGGCAATTCCATTTTTCTCTTTTCCAAAAGTTCTAACGGTAAGTGGCAGGATGAAATAGCTTACAATCGTCTATTACTTGAAACTTTATTCTATTTATCCATGTCTGTCTCCCTCTGAACCCTATATTGGGATTATCTCTAATGTTTGTTTGTAGAGAGAAAAAGAGAAGATTAGACTCATGGAGAAAGCAGCGGCGACAGCTCCGAAAGCTGCCACCGACTCTCAGCCACAAGCAGTTGTGAATTCTGAGATGAAAGACTCGGCCTATGGAAAAGACGTCAAAGGTACTTATCAGTATACTCTACCTCGTTGTTAACCATGAATTATGTTTCATTTTTAATCAACATCAAAACGATTTTTTCTTTTTACTTGCATGATAGTGTTGTAAATGGAAGAATTGGGATCTTCCAATAAGTTGAATCAGAGGCGAATTCAGAAAACTTCAACAGACAGAAATATTTTCTGAAAATATGTCTGATGGGCTGCGGTTAAATACTTTCATTCATTTCGTTAGCATGGAAGTAAAAGACACAAAATCGCCATAGGTGGGGGGACTTAAAAGTAACTGGAATGGGGGTGGCGTGGGAAAGTGGAGGTGGGAAAATTTCAGTAAAATGTGTGAAGAGCAACATCTGACGAGTCAGGGTGCAAAGTTTCATTGCTGTGGGTACAGCGGTTCGTGCGTGAGAATTTTCTTCGTGAATCGCCTTTTTACATTTCTGCGAAAACGTGTGATGTCAAGAACGTCAAGAAAATCATCACCCTCGTCCGTGAAGATTGTAGCCGAACGATTGACCGGCTCAGTGAGATCAGTGGAATGTCCTGGAGCTCAGTGCAAAGAATTTTGAGCAATGATTTGCACATGAGAAGGGTTGCACACAAGGCACCTGCCCACACCATGCCGGCACAGAGGCAAAACGGCATGTTCATCACCCGTACTCACTGGATCTGGTACCCTGTGACTTCTTTTTGTTCCCCAGACTCAAAAGGGACATGAAAAGGAAGTGTTATGCCACTGTGGAGGAGGTGAAAAAATAATCGCAGGAAGGCCTAAAAGCTATTCGGATTAGTGAATTTAAAAATTGTTCCAACAATTCTTCCTGATCGCAGATCGCCCTCCAAACTTGTTCGTCCTTTCACGAATCAGTCACGCCAAACACGCGCAGTTTGAATGGTAACACAGTCCTCACCATAAACTGAAGCCGATGTGCAGTGGACTTTAGCTCCTGTTTTCCCTTTCAGCAAAAAAAATCTGATGATACCATGCATCACGGAGATGGACACTGTTGGGAACGCACTCGCCATGTTTAACCCTTTCGCCCCTACAGACGCCTAAAGGCGTTTGAAGAGTAACGTGCCCTGGGCCCTACGGACGCCTTTAGACGTCTGCCTCTTGTGTTTCCCCAGTCCCTACGGACGCCTTTTGGCGTTTCATAGTTTTTCGCCCTTCTGATGCGATCTACGGCCTTATTTCTGAACTAATTTTTTCCATTCGGTTTCCATCGTATAGGGGAGAAGTATACCTTTCATTTTCACCCTCTTCCGACAGATATCGCGGCAGTAACACTATCGAGGAGGGCGAAACTGTCACCTCAGCCTATATCTTCTCCGTATCCTCAGCGGCTCTTTTCCCTTTCGGTCTGACGATTGGAACGTCGTTTATTTATTTATTTATTTTTTTTGTACAGATAGCGTAGGTAACATGTAATTAACTCAAAAATAATTCAGTTGAGAAATGATGTTGAGTGAAAGTGGGCGAAAATAGGAGAGGAAGACAAAGAGAGCGAGCGGCCGGCAGACTGAAAAATCCTTCGGTAGGGAGTTCACAACAAGTCGCTAAAGCGTCGTGAGGGGGCCTCACTGTGGTCGGGCGTGCTTCGGGGAGAAAGGGTTAAGAGACTGCTACAGTCGACCAGGTTATTGTACGACCCCCTACCTGGAAAAAATCAGTGTTGCCACAACACCCTAACCAACATTTCCTGCAAGTTTCAGATTGTCTCGCGCTTTAAAGTTGGTTTAAAAAGTAGGGGAACTTTTGGTGACGCCCTCGTACATTCAAATTTATTTGTAACCATTCGGTAGTCATTCTGCCAGAGAGGCACCGACTCGAAAAAGTGACCATTCTGGAGGCGATTCAGAGGTGAAATGAGAAATAATCATTTTCATAATATTAGTGGTGGTCCAATAAATCTGGAAGTGGTCTGGTCAATACGAGCAGTAAAGTAGTCCTTAAAAGTTGTAAATGGTGATTGAGTTGCTGTTGAGTTGGGACGTTTTATCTTGTTTTTTTTCCTTTTCAGAATTTATTTTATAGGCAATTAATTTTTAAGTCGGTTTTTTTTACGTTTTTTCTTTTTTGTGTCATACAGTCCCGAACATCTCTCTACGTAGAATTTGCCCTAGCTTTCTTTTTTGTGCGTTTGTCACTTACTACTATCTGACGAAACAAAATCCATAAATCGGTTTAGCAGTGAAGTTCTAAACTACATTGATTACCTAATTACTTTCAATGTTATTATGTTGATTGAGAGTGAGTTTGAACGTAAGAAATAATTTCAACTTACCGCATGCTTTGATCCCAGTGATCCACCTTACAAAATTCAAATAATTTACTACACCTTTGTTGGTTACTGAAATGCACAAATTGACTTGTTCCTTATTTCTCGAATGATAATAGAGTAATGATTTTCTTAAGCCTATACGCAATTGCACTGAATGAGAATATCCAAACACAATTTTACGTTGTGGTTTATCGCGTATCCATTAGATTCGACATGGGGTTGAGGTGGAGACATTGGTTGCGACGTTATCTCATATTTTGTTGTTATATTTCTTCTAGCGCTTTCGCCGCTCTGGGCCTCTTCAGGAAACATCTTCTATATAATAGTTTTTTAAAAATTAGGCCCAGTAATAGCTCCACAAGGTTGGGATTGTCATGAATTGGGAATATTTTTAGAACACTTCCGCTTTTTAAACCTAGAGTCTAATAAATCAAAATAAATAGGTGACTGGAAAAACTTTTATATTGAAAATGTTTCCTGAAGAGGACCAGAGCGGCGAAAGCGCTAGAAGAAATATAACAACAAAATATGAGATAACGTCGCAATCAATGTCTCCACCTCAACCCCATGTCGAACACAATTTTATATATCCACCAACCGTTAGTGCATGACAAATTATTTGGCCCTCGAAACTATGCTTGTTGAAAATTTATCGCTGAATTCAAATATTTCAACAAAAGTATCATGGCTTGTGAAGCTTTTTTCCTACAACCATAAATATTTCAAAAAACGTGATTTCGAAACAGAAATGGCAGTTCTATACTCTAAATGCCCGTTCTATTGGGAAGAGAAATCTCAAATACACGCTGATCTTATTTCCATCCATCTTTCTAAGGGAATACAAGTAACAATTGTATTGAGCCACCTTTCTGAAATCTACGGAAATTATTGCTGAGGCTCAATACTAAAATAGACAGTATTCACGTAATTTATAAAAATGTACCTCCTGCCAAATAGCGTACACACTCCACATCATTTCCCTGGATCCTGGGAACTATTCCTTTCGTCCATAATCTGAGCCTTTTGTTTGAAAAAATCATCGTGAAACCATAATAATTTAAAATCAAATAATTCAAAAAACTCTACTCACCAAAACTCTTCATTAACTTGACTAATAATTATGACATGACAATAGATCGTGTTCATTAAACTTAAGTTCGAATAATCATATTTCAAGTGCATAAGAGCTGATTCGATCTTCTATCTGTGATTATTACTGTAATCTTAAGCCCTGGTTATAACCTGGCTAGGGGCTACTCCCAGTAAGGTTAAGTAAATTGTTTGTTGTATCCATCCTATCTCTATATGATTTTGAAATCTCATATACTAAAAGTGAAAATAACATAGCTGATTTTCTATCACGAATTAAGACAGGCGTAAAATCCAATGATGCAAGTTCAAAAACCAATTATCTTCACTACATCCACGAATCTTGCCCTAGTAAAATTGACTGGAAATTAATTCGATACGAAACCAGTCGGGATCAGCTACTAAAACGTGTCATTAGTCTGGTCAAATCAGGACTATGGCCCCAAACAGTCGCGCGGGACAACGAACTTTATCCATTTTACGTTCGAAAATTAGAGCTAAGTATTAAATATGATTGCCTAATGTGGGGTTACAGGGTGATTATTCCTACATCACTTCGGAAGAAAATCCTAGAAGCTCTACATGATTCTCACCTGGGCACGACAAAAATTAAGGGATTAGCTAGATCGTATTTTTGGTGGCCATGCCTTGATCAACGAATTGAAGAAATTACCAAACTCTGTAACGTATGTATACAATTTCGTAGCGATCCTCCTAAATCGTGTCTTCAACCTTGGCCATGGCCTAGCAAACCCTGGACTCGGATTCACGTTGATTTTTTAGGTCCAATAAATTCAGACTGTAACTTTTTTGTGTTATCACAGGACTCAGGAGGTACAGTGTATGACCCAATGAACGAAAAAACAAGCGTCATCCGCTCGCCCTCGCAAACATTTTTAAAACCTCAAACGTAGAATAAATATTTACTCACAAAGCCTGTAAAAATCGAAACAGAAAAAAACGAACAATTATATCTAGAATGCTTAGTGTGTTATTCAATAATAGCTCATTTTGCTAAGTACACTGGGGAAACATTTCCTGCAAATATCATTGAGTTTCATTTTTTTTTTTTTTTTTTTTTTTCAGGGAAATACGGCGATTTATGTCACGCACAGACACTGTTTCAGAAAGTGATTCTAAAATATAGTACTATGAAAATTTCTTCCATCAGGACCTCTGTTCCAAATTCGACTTTTCAGAAGATCACAATACTTACGTTTACTACGTAAACATGGAAGTGAACATTTCTATCGGTCAACAATTTTCTGTCAAAACTATTAAGGCTTGTTTTTTGAAATTTTCACCAACAATCGATCGGATCAATCCTTTAACCATATCGCTACCTCAATTTTAAGGATACGTTAGGATAAGTTACTATTACAAGTTGATGGTCTTCTTAAATACTATTGAACCAAATAAATAATAAACCACTGCACAGTCATTTGCAGCGTTTTGTAATGTTCTAGGTCTTAAAATGTGGCACGCCCATGACGTTTTTTGATTTATTATTCAGTATACCATTGTAATGGTTCAAGAAAAATTTTCCAACCCCTCTCCCTCTCCAGAAATTTGATGCAACAACTCTAAAACTGCTGAAGATACCGACACTGCTATACCTAGTATCATTCAATTCAGCGAGAAAAAGTACTCATTGCAGATAAGCTAGAGATAGGTATTACTTTTTCAGAAATAGGGAACGAGAATATTATTGTTCCCGTTCCAGTTTTACTACCCACTTCTTTTTTTTTCAGATATCCCTCGCTCAATGTGGAGGCTGGTTTGCAACCCCATCTACGTTGTGACCTGTCTTGGTGCTTGCATGGAATTGGTCATTGTATCCGGTTTTGTTGTTTTTCTTCCAAAATATTTGGAAACGCAATTTAGCCTTGGAAAAAGCCAAGCTAGCGTTTTTACAGGCAAGCATTAATCATTATAGGGTAGCCATATTTGGTATAACCACTTAAATAGACGATGCTGACAAGCCAACTGATTCCAAAACAAAAATTTTTCAACTAGAAAACCTTTCAGGGAGTTTTTGGAATTCCTAAGCCAAATTCAAAATGTTCCAACCTAACTTATAATTTCCTGAACCAATTCTATAACCAAACTAACCCTCTTCTGCTCCTAATTTATGCGATTTTCCAATTTTGCGGAACCTTAGACAACAATGAAATAGTGCTACGTTTGGATCGTACAAAACCACTCGACTTTAGTATTTCGCAAGATGAGGGCCGAGTGAACCGTAACCGATGAGCTGATTAACGCATCCTAAAGATTATACCCTAAAAAATATCACCTTGATTTAATTACCGGTCCTCTTGGTACCTGTGCATGTATGTGAAATCCCAGATAATTTTTGGTAACTCTCTCAAAGTCTAAGCTTGATCAAGTTTCAGGGATAGTACAGATTTAATATCTGAAGGTCATAATTTCCTTTTTGGTCAGGCTGTCTCTGTAGATGATGACCGAGAAGCTCCACATTATTTCCAAATTTGGTCAATAATTTATATCCGTTACACATTAAACATTCCAGGATCGATAGCTATACCAGGTGCATGCATTGGCATCTTTATGGGTGGCTGCCTACTCAAGAGGCTTGAGCTCCGTCCCAAAGGTGCAGTTCAGTTTGTGCTTGTTTCTAACACACTGTGCCTTGCGTGTTACACGCTTTTATTCTTCTTGGGATGTGACAATGTCAAAATGGCGGGCACAACCATACCGTACACCAACAGGTATGGCTATACTGAATCCTACTCTTCTTAGTATCGACAGTTAATTACTCTGAATCGGAAATTAAAAGCGGTATTAATTTCATCGTATAAGTTGAATTTAGGTTAAAGAAGGACCAGTCTCCCAAAATTGTTACCCAACTTCAAAAGAAGTAGGTTACTCAGGTTGACTTGCGGGTTTTGTTACTTCCACATTATTTATGACATTTAGTTAGTAAGTATTGTATTGGAGTATTGTGTTTTTCTGAAAAGTCGACTTCGGTAAATTTGGAAGGAATTTTCATAGCACTATACTCTGAAATAGTTTCATAACAGGATCTGTCCGTGTGTCTATGATCAAAACCTGACATAAATCGTTATATCTCCTTGAAAAATGATATATCACACTGTTCATTTGTGATATATCGGTTCAAAGTTGTTTTTCTGTTTTAATTTTTACAAGTTATAAGAGTAAATATTTTGCTATGTTGGAGGTCTTAAAATGTTCGTTATGGCGAGGAGATGACTCTTGATTTTTTGTTCGTTGAATCACACACCGTTTCCCCACCTTATAAGCTTTTTTCACTAGCACATATTACTTTGTATTTTGACTTTTACAGGCCGGAAAAGTCGATGTATTTGACCGTTCAAGGTCTTAAAATGTTTGGAACGGCAATTGAATGATGCCCAATTTTTATCAAACAGGGTCACATACAGTACTTTGGTTGAAAAACGATCATGATTCCAGTGTCTACACTCCAGTGTATCGATGTTATATCAAGGTTTCGGCTTCCAAGTTTTTTGGCTACTTACTAAACTAATTAAAAAAATTCCATTCCGTGTTTTGTGCTTGAACGAATTGTTGATTGACTTTTAGTAACACAATTTAGTATTGAATAACCTAGTCAAATCATTCTCTATTATTCCAACAGACCTCAAAAATGAAAGTATTTGAACGCTGGAGGATTTTACATTTTTGTCTATAACAACTGAATGTAGCTTGATTTTTATTAATGGTGTCACACCGCATAAAACACATTTTCAGTTATTTTATTTAAGCGTAAGCGCCCATTGAGGCCTTTGTACAATGTTCTTATTTTGTCATTGGTGAAGGAAGTACTGTGTGATCTATGCACATCACTGGTTGTATTACGTATTCTCACATTCCCCATAAGCCAGTATATTCGGAGGTTTAAGGTCATAAAATGTTATTTTTGGCAGGTGAGTGATGATTGTTTTTTATCGTTTAGGTCACATACCGTACTTCTGCGTCATCAAAATATTGTTTGTATCTAGAATGGTCATTGGCCACAAAAATTATTTGAACTGTCAAGGTCTAGGAGTGTTTGATAGCCGTAAGAAATCACGCTTGATTTCATATAACCAAATTAATATACAGAAAGGATAGTATATGCATTATGATGAATTTTCATCTCGTGTTGAACTGATCCAACATAACAAACTAAGACAACATGCCAAAATGTTTTGCTGAGAATGAAGGTGAATTTATTACGACTCATCGAATCCATCATTCCATAGAACATAGGACATTGTTTTTTTTTTATTTTGTTATTTTTTGTATAATTCAACAAGGTTTAAAAAGCAGAAAGAATACAAAACCCACAATATATCGGTGAAAATAAGAGGAAACTGCCATTGTAGAAGTGATATTCCTAACTAATCCTCTGTCGGTATTGTCTGAACGTTTTGCACGCCTGCTCCTAAAGCACTCTGTTCTTTTTTTGAACCACTATCTGTGCGTCTGTTTGTTTCTCTGTCCTGTCTCTAGCTTTATGGCTAAACAGCGACAATTATTGCCTTATCTCCCAGAACGATTCTAGAAATTTGATGAAATATTTTTAGAAACTGTTCTTCCAAAGCTAATAAAGTAATTGAATATTCAATACCTAACACAGACTAATTTATTCATAGGTATAAGAATCAAAACATTATTTCATGTTTTTATGTGATTTTTACCAGCCATAAAATTCAATATTTTTGATAGGTCAAAGCCTTGAAATGTTTCTCAATGCAAGTAGATGGCCAGATGATTTGACTTCTATCATTGGCGTACCCACCATGTCGTTCCATGTTACGACCTTTTTTGTGGGTATCTTCTACTAGCGTCAAAAATCAATATATATATTTGAATGATGGTGGTTTTTAAATATTAGCAACTATTATTGAATGACGCTTAATGGCTGGTGACATATTTTTGGGTGTTGTGGCTGTAAAAATACTATCAGTTTGCAAACTTTGGCTCTCATACTGCACTTTTGCATGATCAATCTGTTTCATGCTTTTTGCAGTTGTAGTGCACTAACGTTGCGGTCTTTGTTGGAGGTCCTTGGTTTTATAATTGGTTGTACCTTTTACCGACTCTAACATGGAAGTGCTGTGTGATCTATGCACACCACTAGCTAAAACATAAAAAAAATCAAAATACAGAGTACACTCAAGCGAAATTTTGACAAAGCTCATAACGTGAAGGTATGGTACGTAACCCAATATTCAAAAATCAAGCATCGCCATAATGAACATTTTAAGACCACAAACGTTTAAAAATATTGACTCATAAATTCTGTAAAAATTAAAACAGAAAAAACTTAACGGTTATATCTTAGAAAGTGCTGTGGGTTATCCGCAAATAGCTAATTTTGCTCACTTACCTAAAAAAAATGCTCTCTGAAAATTTCATTAAGTTTCTTTCATTCTTCATGGAGATATGACTATTTTTTTGATTTCTTGACCAGACACACGAACACTTCTTCAGAAAGTGTTTGTGAGTGTAGTGGTGTGAAAATTTCTTTCTTCCAAATTCATCTCCGTTACAAATTCGACTTTTCAGGCGATCTCAATACTTCCATTTACTGTGTAAACGTGGAGGTGAACCAATTTGAACGATTATATCTCAGAAGTACTGAGTGACGTCCAATACAATAACAGCTAATTTCCACGTTCATTGGGGGAACGTAATGGTATTCCATTTTTTGCCGAGATCAGACGACTTATGTCGCTTTTTAACTATAGACGGTCAGACACACTTGTTCAGAATGTGTTGTTGAGTATAGTACTAAGACAATTCCGTATTTGACTTGTTCTCGGCCTCAATGCTTCCATTAGCTAAGTATATAAAAATAATATGACCCTTCTGGAGTGTCACCATTTCAATAGGGCCCTCCTGAAATTTTGCCATTTCAAACTAAAGAAAAATATAAAAATTACAGTCATGCAGCATAGCTTTACGAACGATTTGTTGAAGGAAGCCAAAAGCCCACCAATCCTCGTTTTGGTGGAATTTGAACTGAGTGAGGAATAGGTGTATCTATGGGACTGTAAAAATGTTCCCAAAATTCACCTCTGTTTCAAACTAGTTTTAGGACGATCTAATGCTCTATAATTTACTGCCTTGGCTTCGAAGTAGAAATGAATGTTCTGATCTTTTAACCATAAATTATTCTTTCAGCTCAAAAAGTGAGCCGTTTCAAGTGAATTTAACGGCTGCCTGTAATTTTGGATGTGAATGCCATACAACAGACGTAGAGCCAGTCTGTGGCAACAATGGTCTAACATACTTCAGCCCATGCCATGCTGGCTGCACAGCACTTTCATCTCGATCTAATTACACAAACTGTGCATGTACGTGAAGTTGCAAATTTTGTAAGAAAAGTAGGGTTTATCAAATTGTCTCTCTTCTTTGTACTTGTCGAATTATAAATTCGTACTCTATTTTGTATGTATCTAAAGGGTTTTTTTCAAACCCTGTCTTGCTGAATGATAAAATTATGCATATCATTGAAATTATAACTTATTATCTCCATATTAATATTCTACCTAAAGTTAACATTGTTATTATATGGTATGTGGATACCTTTGAGTCACCCGCTTGTCAATAGGTGTAATATTAATTTGCTAGCAAGTAGAATTTGTTTGGCTCTGAGCTATTTTGTTCCTGATTTGGCCATTTTGCAGGCATTCATGGGAAAGTGACCAATCTGTCACAATTGGAATTCGCTGAAGTGACTGTGGTTCCAGTGGCAACTGCTGGTCCATGCAATTCAGCATGC
>JASJUZ010000453.1:0-140742 GCA_037159825.1 Tupiocoris notatus | reverse complement strand
CATCAGTCACTCTATGACGCTCTGGACCGACTTGATCGGCCAGTCTCCTTAAATTCCCCTACAACATGATTGCGAGCCGGTTGTCCATTGGTTTTCCGTCGTCTTCGGTACGAAATTGAACCATTAAGAGAGTCTAAATTTCTAGAAATATTTTTTCGCCCTTTTCACAAAAATCTTCTGCTGACCAATTTTCCATTAATTCCGGCAGCTCTTACAACATCATTTAGAAATTCCCTCTCTCGAAATTCTGTTATCAGAACGATTTCTAAGGGAGAGCGTCTCCAAGAACACGGTTTCAACATACAAGAAATATCGCAGGAAAAAAGTTCTAACCCTCTTAAGAACAAAAGCGTTTGTTTTCCCGACAAAAGCCGTCTGAAGTGGGATCGCTATCCTCCGGCGGAGGTCAACAACAAAAAGAAGAAGGAATAAGACTCGAAGCAGAAACGGGCTGGTCAAGTGAGGCAAGAGAAACAGAAAATCTTGAGAGGTAATATATATATATACGTAAGACCCTCAAGGACCACTGAACCGTTCGTCAACGAAGTAGCCATAAAGCAATTCTTTTCATTATACGTCGGCCCTTACAGTAGTTTTTCACGAGAAGAAAGAAAGTACGGTAAACATCAGTATTTTCGCGACAATTTGTGATTAGACCAGCGATGGAGACGAAAAAGATACATTTGGGAATAGATCCTATATTGCACTGACGATGCTTGACTGTGTGCTTGGCTGAGAATAAGAATTTTACCTTATCTGATTCCCTTTCAGCTGAAAAATCGAAAACACGGAGTTTGTAAATTCGATTTTCTTGATCTCGCTCTCAAATTTGCGATAATGTAGGCCTAGTGATGGGATTATTTTCATTTGTCGGCCAAGAACCTTTGAATATTAGAAATGCCTAAATAAAATGGACAATTCAGTTGCTGTGGACTAAACACGTTCCTAAGTGAAAGTTCGAGTATTTTGAACTGAACTTATATAAATTTCAATCACTTTTACTTAGGTTGATCATTCACAAAAGAGTCAGTCAAAATAAATTCTTGCTATCATACTCATAAAAAGGGACAAGGTAATTTTCGTAAAATTATTAAATGCTTCGTAAATTGGCTGGTAGAAAATGCGAACCAATGCATTTTTTGCTAATTTTTTTTTTCTTTTTTTTTTGACTAGGTAGTTTTTTTTCGAGTCATTAAAAAAAAAAAAAACTAAATATGCTGCAAGTTTTGGCCTGCTGGTTGAAAGCACAGGAATCACCTTCATGTGGAAGGCGCATTCACTCCTGGAGATTCTATTTTCGTTTTGAACCAACAAAGGGGAATTTTGAGTTATGACACTTTTGCAGCAAATGAGCGAATAGATGATATCGTATAAAATGATTGACCTACATAAACTATTACTAAAAATGCGGAAATACGTTTGGCCGTAAAAAGCCACCGAATTGATCAGCTCATATTTAGAACGGGTTCTTCGAACTTCAGTGCAAATCCATGTAGGTTTGACGCGCCGTATCAAATTTGACATTGTTTACCAAGTTATAACGTTTTTGATCGCGGATATTTATCGTTTTTACTATAAAATCAACTCGCCGTCAATACGCGTACAGCATTTCGGAAACTTTCTCATCGTCCGTCAAAAATCGGACGCAGTTTTACGAGTTTGACAGCATGAAAGCAGTCAATCCGGGCTAATCTTCTTGCAAGTCTCACTGAAGCTGGAAAAACAGATTTCCAATGCGATGTACTTTTGACGGACAGAGCGAACTTTGGGTAGAGTGGAGGAAAAGGTAAAACGCATGACAGAAGAAGCTCAGGATGGTTATTAAAACTCCGCCGTCGGCGGTGGAAATTCTGCACCTGACATCTCTCAATCTTCCGCGTCAGGTTTCAGCATTCCTCTTCGTTGCTCTCAGACTCGAGGCGAATCATTTTTATTTCTATCAAGTTAGTTAGGAGTGAAGCTTTATTTTTCCCGAAATCGAAGAAAAACCAGGTAATAGGCTACGAATCACGTTTCATCATTCTTATCTTCTCCGCAAATAAACTCGGTTGATAAGGAAAATATTTCAACAATAAGATTTTATACCGATTGTTCTCCAGGACAATAAATTATTTTATATAGAACAATAAAGTAAGCAAAGGATTTTATTAATAGTAAATTAAGATGAACAAAATTAATCTTGGAATAAATAGAATCAGCTCAAGAGCTTGTTAGCAGAATATGTTATACAGATTGTTGATGACTTTCAAGAGAACTGATAACGCACGTTCTGAAAATTATTTTTAAATGAATATTAACGCGTTGAAACTAAACTGAACAATTTTAGCGATTTACCGTAGTTGAAAATCGTGCAATAATTCAATTTTTTTTAGAGCATCGATGATTTTTGAAGGAATGTTAAAGTTTGGTGGATCTTTCCACACTGCATGATTTTCTTTCGTCTTCTCATATGAAGAACCACTGTTATGCGATCTGGCATGTGAAACGGTTACTGCTTCAACAGTGAGAAAGATGAAAATATATTCGCTTCTCGCTGAGCCGTACTATATTCAAATAATAAAGTTTCAACTAAGCAAAAGTTTTCACAAGAAGCCAAAATCCAACGAGAGAGTGGAAAAGTTGAAATCGCAAATTGAGATAAAGAGTCCTTGGCTCGCGGCCACTAAACTAAAAAAGAGCGCCACAACGTTGCGAAATAATCGTGGAATGGGTTGCAACGTTTGAGACAAACACAACAATATACGATACTATCGAAAAAAATATATCTGCGGTTCGCGCGAGAACAGCCGTTATAAATTGTAACTGTTCGAAGAAGAGTAAGAAAAAGAAACCACCGAAGGGCCGAGTTGTAAAAATAACCGTCCCGCACTTGTGTGTAATCCAATCGTTATGTATAAAAGTCTGAAATGGAAATTCAATGTGAAACCTTTGAGCTTTACTACCTACACTTATTTATTCTGAGTCGAGTGGAAACTGAAATGATGGATTTGTAAAAATAACCCTTGGAAGTATGGAACAAAAATCAAAAGAAAATGGAGCGGCTCTCGTGAAACCATTCCACTTCTTCCACCGCGAACTTTAGTGGTTCGTGAGCCCGGTGAATATATTACTTAAGCTGTTCTCATTTCCGAGTCTTGTAGCGAATCAAGGAGTCGGGATCAGATCCATCTTAGTTACACCGTGCAATCCAGCTGGAGAGTAATAGTGGAAACTGGAAGAACATTCGTGAGGCGGGGGCTCATGAGGATTTAAACCGATGATTGCATCTCATTCGCTCGACCTTACTCGGCTTCGCTCGTCTGGCTCGCTCCTCGACTAGCGATAGTTCGTGCATATTTTAAAATTAATTTAAGCCTGATGCGATACCCTTGGGAAGGTAGAAGGAGGTCCCGACTGAATATTTCAAAACGGAAGGAAGCTATGAAGCTGAGTCAAGGTCTTTCCTCTACCACCTCATACCATCGCACTCGGCTGGAGCAATCCGCCATTTTATTATTCATGATATCTGTTTTCCTTTCATTTTCCCCGCATCCCTGCTTTCGCACATTAAGTTTTTCCCCTCCCTCGTCCGTATTTTTTCATTCACCTTACATACGATTTTTTTTCTTAGAGCTCGAAGAAAAACCTAGTAGATTTCCCTCCCGTATCCTATCTCGTTCTCGACAGATGAAATAGAATCCGAAGCGAGGGAAAAGAGTTGAGAGTTCGGGGGGTAGCCTTCTGGAAAATGTATGTGTAAATGGAAGCTTTCTCTGCCTACTTCGCGCTGCTGCGGCGGTTCGCTCCAACACCTTCCGAGCGAACGAACGCTACAGCTTTCCCAGTTCACGCGCTGATTTAGATCCTTTCCATTACTGCCAACCCTCTCCCATAACCCCATTCAGATATCCCGGTGAGCCTTTGTACGAGACAGACCCCATAGCGTATTTAGGATCCGAAGGCATGTTCCCTTTCTATCAGCTGAATACGAGAGGCACGAAGTCGTAACTGGCTCTCGAATTTCCTTTAAGGGAAACAAAGTCGACACAGAAGTTCGAGTTATATAATGCACGCGCGAGAAACCGAAGGGAATTCTCTCAATATGGCCATGCGTTGACTGGTATTTGATACATTCAGCAGGATATTCAATGCTGGGTTGAAACCATAGTTGAAAAATGCTCAAAAAATAGAAAGAACTCCCTGGACATCAAAAAAAAAAAAAAAAAAAGAAAAAAAGAAATGCTCAACTAACGAAGGGCGATTCCGGTAGCGATGTCGACACAGTCGACAGTTGATGGTCCTTTGCAAGACATTTTGAAGAAAGAGGACAAAGGCCTATTGTGATTTTACTCAGAGATATTTATTGACGAACAGTCAATGTAACCAGCCCGTCAAAGTGTTGTTAAACATGTTCCAAATCAATTACTAAGGCAATTCTCAAGCACTTTGCTATTTATTGGTCTCAATTCTGCGGCTATATTAGCCAAATATATATCGAAAGCAATAATTACGTTTGTACACATTGGCTGACTTTAGTCAAGAAAGTTCTTAACCAGGAAGAATTTCCGCCTTGGAAACTCCCTTTATTCCAGAAAGGCGGTCCTTATCTCCCGTGCCTCAATCTCTCGCATCTTACATCCACCAACAATGCGCTACCAATTCAAAGAAAACGTCTGAAGTAAATGCGCTTGTGTGAGTGTCGCTTGTTACGCAGAACTTCGCGCCTTTTCCCTTCCTCGTCTTCCTACATAAGAACTTGGAAGGGAAAGAAAGTTTGTTGGAACGGAAGAAACTCTTTTAATGGTCAAGTGAACGAGGCACGTACTCTTTTTTTCTTGGCTTCTTTTACATTTTTTTTTCCAAAATAACTTCATACGACCCATTCTCTCTTCAAGGGTTTCAAGGATTTTGAAGGGGATTCAGAATTGTCTAGTGGAACTTAGGAAAAACTTCTCCTCGTTATATAAGCCTCCTTTACAAGACGTGAAAGTGCTTTCATATTTTGAGGTACGAGGTTTATTGAGTTCCGATTGATAGTATAGTTTCACCAATCGAAGTAAGTGTTTTGAATTTCCACAATCAATTAAACGAGATTCTCTGGGTTTTCTTCCCAACAATATTCCAGTTTTCATGGTTTACCTCTTGCGATTCACTGTTAACTAGGCAAATGCTACGTAATAACCGCTAGAAAACAATAAATTACGACGGCAGGCTCTTTATACGAATAAATAACAATGAATAATCGTTCTCGGCCCTTCTAATTGATAGAAATGAATTCCATTCGAAGTACTATGGAGGTTAGTTTTAAGGCCGCGGTTCGGAAGGAAATAACATTTATCAATTTGCGAAGCGGGTGATTTATGATTCTTTCGTCTTATATTTCGAGGTAGATCGACCGACGACGTCCACGCGTCGTATTTATTTCCTTTTCGAAAAGAACCTTCCGTCTCACGCTGACCTCCTAAGTAACCGACTGAAAGTACATTTTCTTCTCCATCTTCCTATTACGAGGCGCCCCTCCCGAAAAATCCTCTTTTTTCATTTTTCTGGTTTATTCCGACAATGGAGCTCACCGGGAGGCGGGTCTTTTTTGTGAATAATCGAATAGCGAACGAATGTAGACGACGAGGAAAATGGTAAACGAAGCTTCGCTTTTATTTCATAAGTTCCATAAAAGAAAAGAGCAGCGATCTGGGTTTTTTCGAGGGGATATCAAAAGTCAACAAAAGCGAGACGGGAACAAGAGAGAACTGGAACTGTAACTCATTTACTATTCACGGAAGAGAAAATATGAGAACGGGCGAAAGAAATTCGGGACGGATCTATACGAGTGATCCAGTTTAATGGTGTCACGAGCCAAAGATTTCAAGACGCTGTTCAGAAATGGCGCAAAACGATTGCCAGAGGGAATTAGAGTGATATTTGTAGTAGATATTCTTGCCTGTCGATTTTAAGGCATTGTTAAGCTTGATTTACAAGGATGGCATTTACACGCAAAATCGTAAGATCAAAAAGAATATCTGCAATCGGATTCGTCGCTGTCGAATGTCAAATTTTTCATCAACGATTTTCCAATAGATTGCTCATATTGGCTTACCTGGCATTCGTAAGTGCCGTTGTCGCGCTTCTGAACGTATTTGATTTGAAGAGTCCAATCGTCGGAGCCCTCAGAATGGAGCACTTGAAATCGTTCGTCGTTCGTGTACGTGAACACGCCCGACGTTAATATGTGCCAGTCTCTTCTCCTCACCCATGTAATCTGAAAAAAGAGAATATTAGAGATGAAAAATATACTTTCCTTTGCTATAAAAAATCACACAATATTATAAATATAGCAGATATAAAATTAAAAGAAAATCATAAAAATAAAAAATGCAGGAGAATGGTCCGTTGGGAATTTCAAATACAAACGTTTTCGAACAAGTACGGCTCGTACAAATTTTATTTTTTTATTTTTTTTTCTATAAAGTCGATCGGCATCAACTTTTGGCCGCATTTCCATAACTGACCGTTTCTATTTTTGTTTTCTGAGAGATAAAACGACAGTCTTCTGTACTGTGAATTTTATCTTTCAAAGAGGGAAATAACTGTGCTTGCTTCGGCTTGGGGATACAGAAATTTTTTTCAAAGAACGATTCTTATTACAGGAAATATTTTCAAAGAGGTCGAGTCTTTCTACTCACTCACGGACGTTATTTAACTTTGCGATTCCGTTACAAATAGCTGTCGAGTCTAAAGAACGACCATTTAAACTTAACTTTTTTAACAAAGGGAAAAAATCAGGAAAAAGGCGTCAATGAAAAATTCATGGAAGTAGATGATATAAAAGAGGACGGGAACTTCCTTATAAAACACCGTTGAATTTCTACTTTTAATATACTTTTCACGCAATTATTTCGATTGTACAGCTATTTATAATAAATAAAAATATTATACAATCTCGGGCTTTCTATTTTAAGATTTTCTCATCACAACTTGTTTCGTTCAATTTTATATATACGACGCTGTTATAAGAGGACCTTTATTTTCAACCTCCGTCCTCGATTTAATTCAGTCAAAAGTAAACAGTCCGTGTTGCAGGGAATTGAAATCTTTCCAAACGATCGATTGTGGTTCGCAGGTTTTCCCTAGACTTGCTACAGCTTACGAAGAGTTCGTGACCATATGATCTGTAAACAGTTGAACTATCGTAAGGGAGAATCTGAATACGTGCGTTCCTAGAGCGAATACGTGACAGCAGCGGAAGCTTCTATAGTGTGACTTGGGCACGCTTGTTGAAATCCTTTCAAAAACGTGCAAGTTAATTGAGAGATTGTTTACTCCACGAATATGCTGAACTCTGTGGGGTCAGTTTACTTAAAATCAACCACTTTTGGTAGAGCGACAATAATAACCCGTGAATCAACTATTCGAATTTATTACGGTTACTCAACTCCATTTTGAAACGTAACTCGTTTTGATACCCGGCAATTACGTTTAGTTAATAATTTCCAATTCCGCTCAAATCGAGAAATTCCGTCAGAGGAGCGCTATGAAAATCGCTGTCCCCAAAAAGGTACATAATCATTTCAATTCCGCTTTATTCCAGGACGTTTCATCCATATGGTTCCGATTGCGAGAGAGCGAATTGAATGGAACGGAAGATACTACGCACAATCGTCAGTCTTGAACCTGGAAAGCTTATAACGATGAATATCAATTCGACCTCGATAATTCGGTCCTCGTCCCCGTTATTACTGTAAATCGAATGCGGCAGAGTCGATGTAGTATGAACATGGTGCGGTATATCGCCTTGTTGGGCCACAGTGTCTGCCTTTATTGCGGTGATGAACAGCGGGTATGAGTTCCTACAAAAACCCCGTTTCCGTACCGGCTCCGGCGAGCTAAATGGACTTCCACGGAACGTGTAACGTGGGGAATATATGGGAGAGAAGGCGGCCGAGCGAGCCTGCAGTAAATTGACCGGAAAACTCCCACTTTTTCACCAAGGGCTCCTCCTCTCCTCTTCGAAATGGGTGCTGCGGGTCTGTAGGTTTTATTGGAGGCATTAGGCGAAGGCTGGCCGAGGCTGAGGACATTGATGAGGGATCCGAGCGCTCGGACTTTACGGGATCATTTGCGTAGGTACCTGATTCGCATCCTGGTTTCGAACGGGATAGCCTTGCTCGTAGCGACAACCTTGCTACGCTTCACATCCGCCTTACCACGTAGTTCGAGAGTTAAACCTTCGCTCGCCGCAAGTCGAAACGAATCTCTTTCCAATCGAGAATTGATTTTCATTTACGTATTTTATCGCATTGTCTCCCAGCGAATTCTTCATTTTCCAAAAGATACAGCTTAGAAAACCAATTGCAGCACAATCGCAACAAGAAGGCAAGAAAACATAAAATTATTTATTTTTTAAAATTATTTTGAATAGGGTACAACACCAAAATAATGTTTGTTGGGGGAGAATCCGAAATAGCTACTTGTTTTCCAGTATTTATTTACTCCAAGTACTTTAGGACCTCATATACCTTGGGCCCAATTTTACTCCAGCATTTACAGCACGAATCAATCAGCATTTGAATATAAGAGAGCGAATTTTCGTCGGTGAATTGGGTCCCCTTGATGGCATACTAGGCGTGAGGGCCTGAAAGTGTGCAATGAGTAGTCTGTTCGCGGTGTCACCGTCTTCAAAGGAAACTCAGCACTTGGAAGCTAAGTCCGTGCCAAAGGAGCATTTCCCTTGGTAAGGAGTTTGCGAACCTCGGGGTCCCTTGCTAAGTGAAATGCGTTGAGAGTCGCGCCAAGCATCCTCACCATCGTAGCTGACCGTTCTGCGCCCCGCAGAAGACGACGAAGGTCTAATGTATTCACAACGCGTTCCAAATGTATCAACCTTCCCTACGGGTTCTTCTGAAGAGAAAGCCTCTCAGTCCTCGGTTTTCCATTCTTGGTCCTTCGCTTCTCAAGTATTCTCATGTCTAAGGTGAACTTGACGTGCTACATGTGACGGAGGAACGTCAGAAATGAAGTACGACCTTCATTCTACACAGTTGTGTGGGTGGAGTGTACGGTCTCTGAAGGCTTTGCCCGCCGGGAACACGTACGGCACGCAACCCCGACAAGTGTTGTCTGGTCTCGGTTATTATCTTCGCATTTCGTGCATCCACTGCTCATACCGATAATATGAGCTTGGTGCACTTGCAAAAGCACTTGATGCCTTCGATCAATCCCGCACAATTAATTTTCAGACTCTGGCGTACGATGTATTTAATGTAAGGATATCTCAAGGCTCTAGAAATATTAGCTCTTAAATTTGCTCACAATCTCAACTTCAGGCATCATGCCACTCACCTGAAGGAATATCTAACCAGTAAAACCAAAGCGTTGTGCGGGTATGGTTGGTCGTAGATGTTTTTTCTTGCAATCCCGTCGTCGCATCGAGGCATCATTTGCATGAAATCTAGCCAGTAAGACCCGAGCGTTTTGTAGGTATGGTTAACGATTATTGCAGTTGTGAAAAAGGCTCCTCATGAACTCGAAAAATCCTCTGAAGAGTGCAATTGAATGATGAGAGTACATCGCCATTATTTTGTAAAATTACTGGCGAAATGTTTACCATTACATTTTTATCCGAATAATCAGTTTGTGGATTTTGCAGCACGTTTTTCGTCAAATTAAGTCAGTACTGAGAGCTATAATTGCAGAGAGCATCGCCATCCTTGACCTATACACTCAAGTAGCCTTCGCCTTGACCGGAAACGTCGATTGTCCATCGCTAATGAGTTCAACCGGCTTGACAGAGGAATACGCGTCAACACCAGTGCGACCATTAACAATTCACGATGGTAGAGCTGGGGTATTTCCCTCGTTTAGTTTGGAAAAGCTTAGCTCTTCGTGCACCGCGATTTTATATCGAGTGGGTGCTAGGCGGAACGGCCAATCCGTTTTAATGGGTGATACGTCAGACGATAAATTCATTTTCGCCTGTCAGAGATTCGCAACGAGATTTCATCGTCCCCATGGAAACATTGTAGCGGAGGTTATACTGAGTAATATATGCGAGAAAATCAATTCTCCTCTACCACCTCTAGTTCCATTTTACTGAAATCGTGTTGCACGTTCAACTGCAAGATGACAGCGAATGATAGAGGGGAAGACGGTGAATCTTCTTCACCCCTTATTCGGCCGTAGAATGAGTAAACTTGAAGTGAGGTCTCTCATGAATCGTATCATAATTTTTTACGTAGCCGTGTGACAATTCGACGGTTTAATCGAGACTAGCACAAATCTGACATAGGCGTAAAAAACCTTGCATTGGAGCAGATAAAACGGTTTTTCTACACTTTTCCCGGTTCAGATCGAATCAGAATTTTCAAGAAAAACAAGTAACACGCAGTAATTCGTGCCAGAGAGCGGCGAAGCTGCTCGAGTATTAATCATCGCAGCAGCACCTGTCCACTCGAACAGATTACCCTCGGCGATTGGACAGACAACGAACTCTCTTTCTCCCGAGCAATGGCTATTTCCAGGTATTGACTCCAGGGAAGAAAGAGAGGATTTGGATGCGAAACAATGCTGGAGCGGGGTGATTAGCTCACTTCCTCCCATCTCATATCCCCGTTGCCGATGAGGTGAATATTTCATTCATCGGAGTAGCTACCTAACCACATTCCCACGTCCAATAAATCCATTACGTAGCGGAGGAGGATACGGCTAGTTCGGATTGGGTGCTCGTGGAGGTCGACTGGAGTTATGGAGTGGCATGGTATACGGCGAGATCATTACCGCCCGAAACGAGGAAGGCATCCCCTGGCGGGTTTTCAGCTGAACCGTTCCGCATCGGCGTTCATCCGTTTATGAGGTATTATAGGCTTTTGCATTGTGTCGCGACGAATCGGACGCACCGAGTTAACGTATCATTGATTTCGCATGCTCAGCATTAGCATTTTGAATGGAGACAGTTCCCGAACGGAATCTACGGTTTGTACGACCACATTTTAACCTCCAGCGTCACTAGACGACAATAACTCAAAATCGAAATTGCACTGTCAGGAGAATTTGATTTGAAACGTATCATTTTCAGGAGCGATCGAAAGATTAATGAATAAGAGATAATGGAAACCATGGAAATTTTAGAGCGTGAATACAAAAAGAACGGAAACGCTAATTCGTTATTATTATTGAGATGAGGAAAATTGAGCCGTAAAAACGCTGCAAATTATTGTTCAGTGGTTTATTATTCCTTTGCTTCAATTACGATTTAAGATGATCATCCAATTGTGATAGTTCCTTATCCCGAATATTTTCGTGAAAGTTTCCACCCTACAGATTGATAACTTGAGGAAAAACTCCATAGCAAACTATCTCAATCTAAATTATTTTTATATTTCTTAAGAATAAAGTTATTTGCCTAACGGTTCAGCTTAAGAGAGTGTTTTATGAGTATTCCATCGAGTATAGACAATATTTTATAGCTATTGAGTTACAACCATCATGGCAAGTCCTTCAAAATCTCGAGGATTTCACACGAAATCTGTGATAGCTTGAGAACCGTTAAAACCGTAGAGTCCGTTAGGGTTTCTTTCGATTTAGCGTTAAAAATCTACACAAATTGATACTAAATACACCTTTGTCCGAAAAACGTTGAAAAATTCGAATTTTACCCCTCAAAAGTCTCCCAAAATACATTTAAAATCGTGGAAGAGATTTGTCAAAAGAATTGAGCCATCGTCGGACCAAGATTGATTTTTGGTGAAAGTTTCAAGAATTTAACTGCAATAGTTTCTTCAGAAATGTGTTGACGGTGTAAGGCGGACAGACAGAATTTCTTATTATTGAATATACGGATGCTACATCATGTTTCGAAACGCAAAACTTCAAATTTTGAGGGGTTGGATTTTTTTGGGCGGTTACAAAGGTTTATTATTAGATTTAAAAAAAAGTAACCGTGATGTGTAGAGACTCGATTCCACCAATTGGTTCGAAACGATCAATCTCAAGTCTGAACAACCTGTCAGGCTCATAGTTTAACCTCAACTTGCATCCAAACGTGTCTTTCGATTGATCATTATGTCGCTCCTGAGGGAGCCTAATCACATTAATCTTCGACAAAGGCTCTTCGGATTTGAGGGGAGTAGGTCCAATTATTGCTCTGAGTTTTATGGGCTTCTCTGCTCGCTTAATAGCTTACATCCAAGAAGACGTATTTTTAGCTCTGCCAAAGGGAATTATTCGAGCAAAACATAGTAGGTACATAGAATTGGGCTGTAACTGGATATTAAAGACCTGAGGAATATAATAATCCACCGCAATCTGCCACTGTCTGTTATTCAAACAGCGCTAGAAATTATTGCGCCAAATTTGCAGTTGCTGTGCTATTGCGTAGCAAATCATTAGCCGATGATCGATACAAACGAACAGCTCTAACCTGAGGACAAAGTAATCAATCAGGGCGATTAACAAAGAGGACTGAACTTGCACGGGAGGACGAACGAGTTTGTACTAGTGCAAACCTCTGATGCAAACCGATGGACAAATAATGCGCCTTAACATTAACATATCCACAATCTACCGAACGTTTAACCGAGAAACGCGAGGGGGCTTCGTTTTCAGTGCAAACGCGACTGTGTCTCTAATGAACTCGAAGTCTATTAACACAGAGGAAACAAGCGGTTTGTTATACCAGTAAAGCTAATCTGCTGAACAACCCCTTTCGACCTAATGTTTGAATAGAAGTCGCCTAAAGATAAATACCCAGGTGCGACGTGACGATCGGAACAACGAAATCCTTACGCTCGAAGCAAATAATTTTCAATATTATTGCAACCCGAAGCCGCGCTGTTGTGGCTAGTTTGCGTGAAATTAATGAGTTAAAATTTAAATACTACCTTCCTCTGTCCGATTTTCCGCGAATGTCGCCGATTTCGAGACATTTCAAAGAAATGCATCCTCCTTCTGGAAGTGACACCTTCACGAAATGCTTTTGAATCGTTGGATTTTTATGAGATGGAAATCATCATGAAAGCTCTGATGGTTGTATCAACCAGAGCAGGTATACCAAAGGGAAAAAGTAAGGACAGCTTAATTCGAAAATTTGCGATCGATAACACACAATCTCCCAACTCGTTTATATTAAAGTAGCCTGCGTTGAGCTCACCCGAATCCAGGCATACGAGAAAAATAGTTTCTAGATACGCAAAGGTCAAACCTCTTAAAACAGCTAAAATGTACCAAGAGCGAAAGAGAAAAACCTTGGTTAGCTTAGGAAATTGCTCCACAGAGCGCCGGAATTTCCGAAGTTAAAAACATTAAGGGACGCTCTCGGTAGCGGTTAAACCAGACGAGATAAGGCCAGAACGTCGGACGGAACGCGATATGTGGAAAGTTAGGAGGAGCCAGATGATCGTGTAGCGCGCAAGATTGCGAATGTAGTCGTCGTTGTCTGGCGTAGGTAGGAGTCATGCTAGTATTAGTAGTTCGAGCGAAGGGTTTGCCGCAACGGACTGCCAGACCGCCGTGGCGTATACGGCGGGATAAGCAGTTTCCTCCAACGTTAGTTATATTCCAAACGCCGGCTGAATATACCGCAATGTTCCAACCACCCAACAGACCACATCGGTAGAAAATTAAGATCTAGCTCAAGTTAACAGCGTGAGGTCTGTTTCACGCGTCAGTCTCGTCCGAGGTGGATCTTATGAGTCGTACTCGCAAAATACGCTCGAATAGTAACAATCGCTTTGTATATAGTTTACAAAGGCTAATGCCCTGATTTTCATGTAACGATATATTTATTACAGTTTAAAAATCTTGGAAAGGAAATTTTCATTCAATTTAGTTCCTCAAATTAATAAATGGGCAACAAATTTCGAAACAGCAAAAATTGGCACTGACAGAAATTCTTCGTTCACAGCAATCTTCACGGTACCTCATATTTCTTCTGTCGACCATTTTCCCTGAATTTTTTACAACTGTTTCAATTGGAATATTTTTTTATTTTGTTGACATTGGTACGATTGGTAATATTTGCTATAGCATATAAAATTATTGGTATGATTAATAGTGCTCCGTAACAATAAACACACTCTAGTTGGAGTTCTAATTTATAGATACTTGAGATCTATAAATAGATCTCAAGTACTAGAAATGCAATAGAAACTCTAGCACTAGAGTTTCTAGTGCAGTTCGTGTTTTTGGATAACCGAAACGTAGGAGTTTTAGTTATTTTGTTAAATCATACGTTTCTTATGGTTAACGCCAAGATGACGAATTCTGGTGACCTTTGGAAACATGATTTAACAAAGTAACCTAAACTCCTACGTTTAAGTTTTCAAAAAACACAAAAAAAACTAAAAACTCACCACTCACCAAAACTAAAACTCACCACTCTAATAAAGCAGTGTTAGTGGATGGATCATAATGATTGATTATAATCATATAACTTATTCAAATAGCGAAAAAAATGATTGCATATGCAACGTTACATCAATTTCAAATAGATTGTTATGAGCTTGAAATTTAATTTCCCGCCTCATCCATCGACTAGCGTTTCATATCATCACTTTCGCCGAAGGCATGAACGGTAGCGGAAGTGGAGCATCTTTTCGCCCCGGGAAGTGTTGATGAAACAATTATTTCGAGAGCTCGGCTAAATAGAGGCCGTGTATACGCTCGCTACCACTTCCAGCGCACGCAAAATGGCTCGAATGGTGGAAAATGGGGTCATGCAATCAAATTACCACGCTCGCCCTTGCATTCCACTTTTCGCCGGATGATCAATACATTTGTGAGCCCGCGTTGAGCGGAGTCGGATTAAACTGTTAATATTATCAAAGGATGAGCATAACAGAACGCGCATTTCGTCACGTCCTTTTCGCCGAGCAATTTCGGCCGATGAAAAATTCAAACCGTTGATTATTTTCCCAACCCAGATTCGCCGCTCATCATTTTTTACTACTTTCCGATGCAAGAAAGGGCAGTTAAATTATTCAACCATCCCACCCGGTGGACTCAGTTGCCTTGGAGGCATACAATGAAACTGTCGCTTTTTAATCATGGCGAAGACAAAAAATATTCCATTTTCAGCTGGGAAAAATTTCAAATTATTTGAAAAAAAAAAAAAACTGGTAGATGATTGTCGTTTTATTTACAACAAGTCAAAGTAACTTAGACACTGAATAAATTGCGTCAATCAACATTGAAAAAAATTAATACAGCAATTAGGTAAAAGAGGGCTGAAGCGAACCTATGGAAAATTAACTTGATAGTACACGTTAACTTGTAACAATTTGCTGCTTGTTCACGTCTTCTTATTAGTCCTTTTGTTCAATTTTTTCAATTTCGTTTTCAGGAGTTGAGGTTATTCTATAATTTGTTATTTTCTATAATAGTAATTATAGTAATTTTTGTAAGATTTAACTGGAACCGAACGAAAATTGAAACAACGACTCGTAATAATGAGATATTTTATTCTCAAGAAAAGTACCCACCCGCCACCTGATTTCGCAGGCCAATAATTTCTAGTTTCACAGTTCACATTTCAATATCGGCACGCAAAACCACTTCAACCTCAAACACCAGCAATCGTCTGGACTCAGCTCTTTTCAACTGACAGTAATTCACCTTTTGTTAACATTTTCCGTGACAAAAAGCAATCGTGTTTCGAGTTAATGGGGAAAAACATACTCGCAAAAGGGCGTGCTTTATCTCCAGCTATCACGGCAGCATCTACCTTGTTTTCCTGCACGGTTTCAATGTTTGCTTTTTTCATCGGCGCAATTCGCCCGCATTCTTTCTCTAATAGCCAACATTTCAACAGCAATCGAGTAGCGCATTCAAAGGAGCCATAAAACGCTGCAAAAGGGTTCCATTTCATACCAAATTATCCTCCTATTGCTGTAGAAATCGCGTTGATTTTCAATACAGCTAAAGCGATTACACGTATGGTCTCTGTTTCAATCAATTTACTCGACAGCTCCATATCGTCGCTTTTATTGGAGAGACAATGAATACAGATTATTTCCAACCGACAGAGAATTGAAATGCGTCGGTGAAAAAATTCAGTTCATCGAGCAACAGCTCACATACATAGTTGAAGTTTACTTTTATTGGGACTCATTACTCATTTTTGTTCAAAACTCAGTACATTACTGTTTTCTAAAAAGGTTCCGTAATAGATATTAAAAATATCTAAGAATCAGATAAAAATAGAATGAATCAAATAAACGTATTGCACCAGAAACTCATTCAATGGTCAATTAAATCGGTGAACAACTCATATAACCAAAAGAGATCATCATCATGAATAATTGATAATGACTCGAACGCATTTCAGACAATGAATTTTCAACAGCGATGAAATTCATTTACGAAATTAAAAATTCAATTAAATATCGCTCTTTGTATTCAAACCATTCGTGAATGAAATGAATGAATGAATGAATGAATGAATGAATGAATGAATATAAAGTTTATTCCATTATTAAACAAAAATAGGTACAAATAATCTTCTTAAAGTAGTGGGGTATTGAAATATGGGATGATAGGGTTTTATAGGATTCAGGTGAACACAACAGATCGAGCAACAGCTGAGGAATCTCTTACGTTTCTGCCGTTGAGAAAAATTTACGATGACACGAATTGCTCTTTTAGTCTGCAACGGGAGCACTGCAGTGGGAATGGAACGAAGAGACATTACAGCTGCCCTTGCTGGGAGGTTCAGGGAGTAATTTAGGGTAGTCGGTGGGCGTTCCAACGCACAGCACGGGACGACAGCCTCTGTCTGGTTGCAGAGTTCGGCGAGATCTGATGTAAATGTGGGCCCTCGCGACTCGACGGGGCAATGTTTCATTTTTATTTCCCTCTTCCGAAAAAGAAAGACCTTACTTGACTGGATTTTCGGATAGTAATGGGAGTGCGGTTACGATCTGCAAGCAACAGTGATTTCGTTTCGGTTGTAGCTACGGAAGATGTTGAAAGTGAAGATTCTTCTGATATCTAGTTTAATGCTGATTAAGTAAAAAAAATTTCATGAAATCTATCGAGGTTTCCTGCACTTGATGTAAATTGGAGTGAATTTCACATTCATACATCGCACAGAGCTACGAAGATATAAAAATATTCGCGGTTATTTCCTATAATATGGTTCCTAACTTAAGCAAAAATCTTGCGGAGATGGATTTTTAGAAATTGCCTTCTGTAATTGGACGTTTTCGCACAATAATATCAACGTAATAAATAATCATGCCGTTATTATTTTGAACGAAAATCCTAGCCAGGTTGACAGGTGAGAAGATCTAACATGGAAAGATCAAGAAATCAATAAGAGGATGAGAAAGCGAGATGGTAAACATTTAATGAAGGGCTTCACGTGTAGGGCTCAGCTGAATATGAAACTTCGAATTAAATGGGATCAGCGGAGTTGATGAGTGGAAATGACAATTAACATGGACACTCTAGTGACTGCGCGAGAAGCTTTTTTCACCCTTAGAGCAAAAATGAGAGAAACACGAAGGAGCATTAGGAGAACGGGCAGAGAAAATGGCCACCCACGGGAAAGGATGAAATTTTCGTAATGGAATCGAGGATTATTTGATTATTTTCAGACTAGATTTTCCTTCTTCATTTTTTTTTATTTTTTAAAGTCGGTTGAAATATAGTCACTTAGCGTAGTTTGACGTTAGTTTCTAAAGTTGTAAGGGCTTTACTCACGGCTACGACTGCCCTCAATATTAACTTGAACAATATGGTAATCGGGGAAAAATAAAGGATACGATTTTGAGAAGAGTTATAAGGTGTAGTTATTTTATAAATGAAATCACCGCCTTCTTCACTTTTTAGTTGGTTTCCTTTATTTGAAAGCTTATATATTTTCAAATGCAGTATGGATATTATTATCAGAGAAAGATATCACGTTTTATAAATCTAAAGAAAAAATTAAAAAAAAAAAAAAAACAGGGAAATAAACGTTAGCTATTTTTACCGGCCGTTCGTTGAGATGAAGATTATCCGCGTGTTTGAAATTAACGACTGGTTAAGGCATGAAACGCTCCACCGTATATTGCGGTCAGGAAATGGCAGCGAGAATATTACAGTCAATCAGCAAGTTACAGCCCAAACGGCGTAAACGTTCTTGCGAAAGAACAAACCACTCTTATCAAGCGGTTAAAATTGACCGTTATTTCGAACGTATTCAAGAATATGTGATTGCAAAATGAGTCAATCGTCTCTCGTTTTTCAGCCTAAGGAAAATTACTGCAGAATTAGAATACTTAGGATTTGCAGATTTTTCATGGAATCATATCTACTTCAAGTATA
Source organism: Tupiocoris notatus (assembly GCA_037159825.1). Taxonomy (NCBI): domain Eukaryota; kingdom Metazoa; phylum Arthropoda; class Insecta; order Hemiptera; family Miridae; genus Tupiocoris; species Tupiocoris notatus. Next base: position 122,463 of record JASJUZ010000453.1, on the reverse strand, counting down.
TCCTATTTTTATTTCTCGTCTCCAACGTGACATTAGTTTTCACAGCATCAACGCGAGAGATTCGGCACAGTTTGGGCTCAATGTACAGTTCGATGCAGAATTTTTCTATCATCGCGTCAGATCAATATACGGCTACAGAATGCAGAGATATTGTATAAGATAAATCATGGGTCGCCCTACGGCGTGCTTAGTTGTTCGATCCAAGGTAGAGAGGAGGTGTTTGACTTGCGCGGTCCGTTGAAGAGCTCTCCGACGCACGATGTTCAATATATGCACACCATTAATCTTCAGACGAACTCCCTTTTACCACCACTAACTCTCTCATTGAAGGTTCGCACAGGCTCTCGCACACGTGATGGCCTTTTTATTATTCAAAACTCCACTCACCTGCCTGAACGTCATAAGGAACGATGACTGGGTAGGATGAACGCGGGAACGTAGGATGGAACGTGTTGCCAGCGCTCTAACGTGGATCGTCTGCTGAGGTAAGCAAGGGCAGAGAATAACTTTCCGCGTAAACTCTTCGGGCACGTCAGGGCCTTCAGAGGCAGTTTACAGCGCGTTCGGGCCAAACGGTTGACAGGTACTTTCCGCATAAATGTAAATTGAGTGAAACATGTCCGAGCATGTTGCTAAACCGTCATGTTGTATAACGAGAGTTTCAATGCTGCTCGTATCCCGTATATAATACATTATTTACAAATAAACTTTATAAATCGCTAACGGTTTGGATATGTGTCCGGCGAACTCGGCGATTCAGGTCTCTTTTGCTCACGAATAAACCAATTCGAAATCGATAGAGGGTTTTTATTTGGGATAGGATGATATGAGTGATATGGAATGAAATGAAATTCGTTCTTCATAATATTTGGCACAGTACGAAAAATATATAGAAGCGTTTTTAAACACACTTGGTTTGAAGAATTAGTCCCCTAGAAGGGTCCACCTCGTGTGAGGAAAATGAATGGGCACCCAAATAGCTAAACGCAATAATCATTGGACAATGCACGGTTAGAGCATACGTACACACTATCAAGAGCTAATTATTTAAACGTATTAATAACATAATTTCATATGTATCTTCAGCAAATGTATCCAAAGGTTATGCTATTAATCATTTGAGAGCCATATTGCAGAACGAAATCGGTTGAAGAAAAACTTGATGGCGGTACTGCTCACAGTTCTGGTGTAATTACGGGTGTTGGGACACTTCGGGGCAAAAATCTTACGAGAAGAGGGAATTCACTTCGAAACCAAAGGTAACTGAACATCCAGTCCAGCCCACTCAGGCACGTTGCATCTCAAGATCGTTTGATAAGACTCGCCGAACAAGGGAAAAGTGCTGTCTGCGTGAGAAGAGCATCTCATTAAATGACGACTTCAGGTAAAATAAAAATACATGGATCCTCTGGGGGAAGAGTAGTTTTCTTTGCACGAATAATTGTAAAACTATAGTTGACGAGTCGAAAGAAAATAGTTCCTTCATTGAATATTCTGGGTTTTTTATTGTGCTTCAAATGATTTTAGAGTTTTTTATACCCTCGAGGTTCAATTGGTTTTCTTCTCGAGTAAACTACACGATAACCAACAACAGCAAGCGCTCAAAACATTTTTCAGGATCGTATATCTCGCATTTACTTACTACTCAAACAGCGCAAGCACTTTGCTTAATGTGCAATGCGATTTCTGTTCAATCGCAACAGCAGCCATCAAGTTTGACGTTTCCGCCCTGAGTCTCGTCTTTGCTGGGAAAATATCACAATGAGCTGTGTCAACATGAGTATCGATATCAGCGACGAGCACGAGGTGCCAACAGCGCCATTTCATGTAACACGAGGGGGACTCGCACCGAAAAACGTCTTGTGGGTTGGCATAACATTGTAGCACCTTCGTCTTCTGCTCTTGAGCTCGTCACATAAATAATTCACAGTGTATGGTACGGAAAAAGTCTTCGAAAAGGAACTCACCGCGAGGGGTAGGTAGCAATAACGTGGCTGAGTTTATTCTGATAGGAGCCACGGATCGCGTGAATGTCTCTTGCCTGAACAGGCGAGTCAGTTTCGCAAAACGCAATAGGATTAGGAGGAGATGGAGAAGTTGAGGATTGAAGAGGTTTTCGTGTTACCAGACTAGGGAGCGAACTTGGTCGGTTTATTCCAAGACGTTCATCCTTGATCGAAGGATCTTTCGTTTGACACGATTGACACGAAATGTTGGTTAATATTACTTCTTAAACTCTTAGTTCGTCTTCAATTTCGTGAACGGAAAAATTGCGTTTTCGGAGACAAATACAATGATGTTAAGTATATTTCGATTACGAAGATTTCATATTTAGATACGTGAAAAAAAATTTCGTCCAAGGAGTTCTATCTGGCAACGCGTATAAATTACGTGACATAAATCAGGAGGTAAAAATTGTTTAAATTTTTAAAAAGCCTCGACGAGCCAGATTATTGAATTCCTATGCGTTCTATCAGTTTCGACTAAACTGCTTTATTGCAACTCGTAGTTGAAAAAGTTGATTTTCATACTGTTCCCGATTTTTCTCGGTAGAAGAGAGTTTTAACGGTTCAGTAAGTTGAAAACTATTGAAAAGTTTCAAGCCCATCGGATTTAATACCGACAAAATTTCTTATTGAATTAAATCGAACGCTTTTCAAGAGCGGTGGCCAGTGTTCGATTTTCATTGCAACTTTTTTATGTACCAGCTTCACTCAGGGCATCTTTCTTATAGAGGTTCCCTTTCAAGTAATCAGAAGGGGATATTTCTCGATTTTATGACAAAGTTGTTAAAAGAGAGGAGCAAAGTTCTAATGGGTCCTGTTTTCCTTAGAAGCTCTGAATGCTAACTAACCACGTTTCTGTGAACCAACGGGAAACGAACTACTCTACACTGCATCTAGTACTATTTTTCAACCGAGTGTTTAATTCCATTCGCCTAGTTTTGCGAACGAGATTCGTCCTAAGAGCATTAAAAGTTACACTCACCGAGAAGAGTCTTTACTGAAAACTTTGCGATAAGTTGTTGAAAAACTGTTCCTCCTCCACCGGAATTAATCTCCACCCGGTCTTTCGAATGATTTGTATTCGCAGTTTGTCAATGATTTGTTGTTATTGCCTGAGCAGATGCACTTGCTTAGAAAATAAGCTCAACTCAAAGCCAGTAAGGTTCCAGAGAAGCACATTTGTCGTGAAACGTTATTTCATTTTGTGATAAATTTTATGAAATATTGGAACTATTTTTAAAAAATTATGGCAACTAATAAATTCTATTTTATTATAACAAATAACAATACTGCAGAAAATATCGGGTATGGAAAACGAATAGCATTATTTTTGGTATCTCCTTCAAAAATGAAGAGTATTTCATTTTGATTTGAATATTGTGAATAATGATATAAATATGACGAGGAGAGGGATCATATACGATTTCCCCGAGGTCTTGAGGGAAGAAATCAAATGTCACATTATTCGCTTCGAAAGGAAAACATGGAAGTAAAAAAATTTGCTACTAAGTATTATTCGGAATGCAGAAGCATTGAGCTGAGATTAGTTCGAAACGTTGGATTAAAGCAATGTTCGAATAGACTTTTGATGAGGTCGAATAAAAATGAAAATAACTTCTGAGTCTGTGGGGAAATATAAACAACGCCATGCTTCTGCAAAAGTTTTGTCGACAACCAACCTACAGTGTGTCCCAATAGGCCCTCCTCCCATCGATATAGTTTCTGCGGAAAAAATTGTCTTCTCAATCTGTATGCAAGGATCTCAAATACGATACAAAAATCAGGCATTAGAGAATACGTGCGCAACTGGCAATCATCAATCAAACAATAAATAACTGTTGTGAAAAAACCCCCAGCTAATTCAATATTCAGACAAACAGTGAAGCGTATTTTTCAGAGGTGTTAGGAAGGAAAAAAGCTCATATTTTCCAATGTAAGTACTTAAGTGTGTTGGAAACTATTATCTGATAATTTGAATAATAAATCGAATAACGCCATGTTGGGGTTGATAGCTTAGTTGATTCTTCAACTATAAAATTCTGAGATTTTTCAAAACGCTTGTATAGAACAGCCGATAAAGATGATTTTCTTATGGCTCCCTATCTCTCATAAATAATGCGAAGTGGCGCAGCTTGGCAACGTCGCGTCAGTAAAGCCGCCGTAGGCGTCTCATTTAATTAAATTATATCTTTCTTAATTTCCTAGCAAGCCGTTAGCTCATCACTTTTAACCCTCCGCTCCCTTCTTCTTTGTAAATAATTAACCTTCCTTCTCGAGGAAGGTCGGCCTCGGAAGGGCTTGTTCTATTATGCTCCAATGTAGCCAAGTCATAGCCAAAAGACTTACAAGTCGGCGGTTTAATGTGTCTGGTTACGTGGAAGTAGGTCAAACTTTCGCCAACCAGTTCCCCCCTCGTCCTCGATATTCGCCCTCATCGCATCTCATTTCCTCTACTTTCCCCGCAAGTCGCCCTTTGCCAAACATCTAATTTCAAGCCGAAGGGCCAACAGGGAGTGAAGAGAGGCCTTGTGAAACACTCAAAGAGCTCCCCATGGGCCCGTTTAGCCGTTGCGAAATTGACGTTAGAGGAAAAAGTTGCCGAGATGCTGCAATCGTTGGTCTTATTACTTCTCCTGGACCGACGTGTAATTTTTTTTCTTCAGATTTGGCATTTCGAGAAATCATTAATTACCTTAGTTGAAATTTACACTTAAAAAAGGCAGCATAATCATCATCCTTTCTTCAGTGTATTTGGGTTTATACTTTAATGACATATATCATAGTAATTACCCTGAAAAAATTTATGTTCAAGTCTCATGCAAAATATTATTGGTCACTATTTTTTAGGCTTGAAAATGGACAAATTTTCACTGGATTAGACTAAAAAAAACTGAACTTGATTGAAGACGAGACTTGTGATCATTATCGCATATATGGCGAGTTTATCTGCCTATCAACCCAAAAATTGCCGTGTTCCTGCAATATTGATTTTCTAATATCCTGTATTACAATTGAGCTGAATCGCGTTTAAATCGAATTTTGAAGCTTATTTCCGTTTTCAATATACGCGACCGAATCCGATCCTAAAAGATCGGTTTGAAACGCCCTGAATTGCAATAGAAATTCCCTTCCGCAAGACTTCAATCGCAAGACCCTTCCGATTTTTTCATTCTAATAGCGTTCTTTCGGTTGATCGCCTGTTTTTGACTCGGGCCTTGAGAAAGTTGGAGGTACCCGAGTGATTTGAGCCACTAGACTGTGAATTCAGGGGAAGTTCAACGATAGAGGGAAATGCTATAGAGTCCCTGAAGATCCTCCTGAAATCCTCGCATGCTTGCTTTCGACGAGTCGACAATCGTCGGATTATCGTTTCCGTTTTTCCGCGAATAATTGTTGACTATTCGTTCCCAACCGTTTCTCGAGCGGATAATGGGAAAATTCGCCCTCAGGCGACTCAAACCTCCGCATTTTGGAATTGTATTGCATAGTGACGATGACGCGAATGATGTGAATTGGTCGTTATTTCATTCAACGAGGTAGAATAATTTTTAAAATCGTTTTGGAAATGATTTGGAAGTGAATTTGCGTTTTGACTTCGTCTCCAATATATTTGTCGTTTTTCGAAATACAGATCCGTCCTGATTTAATAATCCCACATGTTCAAATAATGAGAAAATAGAACATCTCTTCGTGGGAAAAGGGAACTAAATTCATTCTATCAACGACCAATCGATCAGAAGAACTTGTATACACTACTATATCGACTTGTTTCTTTTCCATGTTAGTACTTTCCATCAAATCATGCCTCGGACCAGAGCTAAAGGTCTGAAGGTGAAGGTAAAAAAAAAATCTCCCATCGAACCAGGCGTTTACGGAATGAACTTTTTCACTTGCATCCAATCTGAGAGCAGAAAAGCCATAGACATGGAAAACAGTTAAATTCTACTCTATTCCATTTGCAACGCCGGAGCGAACTATTAGATACTGCGAAATGGAATAACCTCGGTCCTAAAGCGATGCAATATTTGTACAATTCGAATGACCCTTTTCATTCCATATTCCAAACATCTAAACAGTTCAACAGTTTGCAAACAACTTTTATTCTCATTTGACTGTACTTTTTTCTTTAAGATAACCGCAATTCTCGCATACGCAAACTCGTCATATCTTTCTTCGCTCGTCATTTTTCAGAATAGAGCTTCGAAAAATATAAAATAGAAGCATCAAATAAGAATATCCACCAGAATATGGCAGTGATTCAAATTGAGAGAAACGGAAGCATAAACTATTGCGTTGAAGGCGATGTTTTTTCTCGTTAAATGGAGTTACCCTTATTTTACTTGCCTTTTTCAATTCCAGGTTGACCTCATTACTTTCTAGCGTCGAGAGATAGAGAAAATAGGGGCAAAGAGAAAAGCGGTTCGAATGAAAAAAATAAAATAAAGACCGAACTAGCAAAGCGGTGAAGACTTGGAGAAAATTGGGTGGATTACGACTCGGTTACTGCAAAGTGGAATCACGATAAAATCTATTTGAATAATAATAATTATTATCATTAGACTTAATGAAGAGAAAAAATCAATGTAATATCTTCTTCAGGAAATTGTACGTGTATTGATCGTGAAATAGCATACCTCTCCAATTAGTAGTGGTTGATTAATTCTTTAAATCGGCTGTGCTCAATGATGTTGGGGATGGAAGAAAATTGAATTGAAAAAATTATTTCCTTTCGGTAATCTGCCAATAATTTTAGATTAACTTACCCGACTTTGGAAAGCGCTACAAATGATTGTAGAGTGGTTTATTATTCCTTCGCTTCAATAATGGTATAGGAAAACCACCAATTTGGGATAAAAACTTCTCCGAAAATTTGTGAACGTTTCCATCTAACAACAGATTGGTAAGGGAAAACTCCGTTGCAACACTATTATAATTTTAATAATTTTTATTAATATTCAAATTCAAATATTTGGATTCTGCATGCCTTGAAACGTAAAACATCAAATTTTGAGGGGGTTAGACAATTTTTATGGCCGGTTACATTTTATGACCGGTGGTTTATTATTTAATAATAAACCGAAATTGGATTTTTATGTTGATTATTGCATGATTCGTCCAGCTACTTATTCCCATAATAGCATAATTCTCCCAGAAACTTCCACGTTGTCAATACACTAATTAACGTTGCTAAAAACTTTTCCCCGAAATTTCACCAGAGTCGCGATATGCGTACAGCTTAATTAAAAAAGTCAACCCTACAAATACCTACAACCGAATGTAATTCTGAAAAAAAAAATTATTCGCGGAAAAATATTGATTGTTAAATGAGAACAATTTGAGGCCTTCTTGCTTCCCGAAACGACAGAAGGCTCTGTATATTCTACAGGATAGTTTGGGAGTTGAGAGATGGCAAGTAGAACAAAGAGGAAAGGAGACGCTTCCGTTGACGTTCCCGGTTAACATTAGCTTCCCCCTTCCATGGACTTTCTCGTGGGCTATACCTCAAGTCCAGGGCAGTTTATGCAACGCCGCCCTATCCGCTTTCAACTAGGGACGAACGCCTACGAGAACCGCAAGGCCTCCACCTATTCTCAACGCTGAGCTACTAACAACATCCGTTTACAACCCGTCCCACTACCCATCTGCACTAGTCCCAGGAAACGTGGCTATGAGGATGAGGTAGGCTCATAATAACGCGAAGGACGACAAGCCTTGCAACTTTAAACAACATTGCTCTCCTCCCTGATGTTAAATTCCCCTCCAGTTACGGACGCCCGGAGGCCGTTATCTCCCGAGGAACTAAAACGCATAAAACTCCCCTTGTACGCATTACTAGACGAAAATTCGGAACCATCGTGGCGAATTGTATTCTTTATAAATAATCCCCTTCATATTGAAAAGCGATAAGTGTAGATTATAAAATAATTATACTGTTACGTTTTTACACTACGCGGATTCGTATGGGTCAGACTTGGAAATTGAAACGCACTTTAAGAACAGATTCCTAATTTATTAATAACACACTCAACACTAAACACTTAATTTATAACGCGCACAGTTAATTTATCACACGCACAGTCGATTTATAACACGATTTATCACACGATTTATAACGCGATTTAACACTGGTCGAGCGCCGAGACAACCGAAGTTAACTCAGAACACGGAAATCGGAACGCGGTAGAAAACTGATATCGGAATAACTGACTCGCGGTTCTCGCTTGCCGGCTTATATAGGGGCGGGCGGTCGGTCTAGAAGCGGCGAGACCAGTCGGACCCGACCGGCCCAGCCTAGTCGAGCCCTCGCGGTCGAGCCCAATCGAGCCCTCCCAGTCGAGCCTAGTCGAGCCCTCCAGGTCGCTTCTAGAACCTTCTCGCGCTGCGCTTCTCAGAAAGCCGGCGGTCCCTTGCTCGTTACACTGCCCCCTCCTTAAGACTGTTCCGTCCCGGAACAGCATCCTCTTGTCCTTCGTGGCGGTAGGGACAGCTGAACCCCTTTGTGCATCTGCCCTGGTTGAAGAAGAAGCAGTCGACTGTCTTTTGGAGTCCTTCCTTGGTCCAAGGGTTGAAGCAGCAGACAGTGATCTTGACGCCGGTGTGCTGGAAGAGCTCCTCGAGCATATTCCGTACCACTCGCCAGTTCAATCCGTCCAGCCCGCAGCCCAGCTTAGGCACGTTGAGCTGGGTAATGTTGAGCCGAAGTAGATGGTCCCGTAGGCTGATAAGGCAGTTCCACAGGGTCCGGTAGCTGCACTTCTCGTCGGGGCGAGTCTTTGTCACCAAGTAGAACAGGTGCCGGTTGTTCTGCTTGCAATGCACAGTCTCTCCAGCAGTTCCCTGCTGGCCTTTTCCAGCCAAGGGCAAGCCTAGCTTCTTCCGAGCAACCTGACATAGTCCTCCTGATGACGCGATGTCCTGAGCAGCGCAGATGGCCAGTGCGCCTTCCGAGGGCGAGTCAAACAGGTCCAGCCTCGCCTCAGTCGTGACTCCATGACGGACCTTGCGCCTGAACTCCTGTTGCCGCATGAACTCTTCAAATGGCTGGTCTTCGCTGGGTATCCTGCAGACACGAACTTCTTGGTTAGCAGAGTCTCCTAGGTACGGTGTAAGCCGGTTGAAGTGCACCACCCTTGGCTTTCCGCTTGGTTTTCTCCTGATGCGGTAGACGACGTCGTTGATCCTCTTCATCACCACGTACGGCCCATCCCATGAGCGCTGCAACTTCGGTGATAGTCCTCGTCGTCTCTTAGGGTCGAATAGCCAGACTAGGTCTCCTTCCTGGTATCCTCCATCTTCAGCGTTGATGTCGTAGCGGTCTTTCATCCTGTCGCTTGCGTCCTGAATAGCTGAACGGACTCGATCGTGCATGGCGTCCAGTCTTCTCCGGAGGTTGGGTAGGTAGTCATCTCCAACTACGTCTTCGTTGGGTCGGAGGCCAAATTTCAGATCGCACAGCAGTCTTAATTCCCGTCCAAACAGCACATTCGCTGGGCTTAGTCCAGTAGTCTCATGAATGGCCGAGCGATAAGCCAGCAGGAATAAGGGGAGATGCTGGTCCCAGTCTCGTTGATGGTCGGAGACTACCTTCGACAAGTGCTTCCCGATGGTTCGGTTCATCCTCTCCACCATGCCGTCCGACTGTGGGTGTAGTGCAGTTGTCCTTGTCTTCCTGATTCCCAGCATCTCACACATGTTCTGGAATACCGCTGACTCGAAGTTTCGTCCCTGGTCGGAGTGAAGCTCATGGGGTACTCCAAAGCGGCACACAAGCTCCTTGACTAGTACATCTGCCACCGTTGTTGCTTCCTGGTTGGGTAGAGCATAAGCCTCAACCCATTTACTGAAATAGTCCATGGCGACCAGGATGTATTTATTACCGTCGTTGGTACTCGGAAATGGTCCCGCGACGTCGATTGCAATCCGCTCAAACGGACTTCCAACATTGTACTGCTTCATGGGAGCCTTCCTTCGGCGATGAGGTCCATTGGCCGTGGCGCACACAACGCATTTCCTGCACCAGTCCTTGACATCTTCCTTGCAGTTGATCCAATAGAATCTCTCCCGAACCTTTTCCAGAGTCTTGCGAACCCCCAGGTGCCCGCCAGAAGTTCCGTCGTGTAGTAGGCCGAGTATCTCTGGTATCCTCTTGGTGGGGACCACGATCTGAAGTCTGCTCGATGAGCCATCTTCACTCTCCAAGACTCTCTTGAGAAGGTTTCCGTCCAGGCGCAAGGAATCCCACTGAGCCCAATAAGACTTCAAGCTACGAGAGAGAGGCGCAACTTCCGCCCAGCTAGGTCTACTTCCCTCTCTCTTCCATTTCAGCAGTATTTTCAGATCCGGGTCTTCTTCTTGATCCTTGGAGATCTCGTCGCATTTCCAGTTGTCGTCGGTTGTCGTAACTCGGCAAGCAGTTGCAGTTTTCTCCTCCAGCCGGCTGCAATGCCTACACTCGTCTGGGCAGGGTCTTCTTGACAGCGCGTCGGCGTTTCTGTGGCTCGATCCGGCACGATGTTCCGAGGTGAAGTCGTATTCTTGAAGTCGTTCTATCCATCTTGCAACTTGCCCTTCGGGATTCTTGAACTTCAGCAACCACAGCAGCGCAGAGTGGTCTGTCCTCAGAAGAAAATTTCTTCCATACAGGTACTTGTGGAAGTGCTCCACTGACTTGACCACGGCTAGAAGTTCCCTGCGTGTCACACAGTAGTTGCGCTCCGGCTTAGATAGAACCTTACTATAGTACCCAATCACTCTTTCCTGACCATCCTGGAGCTGGGATAGGACGCTACCGATGCCAATGTTACTAGCGTCTGTGTCAAGGATGAATTTCCCCTCTGGCGAGGATATCCCAGTACAGGAGCAGCAATTAGGGCCTTCTTCAGATTCTCAAACGAATCCTGGCAAGACGGGTCCAGTCGAAACTTCGTCTTCCTCTGTCAGCTTGGTGAGTGGCTTGGCGATGTCAGCAAATCCTGGGACGAAGCGGCGGTAGTAGGTGCAGAGTCCCAGAAAACTCCTAACCTCGCTTTTGTCCTTCGGCCTTGGCCAGTCTTTGACAGCGGCTTATTTTCTCTGGATCCACGGAGATGCCTTCTCCGGATACGACGTGTCCAAGAAAGTTGACCTTCTCTGGAGTAGATTACACTTCTTGGAGTGAGCTTAAGATTGGCTGCTCGCAGGCGTAGAAACACTTCCTTCCAGATTCTTGAGATGGTCGGCGAACGATTTCCCCAAGACGATGATGTCGTCCAAGTAGACCAGGCAGGTTTCCCAAGACAGTCCTCGCAGAACGTTCTCCATTAATCTCTCAAACGTGGCCGGAGCGTTGCATAATCCGAATGGCATCACGTTGAATTGCCACAAACCAGAACCAATGGAAAATGCTGTCTTATCTTTATCTTCAGGGTGAAGTCCCACCTGCCAGTAGCCACTCTTCAGATCCAAAGTCGAGAAGATGTTACACCCGACCAGCGTGTCGAGCGTGTCGTCAATCCGGGGAGAGGGTAGCTGTCCTTCCTTGTCACGTTGTTCAGCTGACGATAATCGACGCAGAAGCGAGTAGATCCATCCTTCTTCTTCACCAGAACCACTGGTGAAACCCAAGGGCTGTTCGACGGTTCAATGACTCCTTCCTGAGCCATATCACGGATCATCTGCTCGGCTTCTCCGTTTCGCTAAGGGCAGTCTCCTAGGCGTCTGGCGAATGGGTCTTGAGTCGCCAGTGTCGATCCGGTGTTGGACGAGGTTCGTTCTTCCTTTTGAGCCGCCTCCCTCCTCAAAGACGTCTTGATAGCGGTGAAGCAAGTCACTTACTTCCTTGCGTCGCGTATCAGGGTAACGTTCAGACACACTTGATGAACGAAGTCTTCAAATTTCTTCGAGTGTCGCGGTGGTGAAGCAGTCACATGTTCAGTCGGTCGAACTACTGAAGACACAGAGGAGCAATATCCCAGGCAGCTCCCCTTCTTGATGGTAACTGGGTAGTCGTTGATGTTCATGAGGCGCACCGGGATCTCTTTTCCATGTGCACTAGGCCCTTTGCCACCAAGACTTTCCGTTCGGGCCCACAATCAAGTGTCAGAGGCTCCAGCATTGCAACATGACCTTCCCGAACTTCACAACCCAAGCTGGCAAGGGCCATCACCTCACTTCGCCCCTTAATTGTAGTGTCTTCAGCCAGAACAGCACGTGCTGACACCTCTTCATGTCCTTGTAGTACGACTTCTTCGTTTCCGATCCTGATCACGCCGTCTTTCAAGTCCAGTTTGAATCCAAATTTTGTCATAATGTCCATTCCGATTATTACGTCACGTTCGATGTCTGCTACCAGCACCTGGTGTTCGAAGCTGGTACTGCCGATGCGGAAGTGGGCCACTGTCTCGCCGTGCGTAGTCACTAAGGCTCCCGTTGCTGTCCGCAGAGTCCATCTGGTTGGAGCTATCTTTCCATTCGAGCGAGCGACATCAGGCTTCAGAATCGTCATGGTGGCTCCGGTGTCCAACAGTAGCCTTCTACTTTTCCCATTCACCTTCCCATCTACCAGGATGCTATTTGTTTGGCTTCCCAGTAAGGCAACGTTCGCGTGTGCTTTTGGGGCCTGGGTAGCACGGGTCGACAGCTGCCCCTTTCCGTCAACCCTTCCTAGTTTTCCTGTGGCCTCGTAGACTTCTGGGGCTTAGAACAACGACTTCTGACGTGCCCCAGCTCGCCACAGTTCCAGCAGCGGATTTCTCGTTTCCGGGTTTTCATTGCTTCAAGAAGTTTCTTCACTAATTCCTCCAGCGACGACGTACCCGAATCCTCACTGGTGCCCTCCACAGCACGCACGCGAGCTGGACCACGCACTGACTGCCTTACTGATTCGAATTCGAGGGCCTGTGACAAGGCTTCGCTGAGTGTCCTTGGTCGAGCGAGTTTCACCGCTTGCTGTGTCTCCACTTCTCGAAGTCCATCCAGGAATCTGTCGATTGCCAGGCTCTCGCAGACGTCGTCTGGCACGGTCGGGTAGGCACACTTAACCAGGCGCACGATATCGGCCTCGAACTCTTGCAGGGTCTCATTAGGCTTCTGATATCTGCTCTTCAGTTGCGACCTGTAGACATGCTCCATGTGCTTCTGGCCAAATCGCATTTCCAGGTTTTTCTTCAGTTCATCATAATTCTGTCTGTCCGAAACTGGAATGCTCTGAAGGACCTGTAGAGCATCACCTCGCAGAGAGAGACTTAGCATAGAGCCCTTAGTGCTTGCTGACCATCCGTGCACTGCAGCCGCAGTCTCAAACAGGGTGAAGTACTCCTCCAATGCTGTTTTGCCGTCAAAGGTTGGCAAGTCACGTCCGTGAGTCGGTACCGAAGATGTCGATGTAGAGGGGCTGCCTTCAATTCTTCTGTTCAACATTTCAATCTTTACCTCGACTTCTTTCAACTTGGAGTCAAATTCCTCTTTACTTTGTTCAAGTTTTAGTTCTAACGACGTGGCATTCTGATTTACTAATGACTCCAGCATAGCAGAATTTTTTTCCAGTTCCTCTTTCAGTGAAGCAGCTAGTTCGTCTTTCATCGAGACAGAATTTTTCTCTAGTTCTTTTATCGAAGCAGCTAGTTCCTCTTTCATCGAAGAAGCTAGTTCTTCTTTCATTGAAGCGGAATTTCTCTCTAGCTCTTCTTTCATTGATGCAGAATTTCTCTCTAGCTCTTCTTTCATCGAGGCAGAATTTTTCTCCAACTCGTCTTTCATGGAAGCAGAAATTTTACTCACCTCCAACGTTAATGAATCCAAAGTGACAATCTTGAACAAGTATTGCTCAGGATCCAACCCCTCTTCCAGAAGAGCATTCTTGAGACGATTCTGTAGAGCACTTTTGCTGCCTGAGGAATCCAGATCTCTCTCTTCAAGTTCTTGTTTCAAGTCGGCCACTTTAAGTTCGAAGAGTTTTCTCGAAGACATTTTCCGACGCGTAAAGGTCACAGTCACTCGCGAAAGGTTCACAGTCACTCGCGAAAAGTTCACAGTCACTCGCGAAAAGTTCACAGTCACTCGCGAAAAGTTCACAGTCACTCGCGAAAAATTTTCGGTTCACTGCACTTAAAGTTTCACGAAGTCTGACCCCACACCTGACACCAATTGTTACGTTTTTACACTACGCGGATTCGTATGGGTCAGACTTGGAAATTGAAACGCACTTTAAGAACAGATTCCTAATTTATTAATAACACACTCAACACTAAACACTTAATTTATAACGCGCACAGTTAATTTATCACACGCACAGTCGATTTATAACACGATTTATCACACGATTTATAACGCGATTTAACACTGGTCGAGCGCCGAGACAACCGAAGTTAACTCAGAACACGGAAATCGGAACGCGGTAGAAAACTGATATCGGAATAACTGACTCGCGGTTCTCGCTTGCCGGCTTATATAGGGGCGGGCGGTCGGTCTAGAAGCGGCGAGACCAGTCGGACCCGACCGGCCCAGCCTAGTCGAGCCCTCGCGGTCGAGCCCAATCGAGCCCTCCCAGTCGAGCCTAGTCGAGCCCTCCAGGTCGCTTCTAGAACCTTCTCGCGCTGCGCTTCTCAGAAAGCCGGCGGTCCCTTGCTCGTTACAATACGTTTGAGTTTCCCAAAATGGCATTAAATAAAAATATTTTAAAAAAAATACATGAGACTTTCCTGTACTAGAAAAGAGAACAGTAAACAAATCTATCTTGATGGCCGCCAGTTTTAAAATTGGAACTCTTCTCATTTATTCAGCATTAATCACCATGCTTCGCATAAAGACAATAAAAGGCGTAGCTACCTCAGTTACGAATTTGCATTCTAGGTCGATCAGAATACATCCATTATTTACTTCTTGAATACGGAACAAAAAGTAGCTTCAAAGCAGAACTAGGGCAAATGTGAATGCTGGGCCGAAAAATGGCGAGATACAAATTACATCCATTACAAAAAGAGTACCGCAGTGGCTGGCTCTCAAATCTTCGCGAACATTAGTCACGCAGAAATGACGAGCAAGCTAGTGGCAAAATCAGTCACACATACGACAGAATTTTTCGCTTCTTAAATGATTGGATACAGAAAAATAGAAACAGTATGAAAATCAGTACATTTCAGATTAAATAAAGAATTTATATAATAAATTTGACAAGATCTACCTCTTGGAGCATACAGTATTTCCACAAATTTAATTCGACAATGATATACATCTGTATACTTCAATTTCTTGATATGGCAAAAGATTTAAAAAAAATTTGAATGAACCTTTTTCAGAAACCGCTTTTTAAAATTCTATCAAGTAAGTACCTACTAACTTCCGATGATTGTAGGTTCTTTTCTACTTTTAATAAAAACCTCCAATTATTCAGACACTCTTCGTATCATAATTTCTTTCTTAATTAACTCTTGATATAACCATGTGAATAATTTAGCTCAACGTAGAGCGAAAATGGAGTAAAATTTAACTGATGATACACTCAAAGAAATTCGCTTACTGATCTCGAAATAGTAGACAGGAAGATTGAATGCGATCATATTTTTTCTCGCTCTCGACCTCCCTACACAAAAAAGAAATTATTTTTCATACCTCCGTACATAACAAAAAAAAAGTGGAAAGGTGGTTGAAGAAACTTCCAGTCTCATCGCACCGATAAGAGAGAATTCCCTGAATTTCGTCCTACGACAATAGGACGTGTGTTGAGGGCAGTTGAAGAAACGTCCGCACTCTGGGCCTCGCGTGCTATGTTTACTACAGCCTCAAAAACCGGGATATTTCGCCACCGCGTTTCCCTTCTAAGGAAGTGGGAATGCGGCCGACGATAAAGTCCTCTCATAAATTCGCTCTTGCGGCTTTTCATCTTCTTCCGAAAACGATGGAAACTGGTTGGCGGAGAAAGCAGGATAAAAGGAAGTGGAAAAGGGGAGATTTCTACCAAGCTTAATGCGCCGCCTTCCGCGGAATATACGCGTTTACGAAAATGCCGGGAAATATCACACGCGGGATAAGCGAGAGATTATTTCGGCAGATTTTCCAAGATTTCAGAAATTCACATTTTGTCAACCGTAATGAGGAAGGATTTCCACGAAGCGAGTTTTTTTTATTCAATCCCGCGAGAACGTTGACAGTTTCCGAGATATTTCTTTGATAGAAAAAAGGTTATTTCGAAGTGGATAGTCTGAAAACGAATTTTCCCTTTGCTATTAATTTGTCTCTCTATTACGGCATCTATTTTGCGATAAGTAATTTGGATTTGCGCAATTAGATTTCGCTCGTCGTCCATTTTTGGTTCTGCCGAGCACTAAGAAATGCGGGGGTGCTCTTTTAACGGCACATCTGTCTGCCGTATATATGGAACAGTGCGGCTGTAATTCTCCGCGAGCTCCTAGTTTCTACTCCGTAGAATCTCGCACCTTATCCCGTGGTGTTACTTGGGATATCCCATCTCATCCTCCAGGAGATACAGGGCGGACCGTTGCCTCGCGGGTGCTGTATTTCACCGCCAAGACAAGTGAGACGTCATTTCCGCGTGACGCCTCACGTGCTTCGAAGTGACGCACCAGAAGATACGGACCAACTGAGACGACTAGATTGAGACGAAATGGGCTAGGGGAGAGGTGAAACTTGTTGGCAGTTGTGAAGACTCTTTCATACGTTCCAAGATTAGCGCGATACACGGATCCCTATGGCGCTTTTCTCACGTAACGAGAAAAAAGAGAAACATCTTCCATTTTTCGAAGATACCTTTCGAGACGCAGGAAAGGAAATAATTTCAGCAGAATTTTTTCCTCCAAATAACCTTCTCATATTAACGTTTTCGAGCGTGCCTTTTTTCGAAATCAGTTTCGATCCACTTTTCACCTCTATTGGTGCCCAATCAACTGTATTATTTCGCCTTGATTCTCATTCTCGCCCTGATTCGTGTTCTATTTCAACATCTCCGTGATTCTGCCGCGGCGTTTCCGTATTCGTGCCATCTGTTGTCTGGAGTTCGTCTTTTCCCTTTTATTGAAACGGAAACAGCGCTCACGCTTTCGCATTCCTTCGCCCGATTTTCCCTTTTCCACTCCCAGCCTTCCGTCCTACCGATCCTCTATTTCCCGCTAACTTCCCTCATTTTTCCCCGTTCTCAAGTCTATATCGTATCACAAATCTGAATATATCTCGCTCCTTCCTCGCAATATTTCCCATGTCCTCGAATACGACCAAACCGAATGCCTCTTGTTGCGTCTCGAAACTCCTCGTTCGCGTGGAGCATAAGAGAGCGCAACTTTTCATATATATATTGCGGAACATCCAATATATTCGGCGGGGACGTGTAAAAAGGAGGAGAAATGGAATTGAAGAAACTCTTATTTCTTAAGGTACGATGCAAGGACGAGAACATTTTGAGGGAGACAAAATTTTGTTTTGAGTTCGGTGACCCAAAATGCCCTACAACGCATGAGGGCATTAACAGTAAAATTATCAGGAATGATGTTATTGCCTTTGCTTTTTAGGGAGCGAAGTAAATTATTCAATCTGTCCCGGATCACTTCTAATGTGCGCAATCAAAATAAGAATACCGTGATCGGTTTTAATTTTCGCACTTCAGCTTTTCGGATCTCAGCTTTTTTAGGTGACCAACCTGTCATTCCAGAGAAACCACAATACGGAACAATCTAGCCGAACGTTCGATTTTCTTCTACTCGCCGATTGTTTTCCCGAGAGAAACTTCCAACACTGAAGTGATTGAATCGGCACGATACTTGGCTGCGGTCAACGGGCTGTAAAGATCAAAGAGTGAAGCCAGTCCAATCTAGACGACAGTTCTGACGTCAAAGCGAAGTATTAAACCCTACATTCTTCCAAATCTTCCTCTATTTCCGTTTAATTTCTTCCAATGGTCGACCACGATGGCACAAAGGTGACAATGGGCGGGTAACGCGTGGAAGTGAAAAAGGAAGAAAACGAGCTCAATCGAGCCGAGATTAAATTCCTACTTTCAACAGTTGGCAGCATACTTTGTGAAACTGTTGTTGCCTTTGATTGATTGGGCTCAATAAACTGGAAGTTGTTGACTTTATCAATTTTTTTCTCTCAATTTTTACACCCGTTTCAAACCTTTTTCTCGAGCTTATGATGAGCCACATTTCAATTTTTTACAGAATTGATCGAACGGTTCTGGCCCATTTTTCAGATGTGTGAATTCAGAAGGAAATGTTTAAATTTTTTTTGTTCCATCCTTCATTCCTTCAAACGAAACTTTCTCCTCTTTATTTTTTGTCGTTTTCTGTATCGGTAAACGGTCATCATCTAATCTCTCCCAGGCAGTAATGATAAAAGACCATCGTTTGAATTTCAAGGAACGCTGAATAAACATTTTTGATGGGAAAACTCCGCCAGGAAAAGACAAAATGTTTCCACTCAAGTTGGTCGCGCATAATCAACCCATCATGTGGAGTCGACTTAATCGAGCAACTGAGCGATCAAAATTTGAGCAGACACAACATTGTTGGATCGCAACAATGAGTCCACTGCGTTAACTTTGAATGGGGTCGATCCGCACTAAATAGTCCGTCCTCTGCGCTTTAGCAGGGACAAAAACCGATGTTTCGTGACGAGCAAAAACGTCTGAATTTTCAAGAGGGTTCCGTGTTTGCAGTAGAGAACAGATAGTGGGCTTTGGTATGCGGTTGGCTGAAGGACTGATTAGATTTATCAGACCGTCCCCGCACTTCAGAGCCTCACACATCCAACCGGTTTGGCTATGATTCCGTTACATATTCATTAGCGTTCAACCTACCGAACATCCTCGTTATCGTTCAACATCCACACACACGAAAACTCTGCAAACATGGTTGTCGATGACATCGTTCGGTTTATAGCTCGATCCTAGTTCTCCCCTTCGTAAACGCTAATTGTAAAATCAATATTTCTTTCGATCCCCCTCCAAAGGCGGCTCTTATCGAAAATACAAGTTTTTCCCTCCTACCTTCAATAATTTCCAACGCTCGCGCTCGTTAAAATGATAGTTGAAACTCTATAATATTCGTATCGTGTCTTTTTAATCTGCCTAAAAAGAGGAGCTATCGAAATACGAAAGAGGAAGAGTAACGAACGTAAATATGCCAATGTATGCGGACGAAAAACACCCAGTCCGCAACGTTTCGAACTTTCCCGCTCCCTATCGGTCTCATACATCGAACTCCAACAACAAACTTTCCCTCGTGGTGAAAATTCGACCGAAAACCTCACGCGCGTCTTTTTTAACGACCAGCAACTCAAAACACGTTCCGAACTTCTACAACCGGAAAAAAACTAATTTGTCGAGCACTTTTGGTATTATTCTTTTATGGGACGATAACGAAGTTATTCGATAGCAGAGGAAAAAGGCGACGGTTGGAAATTTTTGAAATAAAAATCGTCAAACCGAATGATCACCCTTTGAAGGCTAAAAATATGGAAGGTTTACTAGCTTAATAGCTGATTTCTGGTCTAGCATTCTGATGGCACAAATTACGAATAGGAATCCTGGATCATTCTTGCAAATGACTCCTCCTTTTTAAGTTTGACTCAGTCTCATAATCATAGTTCATCAATTTGAAGAGACAGTCTCTACGAATTAATCCCATAACGATGGCACTCGAGTACGGAAGTTCTTGTCGAATGGTTGAGCCAACCGTTAAAAGAAAACTACTTTATGATTCGACGATAAAAGATTCTATTCTCTCTTGAAATGTCTTTTAAAGCGATATCGCTTTTTACGATCATACAGCTATGCCTCGCTTGTTCCATGGAACTTGAAGAACTTTTCCTGAAGAACAGGAGGACAGTAAGATTATAACTACCAACTATCTTTCATCATTGTATTCATCGAAATACCCAGAACAAGAAATGCGGAGAGGAAACTACATATACTTTTCAAGATTTTTGTCCTGAACCCATCAATTTTTTGGGACCACTTTTTGGGAGTATTTTACTTTCAAGATTCTCCCACCATTTTTACCTCAAACCATTAAAATAACGCCATAATTTTTTTAAAATGGTTCGAAATCTGATGAAACGGTTTGGAAGACCGTTAATTTTGTTATCAAATAATGGTATTTACTAGTAGAAATTATTTGGTGAGCTTTCTCTAACAATATCATTTTGGTTTATTATTCAATAATAAATTGTAATTTTTCATTCGCTTTCACCACACGGTACAGAAAAAAAGAAAAAAAAACTGAATTGTATCCAATTTGAAAAAAATAAATTTACTACTCAGTATAGTATTTAACTTCACGAGAAGCTCTTGCCTCGGAAGTTATAGAAGTACTGAAAAGGAGTTTAAGGAGTCTAGGTAAGATTCTTCTTCGTTGGAAAGGGACGTGGATAAATCGAGTTACGAGAAAAAGGTTCGCCGTTCACAGTAGGGCCTTAAATCCGTTTGGGATTGATTTTTTCCTTTTTTAAAGGGACCTTTATTTGCTACTCTTTTTGAGAATACGATGCATCTTCAACTGGTAAATTGAATTGCGACGACAAATCGATATTATCTGTTCGAAAGTCGGAGCACATGAGACCAATAGGAAAACGCCCGAGGGTTCGAAAAAATATGGGGAATAGGATTCATAAGTTAGAATGCATGTACTCGTAACTTGCCAACAGATTAATATCGCTCAAAAGTGCTGTGACAAGATTTTACAGTAGTAAAAATCTCAATTGAGTTTCGTTAGTTTTGTATGCTATGCAAAGGAATAAATAATAAACTATTGCAAACAGAACACAGCACGTCCTGGTTTATTAGGTTCGGCGAAGTACCTGAAAAACACGTCAACACTTTTCTATATATTTATTTTTTGCGAACAAATTTTTGTCAGCTAACATTTGATCCGTTTTCCATGAAGGTGAAAAATCGTACGTTGTCGCACGAGAACGCTAATTGGCCAATCCTTTGTGATCGGGATTTTTGAAAAATATATAACAAAGAGAATGGAACACGATACGATCGCATTAACGCCTAAGTTCAAAGAGATTTTTTATCGCTTCTAGGAATTGGAACTTTTCATGAACTCGATATCCAATTAACGCCTTCGTGCAAAAACATCTCCGCTCGAGCGTTGAACGGTTTCTACATGCTTGAAAGGTTTTCAAACGATATTTTATAATATGAAGTAAAAATTACTCCACCAACCGTCCGTACAACGGGCTTACGGAGTTAACGTTTGTTGGCGGCATTAGGGATACGTTAAACAAAAGGGCTACTCGGATGTTGATTCAATGCCTTTCCCTCTGGCTACGTAACGAATAAATTACAACACGCCCGGTTTGTAATGCTCTGAGTATTCTAGACGTTCTTCCCCCATCTGCCTTGCAAAGTGTGAAAAACGTTTTTTTTTGTTTCGTTCCTACGTCCCTTCCATAGAAACAGAGCCGGTGGGCAGATTTTTAATTAAATTTGGCTCGGAAAAGTTGAACGTCCGTGTTTGTAGTGTGGGAGCTGTACGAAGCAGTACAACTGTACGACAGAGCCAAGCAGTTGTTAGTCGAAAAGGGGTATTTTTTTCCAACCGAACAATAAGTCCGGGTTACGACCGGAGTGGACAAGAAGATTAAATCCTTCGGGAAGGTGTTGCGGACTCAGTCTCGAGCTGTTTCTCTGATGCCGCGGGTTTCTCACATTCCCACACAAGCTCTACAAGCGTGTTCCAGCTAACGTGTACAACTTCTGTTCGTTTCAGGCCTAGTCCCTCGTTTTCTTTCTTCCTTTTGGAAAAGAGGGGAAAATCTTTTTTGCCAGTTTTCGTTCCGACCTGGGTACTTTTCTTTTTGATCTTTACTGCGCTCTGGAGAGGCAACAGAGAAGTGTAAAAGTGAATAGAGACCTAAATCTTTCTCGCTAGATCTAAAACAATATACAAACGCATATACCTAAATTTTAAAATTAGTTCATTGAAATTAATGATGATGAATGTCACGCATAGTATTTCTTTAGTTTAGCAGTTTAAAATTCTAAGTTTTCTCTGGTTGGGAGCAAGACACAGAATGAAATTATATTCATCGTAAAAAACAAGCTATTAACACAAAACTCATATCACTTGGAGTGACTGTAGTGGTGACAAATTGAGTATAAGAGAAACAGAAGTATATAGAGCTGTGGCTTGGGGCTGAAGGGTTAATGCTACCATAAGATGAAAGGATGGATATTCATAGACATCGAGGAGAATTCAAAAACGTAACGATTATGCCCCTCGTTAAAACAAATCTCTCTCTCCAGAGGAATATATAAAAAAAATGATATTATTTACTGGCATTTTAGTATTCATCGAGAACGTTGGTAAAATGCAGGGTAGTATGCGATCCTAAGGCACTGTTCAATAAAGCGAGTCGTGCAGATTTAGCACATAGGGATTCATAAGCAATGAGCTGCAGTTAGTGGTCTCTTTTGGCAGAGAATCTGCAAATAACGTGGCTAGAAAATTCTACACTCGGATTTAGGTAAGGTCAGAACGCAATAGAGCGTATGTAGATTGTATAAGTTTGCCCTTCGTGTCGGAAGATTCCTTTGGCAATCGGCTCATGGGACTTAATTCACTTTTGATTACACGAGTTTCTCTTCGAGCCCTTTCGTTATGATTCCATTACAAAATTACTGCTGTTTATTGCTTCTAAATCGCTTCCCAGTTCATTAATCCCCGGGCCTTTCAACAAATTCAACGTTTTCCACAACTTTTCCATCCAACGAAACTCCTCTTTCTCTCGTGTTTCTCCGACTTTAAAGGCTTTTCAGTTAGTCCCTTGAGGAGGGTGGAGTGTTATGTAAAACAGCGCCTAGATAAGATTCGTCTTTGCGGCTTTTGGCCGAAATCCAATTCTAGAGAGGACTACCATGAGTTGTTGGGAGAAGAGGGCTATTAGAGCGAGGAGAGAATGTGATAAGTCTACCATCTTTTATCCCGACTCGAACTTGACCGAGGCACAAGGGAACGACATTATTCGTGGAACATACACAGTGTCAAAGTGGTTGAGTTTGCAAATGAGTCTATAAGTATGAGTGAATAGATGCGTATTTATTATCGAATTTGCGTTTCAAGAAGGTTTCAAGAATTTCAAGAATTTTGAGCACATTTTTAAGAGTATAATCTGTTGCAGTCTTTTGTACACCAGCTATATATAATCTATTGCAGTCATTTTGTACACCAACTAAGGGGCTTCGCCTCTCCTGCCATGTCTTCATTTAGTCAGAGCTGTTGTCCTTATTACTACTACATAGTTTTACCCTCTGTATCGAGAGGCGTAATTTATAGTTGGTATAGTAGTAACTATAATTATGTGGGAAGGTGGTGGGTGTTTCATGTTTTTTGTATCATAAAGAAGTAGATTTGCAACTATCGCAAAGTTTTTGCCGAGATAGGTACGCCAACTTTGAAGTTTCCCAAGATTTGTGACTTGCACCAGTGATAGCATCGACATAAAGTCGTCCATTCAGATGCTTGAATATACCACAAATGGGTCATTTAACTGTCCACATTTTCCCCACGTAAAGTAGCTATTCATTTTTCAATATGTTATGCGATATTCCACAATATTGCCGAAATATACACAAAAATATCATATTTTCAACTTTAATCATTCCTTTCATCAATTTAGTGCAAAAGAAACAAAGAATGAAGCATTTATTTTTGATATATACACCATCAAATATAATTATGCTAAATTTGAGCGAAATCTAAATCAAAAAATTTTTCGCGAAAAAACCAAGGGGCACCCCTGCGATTTTTCTTAACCGATCAGTTAACGATTTTTTACTCCTCTCCGATTGCAGATAAAAATCTGAAATTTTCAGGAAAGTTTTATCCTACCAAGATACATTTTTGTGATTTTTTTTATTTCTCGGAAAAATCTGCAAACGGTCCAAAAAAATCAGTTTTTGAAAGCTCGAAAATTGACCTTTAAACTTAGTTTCGGGGTCAAAATTAGGGGTAATCTATTTTTTTTATTATGCAGAAGTCTTCATTTGAACGCCGTACACACGTACATAGCAAAAAATTTGGTGAAAAAAATTTAAACAGCGCCACAGAAATTATTTTCCGTAAATCGAGTTTTTCACCGGCCGATATTTCAGCATCGGTAAGAGTGAAAAATTAAACTTATGTTTTAGAGCGTTTTTAAAAGCTATTCTTATGAGAAATTGAACGCTAAACCCGAATTTAACGTCAAAACGGCGGAAATTTGACGATAACTATCAGTTTGCACTAGTTTTAGTACCACACGTTTTTAAAGTTTTCAACATTGAAAATTCGTTGCAAATACTTACAGTACTGTTCAATATTATTATTTTTTTACTCATTCTTATAGAAAATTAGACGTAGAATTCGAATTCAAAGTGAAAAGGACCAAATTCTAACAATTAATACTTTTTTCAATGTTTTCAGTTTTTCATACTTTTGGACTTAAACATTATTCTCATCCATTTAGGACAAAAGTAACGAAGAATGAAGCATATATTATTGATATACACACCATTAACTATAATTGAGCTCAATTTGATCAAAATCAGAAACAAAAAAATTTTCACAAAAAAATCAAGGGACACCCCTGCGATTTTTTTCAATCGATCAGTTGACAATTTTTTACTCGAGTTTTAATACAGATAGAAATCTGAAATTTTCAGGAAAGTTGTATCTTATCAACATGTATCTTTGTGATTTTTTTCAACTTTCGGAAAAATCCGGAAGTGGCCCAAAAAAATATGTTTTTGAACTCAGACAACTTGAACTTTAACCGTGCTTTTCGGGGTAAAAATTAACGTGAATCAATTCTTTTATTATGCAGGAGTCTTCATTTGAATGGCATACACACGTACATAGCAAAAAATTTGGTGAAAAAAATTTAAACAGCGCCACAGATATTATTTTCCGTAAACCGAGCTGCTGATCGGCCGAAAGTTGAGCTTCACTGACATCGGCAAGGGTGAAAAATTAAATTATTGTTTTTAAGCGATTTTACGAGCTTTTCTTACAGGAAATTTAATGCGGAATCCGAATTTGTCGTCAAAACGACGGAAATTTGATTACAACTATTAGTTTATCCTAGTTTAAATATTACACCGCTGTTATATTTTTCACCTTTCAATACTTACAGGTCTGTTCAATAATATTTTATTACTCATTATTACAGAAATTTAGATGTAGAGTTCGAATTCAAAGTAAAAAATAGCAAATGGCAAAGATTTCAACTCGTTTAATACAATTTTTCAACTTTAATACTATTGAAGTTTCAGCTTTGGAATTTTTTTTCGCCAAGTTCACTAATTTAAAAAGAAAAATAGTTTCTGTAGAAGCAAATCAATTATTTTTACGAGTGAATGAACTATGGTTCACTTACGGTTCTCTCTCCCAAATTGCGGACGCGGCAATGTAGAAATGCAGAACCGCCCAATTGGACTGTGTTATTGACGACTGTATTGTTGTCGAAAGTTGGTTCTGTCATTCGTTGATATTCGTCGAAATTCGTGAACCATAGACCGGCACCATCGTGAGGTCTGGGCGCCAAACTTTCTTTGTTTCCTAGACAGACAATAAATGGCAATAATTAATTTCGTGCAGGTGAACATCGAGCTAGAAAATGTAAAACCAACTTGTTAATTAATTAATTATCTCCTAAAAAATAAACGCCTTCAGCAAATTTACAGTTTCTCGCAAAAAAGTTTTCCACAAACACCATGCGGGAACGCTAATTGTCAAATAAAACAGTTTTTTTCGAACGGAGCACATTCAAAGAAGCGCATTAGCTCTTTCAAGCGCTCTAAACATTTAATTAGATCGTATTTCTATTCGAAACAACGGCGCTTTCGGCCAATTGAGAAACAGAAACAAGCGAAGGCAAAAGTGCAGCAGATGTTCCTAACAAGGTTTAATTATACGGATCTAAACTCGCTTTCGAAGCAGCTCCTGCTACTTTTTCCGGACGGAATAGAAACTGTTTGAACGCAGTAACTAAAAATTTCATCTGAAGAAATGAACATTTAGTAATAAATTAAAATCTCAGGATGTTCGTGTTTTTATTTATTCATTATTTATTATTATTATTTTATTGTTTTTATTTATTTATTATTATTTTTCTTTTGTGGTAAAGGTGGAATTTTTGGTGACAGAACTAAACCTTTCGATGAATAAACTCATGTGTATTCATAGGTGATATAATTTACTCTAGATCAACCAGACGGCTAAGTCTTATATTTATAAACCGTACGTATCACTAACGAAACTCACAAGAAATTAATCATAACTTGAAACCGTTGTCGATTCAGGCAAGCTCGAACACCTCAAGGGTCCCTTGTGAACCCTACGAGTCTATGAGCAATTAGCAGCTACACCCGTTACCCGCAACCGCTTATGAAGCTTCTCACCAAACTCAATAGGAGCAAAGTGCGAGCCCGTGAGCCTGATTACGACGTATTCATGTTACTCCGACCGCCGCTACTGATGGCACTTCTGATAATCAAAGGATTCCCATCTCAGGAGATAGACAAATTAATCGACACGGCTATATTAATGTAGCTACATCAAACCGGCGGTTTGAACGTATGCAAACTATACTGATGTAAAATCAAAGTAGAAGTATCGACTGTTTAGCGAGATTCGTTTCAAATATTCGGTATTGGTTGGTACACATTTTGTATAAAAACGGCTGAATAAGAAGCTATATTAAGTTGTAAAGTGGTTCAGTCGCAGGATTTATTCGAATCATTTGGCATCTTGGATGTTTAGCCTCCTTTTGAATACATCAAAGAGGACGTTTCGTAAATAATTTCGCTATCATTAAGAGTCATGCTCATCTGCATTAACTTCGCAGTTCGAGGTAATTGTAACCGACTGACTATCCGGCGGAATGAGTTCACCAACAGCCTCAAAACACGATTCAGTTATGAAAGGCGAGTTAGTTTCTGAGATGAGGCAGACGGTTTGTAATTACCGCTTATTCCTTTTACGCTGCCCTTCTAAGCTATTCCAGAGCCTTTTCGGGCCAAGGTTACAAACACAGAGAAAAGAGCTCGACAGATTTGCATAAACTCGCTTAAAAGACCCCCTCTCGTTCTTTCGATCTACCATCCGTAAAATGGCGCCCGGCCATGGCGACGTCGAGGCTAGCACTTTACAAAGAAACCGTGGAAAAGTGTGCGAGTGCTGTCCCAAAGGAGAATTTTGTGGAAACGGCGGTGAGAAATGGAAGAAGGTGGTTGGGCCAAACTACCAGGAAAGTTGAAGGCTCAGGAAACCTAATTACGATCATAACAGAATAATGTTTAGAGGAGGAGAGAAAATTGTTGGTTAGAGCCTCTATAAGAAGTTTCACCCTCCGACGACGAGAGCAATTATTAATTAAGAGGCCAGTTAACATTTTCGAGCAGTCGTTCAATGAGATTAAGCGTGACTTTCATCAGTCATTAATTATATTCAAAAGATGTTTACTCGCCTATGAGGTTCCACTCAAATGATTCAAGTAACGTCCGTGTAAATTATGCCTTCTGTAACCCTTTACTTCCTTCAATCTACCATCGAACTGGAGGGCAATTTTTCCTCGCAATTACATTTTTTGAGACCTAGAATAAATATGAGAGTAATGCGCTTTTGCAAGAATTTAATCGAAAGTTTGGAGAAAATAAGTAAATAATGAATATTACGTCATAAAAATAATTTCTCTCGGCCTTGGAATCTTTGTGAGGGAGTCGTTTCAAAAGCTTCCTCAATATAAATGCAAAAACGAGAATGTTTTTCGATTTTCATCTACTTAATTGAATTCAATTCTATTCATCAATCAAATTTCATTCAACGACGCAAGGAAAGTTTCGGGGAAATATAATTGGTAACCATTCGTGACTTGTGTGATGAGTATTTGTCCAATTCTATACACATTAGTCGATCCAAATGAACTAAAAAATACACACTAATTTGATATTACTCCAAAGGGCTGTAGACTCTATGCAGATTAACCGGACGGCTTTTTCGGCGGTACAATTTATTCGAATCTTTTCGGATTAATAATCGGTTCAGGTGATCAATTTCCAATTCGAGCGTCCGGTTTTGCGGTTACGAGCGACCGGTTCTAACAACTGTAACACACGGTGTTGTATTTTGATTGCATTCGGCCTTGTTTCTCCTCGAATTAATCCCAGTTTAATTCATACGCCTAATTCCATTTCAATCCGGCGAGATTATCGTGGATTTCCCATGTGCCCGAGAATCAATTAGTCTTCCTTCGCCATGGCGAGTGCGATTTCCGCAACTTGCGTTTACTCTGCTAAGCGGTGAAACCGATCGACCGAGAACGATGAAAAATACAAAATGAAGAGTTCAAATTCGAAACGCGTACAATGAAAAATTTCGACGAAGATTCGAAATATTTCACTTAAACAATCGAACAATTATTGTTATTCCTATTTCGAATATTCTGAAAATAATACAATTCTTCTTTTGATTACATATTTCTTCGTATATCATCCCAAAAGCAGAAATTATTATTTATCTTCAAACGCAAAACATGATGAAAGGACATAATATGTGGGTATCAGAAATTTATTATGGGTGGTTCTTCATATGGACACAGGAGAATGAGGCGAGAAAGTGACATTCAAAATAGAAACAAAATAAATAAAATAAAAAAAAAAAAAATCAAAATAATAATAAAATAAATAGAAATAATTAAAAATAAATAGTAAATAGTAATAAATAGTTGAATAAATAGTAATTATCAAAATAAATAGATATATGATAATTATTAATGAACGAACATTTCTCTCTTCAATGTGTGACACTTTTTTCGACCACTGCACTAATTCGTGTCATATGGAACGCAAAAAGTGCGCCCGCAGTTCACAAAAACTTCGCCCAGTAGTTGTTAAAATAGCCGAAAACAGTTTGTGCAGCGACTCGTTCGTCCGTAAATCTTTCTACCCGGATCATCAAATATTCAACTTGCGTTTTGAATTTTCGAGTCCGTGTAAAAAATTAACTCGCAGCCAGTTTGATTGCTCGTTCATTCAAATTCTGTTCGCGCTTACGAATTCGCTACTGGAGCTTCTAGTTGTTTGCTTTAATTAAAAGTAATAAGCGCTCCGGTGGGTCCAGGTGGTAGTACGTTGGCTTCCCTGCTGTTTGTAATTTGCCGCTCCCAGGACACCCGCCGACGCCAAGGTTTCTCTGTATTTATCGGGCCAAACGGTTTGGCTAGGATACTCCCTCGGCGGTCGAGAGACTAATTTCATAGGCGGAGGTGGAAAGGACTTCCGTGCCTGATGAATGCACAAAGCGAGTGAAAGAGGGCGATTCGATCCTGTAAGGGGTCAGAGGAGTTCGTCTACGATGAAGGCTAAATTCGGCAGCTCGGGTTGATAATTATTCGCAAGGTGAACGATTACACTGAAATAGCCTAATCCTTCGGTCCAACACTCAATAGAGCTGTAATCGACAATCTTTTCAACGGCGATCAAATTTACAAAACGAATAGGTTCACCATCCTTTGGTCAAAAGAAATATAATACAGATAGGTAATGTGAAAGGGAAAGATGGAAATGTGATTCAGTAGATAAGACAGTAATATACAATTGGTTAACCGCAATCTTACTCTAGAAACATCTCATAAATATTTGTTAACTCATAAACCGTAATTTTCTTCTCATTCTTCGTCACTCTAAGTAAGAAAATTGTTGCCAACAAGGAATTGTAAATTACCAACCAATTGTAAGTGTGGAAGCCAATCCTATAGAGCAGGGAAACAACTTCAGTTTCACGAGGGTTAAAATAATTTTCTTGACCCCAATACCTGTTTTCGTCCCTCTCCCACTCAGTGTAGTAGAAAATTGCTGACACGTGCGACCTTCCGGATTGCGTCTAGCCTACAGTAATTTATTCTGTTGATGATGCATTCGGTTTTCTTTACAAACCCTCATTTTTCTCCGGAAAAGCTCGAACATGAATGATTTTCCACCGTCATCCAGGTCAGTAAAATGTACCCTAACAAACTAAACAGTTCAGTCAGACTTAATAGTTCCTCCAGATGGATCCCTTTCTGCTTGTCCAAGTTAATTCGTTGCTTATCCAAGCAAAAAAAGAAAAAGAAAAAAGAAAATACAGGAAGACGTTTGAAAGTGGTCTAAATCGTTCAGCATCGTGAGTTTTCCTTCTTTATCCACAATCTATTGAACTATCTCGTCTTGCTGCCTCTTCCTTAACGAGTCAACATTTGAGTTTATTTTCCGCTCCCAATCTGACCCTCAGCCTTAAATTTTGGGCATTATTTAGCATATCTTGACAAGTCGGTTGACAACGTTAGTGTTCATCAGCTTTGTTTACTGTGAAGCTTTAAATGAGTGATAATCTAAGATACGAATTTAACCGATCTATACCCAGTAGCACAGGAAAATCAATTGTATCCTATGAATGATCATTTGGGATTGATTTTTGTGCAATATGAAAAGAGGTAAGTACCTATTCGAATTCACAGTCCGCAACCACTTTCTCAGATGCTGGCCTCTTCAGGGAATAGTTCAGCCTGATGGACCTGATTTCTTCAAGAGGCAAAGCAATCATGTAATTCAGAAGCTTGACTCCTGGTCATCCATCATCCGATGACAGTTCACTCTGGGACGTCCCAGGATTTCAAAGTTCGATTAAATCATCAATTAAATATTCGTAGTATAATAATATATTATAATAATAAAGTATATATAAATATAAATTATAATAATAAAAAATCCAAAAGTTTAAACAAAGCATGTTGACATTGCCCAGATGAAAGTACGGAACAACATCATAGTACGTAAATTGATTTGCTGGTTGACAAATGTCAAGCTGATCGACCCTCTTCAGGCTTGATATAACCGTACTCCTCTCGCACGAATTTCCTCTCGAAAAAGGAATATTCAAAGTGAAACCGTGTTTTTCTTCTGTATTTAGCCTACCTACATTGA
Source organism: Tupiocoris notatus (assembly GCA_037159825.1). Lineage (NCBI taxonomy): Eukaryota > Metazoa > Arthropoda > Insecta > Hemiptera > Miridae > Tupiocoris > Tupiocoris notatus. Next base: position 91,524 of record JASJUZ010000453.1, on the reverse strand, counting down.
AAGCGGCACATTCGTTCGCGGTGTACACAGCGGTAGTTCGGAAGGCCTTTTCAAACGAATAAACGCCACCGTCTGCCCAATCCAGCGAGCCAATCGCGGCTCCAAGTTCCTACTTTGGTCTGTTAGTCTGGTCGAACCACAGAACTCCGATCACACTCCAATGATTTCACTTATCCGCAACAGAGAAAAAGCCAAACGAACGGCCAAGTGACCACTTTCGCAGAGGTTTTTCCTTTTATAGATGTTCAACTACCATCGCAACCTCTATTCCCAATCCACTTCTCATATTGACTCTTTTCGCACGCGGTTTTTTCATTCCGCTGCAGACGTCGTTGGAAAACAAGAGCGAACTACACAGACTCGCACAGTCTCGCAGCTATACTCGCTCAAAAATGGAAATTAAAAAACATGGCGTACCGACATTAATTGGATAGAGGCAAGAGCGAGTGAAACGTGTATAATAGTCCGCGAGAAAGCAAAGGGAGAATTGTCTACGTCTGCGCCTTTTGAAAATTGATTCAAGAAATTTTATAAAGGTTTTTCTATTCCGCTTCCTGCGCTCCGGTTTAGGGTAGTCCTGAAGTATCACCACATATGCATTCATATTCGAGTATAATTCATTGGATGTCATCCATCATGAATTTTGGACACATTCAGGGAAAATGTTCAACTATCCTAGTTATAAAAGTGCTCACAGATTTGAAGAAATGGAGAATGAAATTCCCTTGGTGGTTCCTCAACTGCCAATCCCAGTGCTAATTCATGTTCCTTGCCCCATTAATACAATCTACAATCAACATCTGGCAGGTAATTACTTTCATCAGCGTATCCTGGGGTCAACTGCCATTTACACGAAGATTTTCTTCGGAAACTCATCGGTGAAAATGAAGCGAGAGTTTAACTTCGTGAGTCCTTTTAGAAGTTAACTTAAGCCGGTGTGACGTTCACGGAATGGAAACCGCTAGTGGGCAGAAGCCAATTCGCCACGTCAGCTTCATTGGAGACTCGAAGCCCTTTAGCGACCCCTACTCGCAAACTTCTCCAGTCAACTTCGCCTCCGTTGAACGTGGGAGGATCACAGCTCGATCCCATTGTTTCCGATCTCGAGGCCCTTCAAACATAATGAGCGGCTCGAGCCGTGTCCTTGATGTCGCCGTAGAGCATCCAGACTTGCGGTGGCGATGATACGCTGTCCTCGTCCATTGCTGTCAGAATTCTATCGTGGAGTCAACCATCGGCTGTTCATTTCACATCAATGATTATCGAGACACTATTAGCACCGTTGCTATTGGCGGTCGATGCTGAAGCGACCGTTCTCAGGTAAATCTAGTCTAAACTGTTGAACGAGATGAAACTTGGCAGTTGTCTTCAAGCTCCTCACAAACCGAAAGCCTCGGGTATTGCTTGACAGCACCAGCTCATTAGCTGGATCTCGTTATTAATTCGTAACGCTGACTATCGGCCGGTTGTGGGGACTTAACGTATTACAAGGATTCCTTTGTATACTTCTATGAATGACAAGTCACCATACATTATATGAAATGGCCTCCAAAAGGTGGTCTCCAACACGCACAACAAAATGTCAATTATATCCCGGTGTTCGGAGGGGGAGAAAAACCGGGTGACTCATTCTCCGAACTGTTCTTGGCGTTATGTTCTAGTGTTCTCATCGTTTCAGGCATTCTCCAGTATAATAAGAACTGCGACCACCAGTCCAAGACGTATCCGTTAAATGTAAATGGTCGGCCTGTCGAAAGTAAATGAAGCCATACATCATTCCAAATCCATGATCGATCCACTTAAATTCGTTGAAAATTGAGAGATATACCGTCTGTAATTCGAGAGGATTCCTTTCATTTTACGTTGCAAACGGTTGACAGCTAAATACATTCGAAACTATTTAATTTCGAAGATAATATGGGTTGAGTTTGGGAGAGGGATTTGTTGGCGTTCGCTTCAATCATCTAACCCTTGAATCTTTTTTAGATGCTCTCTGCTATATTCCCCCATCGCAAGTTGCTCTCAATGATTCATCAAGCTTTAGGTGTATTCGAGGGTAGTCCCGTTGTAAACAAATTCGCCCTCACTAAAAGCGGAGCCCTTGAATAATTCATAATTTTTCACCTTTTCTCACTGCCATCAACCAGCACTATCTTCCCCCATCGTTGCTTTCATACAAAATTATTATTACAACATCGACCGGAGGAGAATTCTCGGTTAATAACGCAGGTAAAGCCACTCCCCTTCGTAAGAAACGAAAGGGAGAAATCCACATTAAGGGAAAGTCGGTAGACGTTAAGCAAATAATAACAACTTGCTCATGAATAAGTTCAATGCAACCTCACGATAAGAATAATCGCCTCCAGGTGCATTATGTAAAAAGTAGGAGATGTTACAAGGAGTGCGTATTACGTGAATTCGTTCGGAACCAAGGGCATACACAGTTAGATATTCAGAATAATTTAAATATCGCCCCTGGAGAGGAGTGATGTTATTACTAAAGTGTGCGTGCAGGAACTTCATTTAATACGTAATGTCGAACGGATGAAAGTCAACATCATATTTCCTTGGGGAGTATGAACTTGAATGCGCATTCTCTCGTGCGGTAAATGGAAGGGTATGGCGAAACAGCTGACGGGTTGAAGAATATTTTGACAGCTGTTAAATTTGCTAATGACTCCAAAAATTCACTTTTTCAACGATGCATACGTTTCCAGTTCGGCTCATAAATTCCGGCATATTTACCCAGAGTTCGACTGAAAAGCTTTACTCTGATTAGTAAACAAGAAACGTAAATTATCATCCTCCGGGTTCTCTCGGGACTCAACCGTCTATTTTTTTTTTTTTTTTTTTTTTTTTTTTTTTTTTTTAATACCAGAACTGCTAAAAAGTCTAAACTTATCCAAAGGCGAAATGAAAAAGTACGAAAAAAATGAAACTGGAGGCGACATACTATGAATAGGCAGACATTGAAGGCAGTTGTTGAAAGCCACGCAAATACTCGAGTTTCGCGGCCGTTCTGGCATCGTATTCCAGCCGGAAAAGCTTTTGAATGATGGCATTAATTTTCATCTTCTTAGCCACAACGAAGGTAACGGAGGAGGCTCAGCTGTGATAGAAGAAGAGGAACTTAATCCGTTCGGTCGATTCAATCAAGAGGCTTGGGAACCATCAAAGCGTGAAGCTGGTTTACGGCATTGAAGCCTCGTCCGGCACGTGGAATTTATATTCAGACCCTTCCATCTGTACTGAGATGACATTCATAGTTTCAACTCGTGTCAATATTTAATTAACGGATTTTTCCCTTACCTCGTGAAATTGGTTTTTCATTGTCCCAGAACTGATTCTCATAAATTCAATTGCCGTGGCAGCTTCAACCGTTTTGTGTAAACCCTCTATACCTGCCACGTTCCAGCTTATAGGTTTTTCGCTCCTAAACAGTTCCCTGGATCGCGAATGGATGAAACCCACATCTGAAACTCCCTTTGAGTGAACATTGAAATGAAATGGTGCAGATGTATATTTTTATCTAACCCTTATTCACTTTATCTGAATTAGTTTTTCAACAATGCTTTATAGTAAAATCAAGGAATTTCAATACTCGATGCTATTTCTTCATTGATAGAATTTAATTGCTTACAGCTTGTGAAGGATGGACGTGGCTATAAGGGAACTCGAAAACAAACGACGACCGCACGAACGGCTAGGGCCTCCTGTGTCCTTGGTATACAGGATTTCAGACGTGGTACGAAGCTAGCCAGCTAACATCTATCTCCAGCTAAGCCTTTGTTTCTGTCAGCCAACTAGCCTTCTCTCGCTCTCTCTTCCGATTGAACAATCTCATTCTCGCACTCACCGTCTGACCATACCTCTGCCATTCTACTACGGATTTGATTAATGGGTATAACAACATCATCGCGTTAAAGATAAGGCCTCTCCGCAAAGGCACAGGTTCGTGGTTGCAGGCCGAATCTCTTAAGGAGCAGTTTATACAGCAGCAAATCAAGTGTTCGAGCAATCAACTCAAAATACGACCACACCTACGATTCATCGGATTGATTAAGCATTCTATTGGTATTTTAGAAAGGCAAAGGAGATTTTTTTTCTGCTACATTTAATCCCATTGTATACCTCAAATAATATTGTACTGTTCACTACAATTACCCAAGAGTCAATTCCCATTGAAAGCTAGAGCGAAACTGAAATGATATTATTTTTTATGAACTGTATCCACAACGGTGGATAGTTTCTTATTGGTGATAGTTGTCACATCCTTCCCCACTTGAAGAAGTTCGTGGCACTGGTGATAAAGAACGACATTCTTGATTGCAGCTGCGTGTTCCCTGTTCTGTTCATCTGTGTAAAAACAAAAAAAATACATAATGAGGCCGTAGCTACCAATGGTGCTACAAAGCCCTGATGATGCCCGAAGGGGCGAAAGTGCTCGGCGGGCAATAAAGAAAATTGAGAACGAGTCGCCCAGTTTTTCTCCCCCGCAAACTTCAAAATCAAAAAAAAAATAAATAGTTTTGGGGACGTTGTCCATCCAGTTGATTTTTGTTATTTTGCATGGTCCTTTTAGAACTGGAGTCCCATTCGGAATTATGGTATTCTTGCTGCATGTCGTTTGTCGAAGTTTGATTTCAAATATGAAGAATTGGGGAGGAACCCGCTCGATAAAACAACATTGGGTGAATATGTTAAACTGGCAATAACATGATTGACAAAGAAGACTTAAGCAGTAACTTATACTCGACCAAATAACAATGTTACTGCCATGTTCTGATTCCACGACAACGGATATTGAGTGTACGATGGTCCTTAGGCTACACTAAGTCCCCACACCGATCAACATCACGTCGTCCCGAACGATGTCATACCCGCATCCGAGGGCATATCGTGCGTACACGTTTCCCTGCGTGTTCGGGATTGTACCGTTGCTTAGTTACAGCGTTGGCTACATGTAAAAGCCCCATCATTGCTTCACTCGAGAACAGACAGGCCTAACGGTGATCATGTCGACAACCAATCAATCACCCTTTTCGCGCCAACATGACACGACGTGTTGGGTTCATTACTGAGGTAAAGGGGGCCACCGATTTCCTGATTGTTCGTCCGGATAAGCGGCAAGGACAGATAATAAGAGATTCACCATTGCTAAGGTGTATTAAATTATTCTGAACGCGCCAAAACACGTAAAATGGCTTGTCTCAGTTATATCAAATAAAAGGCGCTCTTTAGCTGAAATGGGCATACAATTGACCTTATATAGATCGAAAATCATTTGAATAAATGGCCAATCCATATCACGATTGGTCGACCACTAATTTTGGATTGTTCATCGAGCCAAACATCGCTGAAGAGATGGTGTATTTGGGATGGTAGGTAGGGAATTCAGCAATGCATTTAATTGAATTACGTTACGGTGTAATTGTAAGCAGCCGAATATAGCAGCTGCATCAGTATTTGAGTTTCTCGAATAGGAGCAGATAACAACGGGTCCAATTGTTCGCGATTGCCTATATCATTGAAATACTATAGCAGCGGGAGGAATTTCAACAGAACGCGGAGATTAATGCACATTTAGCTGGCACGAAGCGAACAGTGATACTCAAACGTGAACTGCAAATTCTGGGTGGTGTTAGTGCGCTTGGAGAATTCACATGAGCGACGTTCGTTTCTGCCGTTCATTTAAGCGCCAAGTGAGACATTAGGGAGGTTTTGCTTTTACCAGTGTTTTTCCACGGTGGAGGAGGGGAATATTGGTTACTTTGTAAAATTATGAGTCTCTAATAGAGACCATAATCCACGGTCGATATATGACGGTAACCCTAAGATGCGTATGATTTTACTAACTAACCAATACTCCCTACGGCCACCGTGGAAAAACTGCGCTAAAAGCAAAAACTCTCTAATAAAGCAAGTAGAAACGAAATCGTGTTATTTTCGAAGTCTGTGCAATGGCCTATCTCAGATATTATCACAATCGCTGGACATTTCTTTCCCCTGATTTAGCTACGGGTTTTTACTTTGCTGGACTGTTCTTATTTGAGGTGAAAGATGTATTGAATGAATTATTTGTTGGATGAATATTTTATTCCATAGAGTATTACAAGAATTAAAGTTGCTCTGCACATATACATTGGAATATACCTCAAACCAAGTACTGGATAGTCCTCAGCGGTTTGAGGGAGTTAAGTCACCATGTAACACAAAATAATATCACTTTTTTAAAAGTATTTTTTGTTGTACTCCATAGACGGGTCTGTGGGCGGAAATTATGGTTTGGGATGTGAAGCGTGTTGCCCCCTGATCCTGCGTCCAGTATCACCTATGGAATTTTTTGCTTCTCTTAAATTATGTGCGCAGATAACAACGATGAAGAATCGATCCTCCAAAGGGCTAAGTCACAAATATGACGTAACGTATTGAAGAGGAACGGCCAGGTATTCGATTGAATTCTACTATAATTTTAACTTTGATTGCATGCAGTTTCAGACACCTGTTTGATTATCCATAAACGCATCCAGAGTAATTTGGAAGACTATAGTAGTGAAACCTGAAAGCGGTGAACAAAAAGCAAACTTCACACACAAAAAGTGACCCAATGATTATTTTAGATCGTCATGATTATCTTCAGAACCGTCTTTCTTGAAATTGCTGTGTCAGCGGTCAGTTATTTAATTGACCTGAGCCAAAACTGGCCGAATTTTCGAAAAAACGCTGTGAGCTTCCAAAAGAAGAATACTGCTTTTCATTCGGTTTCATTGCCACGAATCCTCAATAATTTCAAAAACCCAAGCGATTTGAAGGCGAGAAAACCTTCAAGAAATTCTTAGCCGGTGAAGTGAGTAATAGCAGCACGAACTTGTAGGAAGTGAGTGGGGTAAAAGACCACCGTCTTTCCATCTCGCTCGCTCTCTTTACTATCTCACTCGCACTGATTCAATCTATTCTCTTCCACTGGGTCGAAAGGATCGACGAAGGATTGGAAAACTTCCCAGTGACGTCAGCGAAAGGAGCGCAGGATGTTGAATGGGGCCATTCGGCTTTAATTGACCTTGTAATAGAGACTAAGGAAAGAAGTGGCCGAGGAAGGAAATGGGTATATCCGCCCAAACCGCGCTCTCTGAAGTTTGTTTCAAATTGTTCTTTCACTTCCTCTTCGCAGTTATACATCTTTGGAAATGAATGTCCCCTGATAACAGCCGAAGCCGTTCATCGAATCGAGAATGCATCTGACATGTCTGCCAATAGGCTTCCTATATAAAGCGAATCTTTCAGCTGAAGGACGATCTTAGATAATGTTGACTGACCACGAACCGCACCACAGGCGACAGTGATTACTTCCAGTAGAACAGGCGACTAGCTGCAATATTGCTGCCAAAAAACCGTTGTCGACCACTGATATTCACCAAGGACGACAGATTCCTGGCGATGATGGGCGAAGGAGCATAACCACGCTAATTAATTAAGCAATAAACTGTGATCTAAGAATAACTTCTCTGAGACAAATGCCCTTACAACGGAGGGTTCTTTGACCTCCCGTAATCCGTTCATGTCGACATAGAAATGGAAGGGCGGATTATCTATTTGTCAGGAGCGTCATCTAGCGACCTGTTTCTTGCTCATTTACAAGCAAGAAAATTAATCTTGCTCCTTCTTGTTTTGGCTTGACTGCTGAAGAACGATGTGCTTCTTGCACTATAACAAGTAGAGCTCGATGAGTTAGCGGTGCAGTGACGCTTCTTGCTATTCGAAGCGGGTGTGCTGGTAGGGGACATTCCCTATGCCATGCAAACAACCACACAACCCGCCCATTGCTTCCGCAGACGAACGTTACGATCCTGCCGCCCCACTAAACATTATGCGCGTTCGTTAAGCCAGGGCCTCGGTCTGACAAATTGACACCACGAAGGCCACATTTCGCTATCCGTAGCATGTGGCAGATCTGACACGATATGGAGGCCGTTTTAGGCTCAACAGTTGGGGAAACGTCATTAACAATTCTTGGAAAGGCGGCGAAACTGTTTTATTCCTGACATTATGCCGAAGCCGTACTATTATGGTGGTGCTGGAACTCGTGAGTTGACAGTTGCCGTCAGTTACTCGATGAAACAGGTCGTCGGTGGATATTTGTCAAATCAAATTTTCTCCCGTCGAAATGGTCTTGGCGATACATCTTTGAATGATAATGAGCAATTAGACGTGCTGTATTGCACAGAAAAATTCTGATCTACTAAAAGTATATTGTGATGTGAATAATATTGTTGAGGAAGCTTGCTGGTTACTGTGGGTTTCCTCCGTCGAATTTCATCGCCTAGGAACGGAAGGTGAACTCAGTTCGTAGATAGAAATGCGTGGAAATGGTAGAGACAAAGGTCACGTTTTTTTATTTCGTCCTGAAGCTCACGTGGGATCGCTCGAGCGGAAAATTGATTTGGATTCCGCCACTGACGAAAGCTTCTGCGATACTCCGGCGACCTGAGCACGTCAGGTGAAGTTACTGGGTGAGGGTGAATCAGTCTTTCGAACTCGTTTGACCTGATCGCACTCTGTTTTGTTGAAAGAATATGACTACGTCACAAAATCGTTAAACAGCTACGATGGGACATTAATCTAATTGTTATTCACAATTTATTAAACCATAATGTTCTACCTTTAGTAGGTATAAAGAGGCAACATAAACTGGCTTATTCTTGGAAAAAACCTCGACGTTAACAAACGGCAGAGTGAAAATTCCTGCGAATTCCTCTTTTACTTTCTTGTCCCTCAGGTTTCCGAGGACCGTTCGAGCGTTCAGCATCAACTTCTGCGAGCAACCGACGGGACAAACGAAAAACTTTTCCTAACTCGTCGTATATTTGTGGGCCGCATCACAGCTCAAGCAACTAGGAGGAAAAGCTCGCTTTTCTATTCAGAGTTGTTCACTTTCCTCTTTGGCTTTGCTCTTTTCATGTAGAGCGGGGTGGACAATAAATTGAAAATGCCGCTTGTGAAGAGCGAGTCGGTCAGAGAAAGAACTGTAATTAATTCAGCTTTATATTAACTCCATGAAATCTTGATTTGTCTAACAAAAATTAATGGATACGAAAAATAAAAAATAAAAAATCAGAAAATTAAATAAAAAGGTCAAGGGTTCCCTGAACCTGAAATCGTATTTATTTATTTATTTTTGCACATATACGGGACGAGCCCAATTAACAATAAATCGCAAATAATTTATCGCATGATCGTGCTGCGGAATTAGGAGGTGTGCGACTGACTGTCAATATCTAAAGTTTTTTCAGTGTAAAGTCGATTAGGAAACAGGAAAATTTGTTAGAAGGCATAGGAAACGAGTTGGATAAGATAAGCGAGCCACATAAGTCTCACGAACACCGTCACACCTACAGAACAGATCTTAGTTCGCCGCACCAGAATTCCACGGGTGCACTATAAATTTTAAGGTGTTCCTCGAACGAAATATTGAAACTGCCCTCTTGCAAAAAGTGAGTCTACCACGTTTCCTTCGCCGTGGTGCCTATTGCCCTTGCGTCTTTGTCTGCCCTCTCCAACGCTGGCGAGTTCACTCGCACAAAAGCCTTTTTCGTGAAGTATTGTTCTACAAGAGCCGAAGAGACTTCCTTCTTCGTTTCCACGACCTCTACTTTTCACGGGAGAGCCTGAAGGTTATCGATTTTCTCTTGAAAATTAATTACAGAATCAATTAACGATGAATTGACGAGCGTGCTAATCGCTGGAACCGTTCTACGTTCCCGCTCCTTCGGTCTACACCCGCCCCTTCAATTTTCTTGGATACCCCAGTTTCCGCTGCCGCTTTTCTCACAAAGAAAATATATTGCTTTTTCCTCTTTCGCTTAGCTCACCCATTCACGTACCTACCTGTATCTTCGCTTTTTTTCTAAACTTCAAAGTCTGCTCTTTTCTGTATTTTTCCTCGACTTCTTCGATTGAACTTTGGCTGGACAAATTGCAGACCCCCTTTTTCTTATTCTCGGAATAATTTCCATTTTTCTTCCTCTCGCCAGCTCCAACCATAAATGGCTATTTAATGACTTCTGTTTGACTTGGAAAGATTGATACAACCTTGCGAGAAATTTCTTTAGTTCAACTCTGACGAATCGAGAAAGTATCTGCGTTTGGGCGCTTTCTGGTACGACTTCTGTTCCGATTTCAATATCTCTTCGATTATCTGCCAAATAGGTTAGTACATTTGGGCATATTAAGAGCAGTTTATGTATTTGTGGGCTAAAGGCTACTGTAATGCTCCGGAGATTCTTGAATGGGAGAAAGGAATGAGTAGAAAAATTGGTTAATATTAATGCTTTTGGTTCATATCAATTAGTATATCATGCTTTCCGGACGTGATAATGGCCGTATAAAAATCCGAGTATGGTGTGAAATCTACAAACTTTTTATTACCCAAATCTGCTATACAAGAGGGACTTGAAAATCGAAGAGAAAATATTGATTTAAATCTGAGAAAACCCAGGGGAAGATGATGCCAAGTTACTTGGACTAAGTCATTCGCATTTGATGCAAGTATTACATCAACTGTAACCACTGGTCCTCTTTACGCCTGCTCTGGTTTCCGCTTGGCTACAGATTCTTCGAACGGCTTGTAACGAAGGAAAGTTTTCTCTTAGTATTATCTGTAGAATGTCATTCCTCGGATTTCTGAACGCTTTCCCGACCTGTTCGTATATAGATCGAGTTTCCGAACTTCCTCTTCACCCAGGGCGAGGAGGACAATCGACCTTTCAAATCCAGCTGCGTTCTGTCAGAGAGCGAAGGCGAAGAAGGAAGTTGGGATTTGAATACGGCGACATTACATTCCAGAGAGGAGCGCCTTCTGTAACACTTTGACTCTCTCGCATCCCTGATCCTCTACAACCGTCAAATGGAAATGGCCTGAAACTTGAACAGGTATCAGGTTTCTCTCTAGCCCGTCCCACTTCCTTCTTCTACAGCTTGCGTGTATACACGCTGTGGATGCCTAATGTTCCACACTCTGGCTAAGTAGATCTCACCTACCGGTGACACCAGCGAAGAGGGAGAGAGAGACAACGACTAACAATAAGTAACTTTCCTTCAAGCCCATAACCAGCAAAGGAGGAACAGAGAGAAAAGGGTGACCGTCATCCCGTCCTACTAACTCATTCTAATGCACTTAGCCTCTCCGTACGGGTTGCTAACCATTTCGAAAATCCTCTCTCTCGCCTTCCCTCTCTCGCTACAAAACGAGTTATTACCTGGCAAACGCCTCACGTAGCCTCATCGTGCCTAATCTAGCGTAATGATTCAACTTCCTATAACAAATAGCACGAATAATCTACCCCTAGCCCTTTTCAACAATCCCCGCTACTTACAGGAAGAGAAAGCGCTACGGATTACTTACAAGCCACTGCTGTAAAATCGAATTAGGTGTCTACAGTTCAGAATTAATTCGCATTAGGGCTAGCTACATCAACTTTATGCGTTTTTCAACCCTACATCACAAGCAAGGCAGCAGCCGTTGTAATTCCATTCCGCCGCATAATTTTCTATTGCGAATTATTCCCTCGGCTCTTTGCCGAGAGACCTCGAAAAAAGCGGCTGAAACACTAGCATAATTTTACGGTCTTACGGTCATTCTCAATTATGAGCAGAAATTAAAATAAATGCTCCATAATATTGATTGCTATGTGAAGCTAGATTCAAGTGCTTATGGAAAACGCGGATACGGAAAACGAGAGCAGAGATCTCGTTAATTTTCTGGTTAAGTTCGTCAGATGAACCACTAACCTGCAGGTGTTTTGGAGTACCTAAAGCTAATCTTTTAATCAGTTACAGAGCCTGTGCGAAGAGATAGTGAAAACACAGTCAACGAAAAAGCAGATACCGCGCAAAAATAGCTTACCTTTTTGTGGTTTCGCTTCAGGAAGGTGGATTAGGGTGAGGAAATATAGTAGAATGACTAGCCGCAGCGTGAAGCTGATCATCATTTCTGTTGAGCTTTATCTGCAACAAAAGAAATAAAAATGGTATAGATAGAGTTCAGGAGTAAATTGTGAACCAATGAAGGACAGAAACAGTCCTTCAATTTTTTCCTCAATATATTGTCGTCATTTCACTGTATTCATCGATATGTAGGGATGTTTATTTATGCTTTGGGAAGCCCCAAGTTACCACAAGTAGGAACTTTATTTTGCTATGATTCTTAAAAATACTGTCGACCAGCATTACATGGACCGTTTTTCCTCACAAAGAAAGAAGACCAGAAGAACTTTTCCATGTTTAGTCAGACCGAGATCCTCATTTCTCCTCTTTTTTTCTATCAATTACAGTTATTTCTTCAGTGAAGATTTTGAGAAAAATAAAATTGCACACACAAAGGTCGTGAACGCGTCCGGAAGAATGAAAGAGAATCACGGACCTCGAAATAACATTTCGTGGTCATGTTGACGTCACAAGGTACGACTTTCAGAGCCACATCCCGCAGCCTTCTCCGGCTCTTCGTTTGAAATTAGCATATAAATCGGAGTCCGGGATGAGGCAAAGGTACAATGGACAAGCTTCCCCATAGCGCCCTCATAGCAACCCATAACCAGGACAACTCTTCCCACAAGCACGCAACGCATTCTGCCCACTTTTTGACACCGACGGAGGTCGCCTTCAGCGATGAAAAACTGCTTCGAAAAGTTTCACCCTTTTCCCCTCTCCAGTTTTGAAAATTATAACGAGAAAATTCAGAGCGAAAAAAGTTGGAACGAAGTTGGTGAACACTTATCAGATCCCTGGACTTTTCAAAACAGCACTCAATAGTTGGTGTGAATGAGTCACTTGGCTTCATAATATTTTTATTGTAATGGGCCAGCATATTTTAACGTAAGTGTACGAATAGACGCTACAAAAGCGCTGAAGCATATATATGATCCTTTAATTGTTTTAACAGTTTTTTCATTGAGTTGTTGCTGCGGCTAAAATATCTTTCAACCCATAGATGAAACAACTCTTGAGCACCAATTGACCTCTAGTGTCGCGGTCATTTCACATATGATAAGCGAGAAAATCTGTCTAGTACCATGTCATATAAATAGTATAGTATAACAAGCCATCTGACAAGGTAAATCCATTTACCTGATTACTCAGGTTCACCTCCAGAATGACTACTGAGATTCGATGAAATGTTATTCGGAATATTTGAATAGGAGCACGTCACAGGATATTACGCTTGTACTGGATCAGTGAATATAATATGTTATTCTGTTGTTGGACAATCCAGGGATACCGGCGATTCTCGGCTTGAACATGACAGTTGACTTGGATGCTGAGCACTGAATAAATACAACGATATCGCTGAACCATTTCCATTTGAGTGGAAATTCTAATACAATTATCAGGCGTTGGCGACTGTTTGCGACTAATGAAGACACTGAAATTATATTAAGAGGCGTCAATCACGCTTTCATGAAGGATAAGAGGATTAATAATTTATTGAGTATAAATTTATCGGATTGCCGCACCTACTCTCTCACCCACCAAATGAAAAAAATCAGCAACACGTACGTTAACACAAAATTCAGCCGATCCTCCATCGCGAAGTTGCGGATTTGCAAGTAAAATTAAACCTTTGATGACTTGGATGGGATTAGTGAGGTTGATTTGAGACGCTCGGCTATCTCACGTGACATTGTGCCATTTATCATTCACCACCGTTTCTACTATCACGACCTCTCTTCCTGGGTATTTTGTTTTACCAGGTAACGCACTTTGCAAATTAATGTCCCAGACAGACGTAATACAAGCGTGAAACTGAATGGATTCTCACCGACGTTCTCGGAACAGTAACGCCCCACACAGATAACGCCTTGCGGAGAATACGAAGGGTAAAGCAAAGCTGCCGGGTCTGGATAGAAAACATGATGGTCTTGGTTAAGCTGGTGGTGTGGAAATGTTGCCGCTAACGACCCAGAAATATTATTCATTTATTGTAATGAGGGTCAGGCTGGTCCTAAGGCCATTCTGATCCTCCATTGATAAATTCTGCAAAGCCAACGCAGAATTGTAGAAAAGGAAACCCTGGAACCCTCTCTATAGTGGCAAAAGTAAAATGGGCATTCATCATGCGACATTGGCCGACGAGGAGAGAAGGGACATTTGCTCGGAAACCTTCGCTTTTATCCGAGTTCCCAAGTCCGCTGCCGCCCCTCTAGATTCGTACAATGGCGTGAAATTTTATTCAGAATTTCAGGAACCAGTGAACCTTCAGCCTGCAATATATTCAATCGTCCTTGTTTGAATTCAAATTCCTAACTGCGATAATTTCCACATTATTCGCTCCCTTCGACGTTTCCACACCGAGGGGTCGTTGGAATTTTGAAAACGCTCTCAGCGGCCTATCGATTACAAAGTCAATGTGCTTGACAACGCTTTTTTGAGTATTTTTTGAAGAAAACTCTAGCATTATGCGTTTCAGCTACAGAGTAAAAAAAGTTACAGAAGACTAACAACAAGGAAACTGTTATGTTTCATTTATGTCCAACTTCAATTGTCTCAATAGATGTAGTTGTACAGATATCATCTGATAACCTTCCTGATAATAAACAATTCGAGTCCGACCACGTTCATTAAAAGTTCCTTCTTCCAACATCGTAATTCTATTTCGAATACAATTAATTCAGTTCATATTATTGGCGACGAGGATCACGGTTAATTTTTTTGATTTATTTCTATTCGGTTCATTTCGCGAAGTACCGCGGCTTTCAGTTTTTCATTTCTGTTTTTCTTATCACCCGACTGATCTACGGTTTTCGACTATGCCTACGTCCGCGGAATTCACCCCGGCAAATTTAGCCGCCCAATTAGCAACTTTGGCCGGTGTTGTTCAGCAACTCGCCGTTGCACAATCGGTTGGTCGCACATCCGACTCGTCTGTATTTACGTTCGAGGAATACAAGACAACCGGCGATGAGCCTCTCTCGTCGTATTTCGAACGATTTCGCCTCTTGCTCTCCCTTCGTAATATTCCTGAGCAAAAATACGCCGATCATCTCCGTGTAAACATGGGCGCGGAATTAAATAATGCTCTTCGAGAATCCGTTTACCCAGAAGCACCGGAGAAAATGACTTTTGAACAAATTGTTACTCAACTTGTTGGTATATATGGTCAAACACGGAATAAATACAGCGAGGCCATTAAATTTCGTCGCATTGTACAAGACACAGACGAGTCTATCACTGCATACTCTCGACGATTGAAGGTAGGGGCTCAGTACTGTGAATATGGGACATTTCTCGATTATTCCCTTATTGTGCAATTTATTCATGGCGTGAGAGACGATTCTATACGCGACACTATAGTTTTGAAGAAGCCTGAAAAGTTCAAGGATGCTTTAGCTACAGCACTTGACCTTGAAGCGACCAAAACCGCGTCACTCGAAGTTAAATTCCGACCGGACAACAGCAATATAAATAAATTTGCGCATGCCAGCCGTCCTCGAAACTCCCGCTCGGCAAGTTATAACCGTTGCAGTCGTTCTACAAGGTCATCATCGAATAATCGTCAACCATCGTCATCCAATAACCGCCAACCATCGGTTCAAAATCAGCCGCCGAGCAACTGTTTTGGCTGCGGTGGTCTACACTGGAGAAAAGACTGTAAGTTTATCAACACTGTGTGTTCCAAATGCTCCATTATTGGCCACAGTGCACCCTACTGCCGGCGAACACAGCATACAGCGCCAAGACGTCATTTTAACCGACGGAATACCACCCATCAGACAACTGATAATGTTGAGGACGCCGATTTCTCAGACGAAAATGTTCAGTCGAATGTTACATACTTCCATGACATCGACGAAACCATCAACTGCATTTCAGAATCGGCCATCATTCCTAAGCGACCCCCTCCAGCGATGATTTCTGTTCTAATCAACAAACGGCCAATCAGCATGGAACTGGATACTGGTGGTGTTTGCTCAATGGTGAACTGCAAGGTTTTGCGCCAAATACTTCCACATTTCGAACTTCAGCCATCAAAACGGACCTTTGTGAGCTACACCAAAGAGCGATTCCACTGTCTTGGCTACGTTGTCGTCGACGTCGCATTTCGAGGTCGAACCAGAACCTTAAATTTATACGTCACATCATTTGAGACTGATAGTATTTTTGGACGCGAATGGATTGCAGAATTCTCCGACTTATTAACATTTGATGAATTCTTCAAAGTCTCCGAGTCTACCGAGCGTCGGCTCTCAAACACGTCCTCAACTGCCGCCACTCCAAAGTCATCGTCTACCCGCCTCAACTCGCTTCTAATGAAGTACAGCGACCTTTTCAGCGAATCAGCCGGAAAACTCAACGGTCCGCCTGCGGATGTAAAATTTCGTGATGATCACCAACCAGTTTTCGCGCGCGCGAGACTAATTCCGTTTGCCCTTCGCGACCAGTACGCTGCAGAAATTCAGAAAAAGATAGCGTCAGGATGCTATCGTCAAGTTTCTTCCTCCCAGTGGGCTTCACCCACCCATGTTGTCATGAAAGGTTGCAAGATGCGCATCACTGGTGATTATAAGGCTACCCTAAACCCGCAACTTGTAGTCGACGAATATCCTATTCCACGTGTGGAAGAATTATTTCACAAACTTCGAGGTGCAACCGTTTTCTCCAGACTCGACATTACTGACGCTTACATGAGCCTTCCATGTACTGAAAAATTTTGTGACGCCATGACGTTAAATACGCCAACTCACGGCTTAATTCAGCCAACTCGGGCTCAGTATGGCGTAGCAAGCATACCAGCGATTTGGCAGCGTCGCATGGAAACAGTTTTACACGGGCTCAATAGTGCGGTAAATTTTTTTGATGACATCCTTGTCTTCTCCAAATCTGAAGAGGGGATGCTTCGCGAGCTAGATGCAACATTTTCGAACCTCCAACAAGCGGGACTTAAACTTCGGCGATCAAAATGTGCTTTCATGCTGAGCAGCATCGAATTTCTTGGCCATACAGTAGATTCCTCGGGGCTACACTGCCAAAATAAGCACGTTGACGCTATAAAAAATACTCCAGTCCCAAAAACTGCAAGCGAATTAAGGACATTTCTCGGCAAAGTGACGTACTACCACTCCTTCATTCCCAACTTGTCGACAATCACTGCGCCACTTCGTGAGCTTCTAAAACTTGAAAAATTTACATGGACTACCGGCGCCAAGAGATCCTACAATTTTCTCAAATCGGAACTTGCCTCAGACCGCATCCTGGTGCCATACGACCCTCAATTGCCTCTCGTCTTGGCTACTGACGCGAGCCCTGTTGGCATTGGGTGTTAGAAACCACACCAATGGGTTTCCAGGAAACATTGGAACTAAGGGTGTGAAGGCTTCAGCTCAAAGTGACATCATAATTGACAGCATTTCTTGCCCTACTTGTCAGAGATCATACAGCTGTGGGACTTGGGGGTTTCTAAATTGACGTGAGATTTGCTAGACTGGTTATTACAAGTGGGCGCAGAGCGCTTATGGAATTGAATAAGCTCAAAATAGCTGCTATCGGAATTAGGGTTAAATTAGTTTGATTTGATTAATTACTTCGTTTATGTGGGAGTAAAATTATATGCTTGAGGTAACAGCCACTTCGGAGGGATTCTCTAATTCCTCATAATTTCATTTATCGCGTGGTTTTTCAGACGAAAATGGCGATTGAATTAATTATAATCACGATTAAGTACTGTTTTATGTACAGTGGAGTCTGCAGTCGAATCGCAGTATTCATAATTTGAATTTACAGCTCCTCACATCAGTGTTCCAATGCTCATGAAATATTCCACTAATTCTGTGATCCAGAGCGTACGCTGTTCAAAAGTAATTTCGTTGAACATTAATCAAATACATTATCTGCGAGCGGGTTATCTTCATACATAACGTTATAAGTGGATTACATTATGCACAAAAAAAATGTTATCACAACTATTGGGAATCGCCGAGGGAATCACCGGGATTTTCAATAGCCATTTACGGCATCTTTCTAATAACTGCTTGGGAACCAAAAGGTCTGCCACCATTTCCACTACTCGTTGCCTATTCCACGCCTGCCTCCAGCTCAAGCTCAACTCGGCGGTACCATTCAAATCGCGTCTTCCTGAATAATTACGACACTTCCCGAATGCTTCCGAGACGGAAACTACATGGCTCCAAGGCCGTGGTATAGCAAGGGGAATAGTGAGGAGAGGCCTATTCCCAACTCTCGACCGGATGGTCCCAGAACGCATTAAATTTATCAATGACGAAAATGCTTCCTCTTCCTTCCTTTGCTATCCATGGTTCTATGACTGAACCGCTGAAGGAATATAACTCAACGATATGATGGGACGAGGAGCGGAGAGCGCTGGATGCGATATGAGCTCTTTTAGGGATTTAATGAAAAGCGGCCGTCTGAATGCTTAATGCCAACCAACCCTTTCCACGCCAGGGCAGACTACTCCACACCAGCTTAGCTATATCGCCTCCGATGCCTTTTCCAAAGCGTCTGCTTAGTGTTCCCTTATTGAAACAATGCTGCACACATTTCTAATACTCTAGAGGGGCATTCGCCAGATGCTCCTACCCCTCTAGCTCGTTACGTTTCTGAACGCTCTTTTTCAGACCCTTTACCGCCTTTTGTAACTGCTATGGAGGACGAAGCAATTGAGGAAGAAGAGTGGGGCTTAACGTTTAATTACAACGTCATCCCTTCTTGAGTTTTCCAAAACCAAGAGCAAATATCTTCAATGCCTCAGCGTTTTTCTCCCGCCAGCACAATTACATCCGGAGGAAAAAAGAGCGGGTTGAAAATTTTTTATCGTTAGAAATGAAAATGTTTACCACGACGTCTCGCTGGATCCTCTCTATTCTGAGCATACTTGCCGAATAGCTCGTGCAGAGAATTACAACCGTATTTTTTCCCTGGGAGGCTCAAGAGTGACTTCTATTTCGTTCCAATAGAAATTATGGTACGTTGTAAGATGCTGGAGAAGAGAACGCATGAGGACGGGACGAAATCAACAGGAAAGTTAGTTGGGTAACTTTGTTTTTAATGGAATATGGTTCTCTCCATATTGTGAGAAATGTTCGTAGTACCCGATGCTAACGATGATTAATTCTTCTGTTGACGTCCTGGTCGCCTATTACGGTGGCCTTGCTCTATTTTTGAAACGTTGATCGATCGAATACCAATCCAATTCGAACTCACGTTCGAGACAAAACAAGCCAAACGAACTGGATATTCAAGGACTGAACTCGAATGTAGACCAATTTAAACACCAGTTGGCGCTTACTTAGCAAACACTAGTTTGGTCGAGAGAGTAAATATCCTCTGACTCTCTCTATACAGTGAACGTATTAGTTTGAAGTTCATTAGGTATTTAATCGAGGGTCGAAGCCGTTCTAGCGAATTCACGCTTTACCTGGAGCAATGATTTGAACGCAAGTAATCATAGCCATCATAATATTAGTCATTTCAAACGACGGTCTTTTATAGAGTTGATATGTGAGGTTCGTAGTGATATGCTGACACCCACAAATATGATTTTACCAAGTTTTCGTTATTTTTCAAATTAAAATATGCCCTTTTGAAGCATTTCCAGACTACAATAGCAGCGTTAGACGAGTCAATCACTAGGCTTTGGTGTTTGTAGATGGCCTTAAGCTCTTCCAGATAGCCAGAGCTCACGTAATTCGTATGAAGATAAGGCATGTATGCTCTGCTAACCCTTTTAACACCACAGGCCTCCGCACTCGCACCTCCCAAAATCAGAGCCGTGCGAACATTATCGCAACTCCTGCATCCGTTCGTGTTGGAGAAGGCCTTGTTTACACAAGTTCCAACCGATATCGGCGTTTTCCCCAGACGGTGTAGCATCCTGGTAAACGTAGATTGGAAGTAACTTTCAATTTGCGATCAGCGGATAGGCTTGCAAGTCCCAACGGAAGGTACTCTTTAAATAAACCTCCGATAACGGTGTAGGTGTTGAGAGCTAGTCTTGTTGTAGGTGGGTTAGACTGCGGTGGCTGGATAGGGGCAGCTTTTTTCCACGACTAACGATCTGCGGTGAGAGGGGAAAATGTTGCGGAAGCCCTCTAAACGATTTTTTTCGCACTGAGCAAACATCTTTCCCCTGTCCTCTTTTCGAGGGAGCACGTCCTCCATTTTGCCTTGTCCGCAAAGTGAACACAACAGATTAAATCTGATTTCCTTGAGACCCGAATGACACTTTTAATCATCTGTAACCGCTTTGAAACAAATTTGATCAATTTATCCGACATGCGTGTAAGTCTGGCTTACTATAAAATGGGATTACCATAAACAAGTGAGTAATCCATCGAAAGTGCAAGGCGTTCGAGCATTTGTCGATTCATTCAACACCGAATGAAAAATGACTGGGAAATTTAAACACCAACAAGACAATCTTAACTGCTAGCGATAGGGGCTAAGTTAATCCAGCTCGAGGAAAAAAATAATAGTCAGAATCGGAAAATGATCTGAAATTAAATGCGACCTAGCGTTGAGAAGGTCAGGATAAAACTGAAGACAATTCTACCTTTTTTATCTCCTTCAACCAGTTTTATTCCCTTTCGGCTTCCGTCAGACATCGATAACCTCTTAGATGTGCTTCATCTTCTCGGAGTTCCCTTCCGGGCCGAGATGAGTTTTCAGACCTCTTCAACAAAACGCTATCATCGCGTCTCTTTATTTCTCCCAAAGGCGAGTCAATACCACAATCGAACCACCTTCGCTCGCCGTAGAACGTTTCAAAAGAACGGAAGTGCTTACTTTTCTTTCGCCTTGTTCTCCGCACTTGAACCGAAAGAATTCCCCTTCGTACTCACGTATATCAGAAAGATCACCTACTTCTTCGATTGTTCCTCATGTTACGTTGACTTGTCATCCATGCCTTACCACCGACCACCCTGATTCAATGTCTGAAAGGGATATCTTCGATTCTCCAAAACTACCCGAGAAGGTAAGCAAGAACCTCTCAGTACGTCCCTCGTCCGTTATATAATCAAGGCTATCAGATTGCACAAAATGAAATCTCTAGATATTAACAAGAAATATGTCAACTTATACCTTCAAGTTTTCGCTTTTTTAAGCTCAGAAACAGTCGAAATTTCAGACATTTATATACGCAACCGAAACCAGGGGTGAGTTTTATTCTGTCACTTCTGCTCTTCGGAAAAACGAAGAAACGAGAATGACGTAATGCGGTCATATCGTAGAGAGCAGTTCAACAGCTGCCTTGGCGAAGAAGCGAGAATGCATGAAAGCTCGTACTCATAGAATTGGCTAGGGCAAGGAAAAAATTCATATTCAAATTGGTAAATAAGTTGGAAAAATGGCTTTACCGCCACTGGTAAGTAACCAGCGTTGAAAAGATGGCTAGCGCATAAAAATGAAGGGGTTTGCTTTGTTGATGGCCCGGTGACGTGCTCGCTGTATTTCATCCCAAAAAGACACGCTTCAGAAAAGGAAAAAATCTTGAAAGACGAGGGTTGAGAAGGGACGGGAATTTTTTCGCTGCTATTTTCCCTTTTCAAAAGACGAAGGGTATCTCGCAGTTCGTGATATGGTCACTCATTTCATTCCTCCAGCGAACAATGAATTTCAATAAGGGATAACTTAAAGACCTTTCGCTCTTCCAAGCGACTGAGTTCTGTTCCTTGTGTCGTTCATCAGATTCTCCGTCATAATAAACTTCTCGGATTTTCCCGGGATAAAAATGAAAAATGGCATCAACGGCGAGATATATCTACCGAATTCTCAGCGCTATTACCGCCATTCGAAACAGCTTTATTCGAACGTATTATTTATTGTTATGAACGAATTTTCATTCAACTCCCGGTATTACACGAGAGAACAAACAGGCGTTTATTGACATTCCAACGGTCAAGTAATCGTACCAATAATTCAATAAAAATTGGCTCTCTATTTTTTTCTACCTCGTTGAGATTGCTAATGTATTGACGGTCAACGACTCAGGAAGTCTCAGCGGGACGCTTCTATTCGTTCACTTTAGCGTAGCAACGAAAGATCTGCAATCCAGCGATAGTGTTTGAATAATCGACCCAGTAAATCCTCTTTCAACGAAATTTCCCACCCGTGCGGATGATTGCGATGAATCGAACGCGATTTCTAGGCTGATAATACACGCTCCTCGTCGGAGGTAAAGCCTTGCAGGATTTTCTGCGTTTCCCCGATTGAATGCGATACATAAACGGCGGATATTTTGCACCTCACTCGATTCAACGCGGATGGTCGAGGTATGACGAAGCTTGAAATATTTCTCACTTATTTCTAAACTTAGATTCGTATACAACGCCTAAATACACTCCAGGGGTTGATTATATATTCGTTTCAAGTGAAAATAGGCGTTGAAAGTTCAGAAGCTCGCACAAAAAAGTTTCAACTCGATGAAAAATTGCGAAAGATAAAAAATTTAGTAAAAACGTCGTTAATTAGGTTCTGTCCCTGAAAATTTGTGTTTACTTAGGGTCCAGAAAAGTAACAACGGACGTACATCGAACGATGAAATTGTGTGGCGAGCATAAATTATGAGTTTTAAGTTGATGCGAGGGTTTTACTCGGATACAAGAGAAACGGGAAACCATGTTAAGTATTCATGGAGTTCGCACGAGGCGAGAGCCTTCGGCCTAACGTAAACAAACATTTGTAAGCCGATGGGAAAATTTGGAACGCTGAAGGTGAACATTCGTGTGAAAGAAACGCGCGAGGATGAGCCGAGCCAATTCTGCCAGCCTCCTCATTATGCTCCGGTCTTCGCCTATTTTCCCGTTTGTTTTCTATCTAGAAAATACTTTCGAGCTTCACTACGAAAATTCTACGCCCGTGCAAAGATCTGGCTTATTTTTTCCCAGCAACTCTTTTTTTCACTTAGTTTTTTCTTTTCTTTTCAACACAGCAAATGCCGTATCGGAGAAAGTGGGAGCTTCATTATACAACAGCCAGCATTGACAAAGGGTGTTTTCGTAATCAAATAAGCTCTTAGTTAAAAATCTTCCTTTCTTTTATCATTATTTTTAACCGAATTCAAACAAAGAGGAGGTTACTATGGTCGTCTAGCGGGATTTTTTTTTTCCTTTATGCCTTTCACAGAAGGGACCGAGGATCACTCGTATTTGACAATTCTTCAATGATCTCAGATAATTCAACAACTATTATAGAGGAAAGATTATGAAAATTTCCCTGTCAAACCAAATAGTATTATAATCGAAATTAAATATTGCTAATGTGTGGTAGCTAATGAAAACAATCAGACAAAACGCCAGGCTTTCTGCGCCCAGTAAATTAGCTCGCAGTTAACGGTTATTCCGGGGGCAGAAAGCCGGCGAATAATTTGACAGTGGCATTTTCCACAACTAGCGATTAATCGCCAGGGCGATGCATTTGTTTGGAACGATAAAATCCACTCTGTTGTAAACAGAGCTACCCTTTTGCTTTTCACAGCAATACGCACGAAGGCTGATAAATCTAGTAGGATGATGCGGAGAATAGATGGCTGGGGATATTCGCTGGAAGTGCTGAGACCTTTCAACTGAAAAAAGAGAACACGCTGCGTATTCGTATAAAATATGACGAAAAGGGTCGGATGCGAGGAGCTTTGCTTCGCAGAGGAGCGACTTGGGGTCGAAGAAACGGAAGGGGTGTTGTTTAACGAATCAGGAATACGAAGCATGAATCAACACGTTTCGCAACTAGAAGGGTCTTTCAGGTCGGAGCGATGCACGCACATCTCGCCTTTCGTCGACGAACACACGACGAAAAACGACTCCCCTCGCCCCATTCCAGACTGCGAGTGCCTAGGGTTGCAAACGAGAGACAAAACAGTAAAAAGCTTTTCTGACAAGGGGGTACTGCTAGATTGTTCATACGTGTTACAGCAAGCATGTGGATGTTAAAGAACGTGGCCGAATGTTTTTTTCAAATGTATGGACCGCAAGCTGCATTGGAAATTCACGTCGATAATTATCAAATTATTATCCAGTATTTTGATGTTGACTTATTATACTTGATGTAGAATTAACTGCATCATCCAATACCTCATCTCCTCAATATTCTCCGTTCAATTATCATCATATCATATATAATGAAAATCAAGTTGAGGATGTGAAATTGCCAAATGACCATTTATCTATTTCCGAGTTGAACTCATGTAAGTCAAACTGAATCACAGATTGAGGTCATTTCTTTGTACGAAAAAGTAATGTGAGCTAAATTGAATATACAACATCTCTAACAATGAATTTAAAAAACGATTCTGAAAGGATTGCTTTGTGTTTGGCGATATTGTTCAAATGAAATGTACATAGCTGTTATCAGGGATCACTCGTTCGTTCGCTTGTTGTCGGAAAATAATGGACGAATGTAATTTGATCGTCCTCGCTCACCTCCATTTTTTACCTTGCCGCCGGAGAAAGGACGATACGAAATTAATTAGGGAAAATATTTGCAGGGGCGATAATTTCGGGCGGGGGCGGACAAATTATTATTACCGTACTCGTTTCGACGCAATATTCCGTAACAATAATCCCGGCGTAATTGTTTGAAAAGCAGGTTTTCTCCTCGGTTAAATGCTAAAGAATAAAGATTACGATTATACGATGTTGGGAAATGATTTTAATTATAGTTTCTGCATGTATTCAGCTGAAATTCAAAATATTTGTGTTCGAACCTTAACAATAGTCTTTCAATATTCTCCCTTTGTTTATGTGGGTTTCATAGCGAAATCCCGTTTGAGGTGGTGATAATTATCATTTAAATGCCCGAACCATAAATAACGTTTCAAATGCTGAACATCATTTGTATTTATCCGTCCACGTCAACGCAGTTAATAACCGCGCCCTCTTTTCACCATTTCCGGCCATTGCAACGCACTGGAGGGTGAAGCCTTGTCATTTCAGTCAATTCACGTGCTATGCGGCAGGAAAATAATTCACTGCAGCTCGTCCATCGCTTGCCGTTTTACGGGATGTTTGCACCCTCTCAACTCGACCGTTTCGGGAGATATTCGCACCCTAATCTCATCGTTAACCCATCCGCAAGTTGCTACAGAGCCCCTTCCTGCTTCCTGGAACGCGAACACCCTCGTTGACTGAAAAGACAAGAACGGAACGTGTTGGGAGGTAAAAAACGCAGTTAAGAAGACTTCTCGTATTGTGATCACGCGTTCGTCGGCTTCCCGCTCAGTCAGACCGCAGAAAATGGATGAGGAATGAATAAGAATTGGTACTTCACTTTAGAAAATATGATCCAAGCTACTTCCAGCATCTAAACACCATTTTCCGCTAAGAAAGTTTCGTTGTAAAAACAGTTTCTGTTCACTGAGTTGGACTTTGTTCGCTGAAGAATGTCACATCACTTTCAACGTTTGCTCGAGAGCATAGCTCACGTAATATCCATTCTTCGGATATCTATTTTTGAACAGATTGCTTTTGCTTTACAGGCCATTTAGAGACTAAGGACATAGGTTTCAACCAACTTCAACTGGCAATGTTTAGCGCAAAGGTTCGTCTACGAGTTCTCATCCATTGTTAACTGTACAACTAAATTTTACTTGAAGTGAAGCTCAGAGATGCTCAACTGCTAACTCGAATTACCAAAACAGAATAGCGAGAGAAACATTGAAATTAATCTATGATAATTATATTTCCCTTTGATACTAACCGTCTTCCTCTGTGCTGCGCAATTCAAGGAGTCGGAGAAACTACGTTTCGGCAAGGACTGCGAACGGTGAGATTAATGTCGGCGGCGTCGGTCAGCAAAGGACTGTTGCTCTGAGGCTTCGAAGTCTCGAATGACTCAAAGTTGCCGTTAAACCGGGTTCTCTTTCTCGTCTCCAGTTTTGGCCGTTTTGTGTTTGACCCCAACTGCGGTCTTTCAGCCCTTTCAGCGGTTACCCTGAATCTCCTAACTCCTGTTGGATCCTAGTTCGGAGAAATAAAGCTCTCTTTTCACAAAGGATCCTGTGATTCCATGAGATACTGGCTAATGGTATCATGTTACGGTTTCAAGGTTAGAACAAGAATGACGACTCAGCGAAGACTTCTTTCAGACTGTACAACTAATTGTAAATTATTTTTGTTTGAAGATGAATAAGTAGCTAGAGTGTGAATCAGTAGTATGGTCGTAAAATAGCATTTTCGCTTAAGAACTTGACCTACTTATTTTTAAAAGCCAATTCGCCCTGCAATTTTCCTATTACAAGTTCAAACCCGTCTATTAATCAAGATCGCCAACGGTTCCCTCCTTCAGACTCAGTTTGGCCAGACTCCAATTTTTTTCTTCGCGATTGCACTTCATTTAACGGAAAAATCCTACTCGTATTTTCATATTACAAAGCGTCCTGGCCACGAGTGTTATACCAATTCTTCTATTGCGTAAATCAGTGGGAGGAATCGCCTTTAAATGAGAACGAATGGCCAGACAGCGTTTAGCGGTAGTGATATATTCATTAGAGACCCGTCCGTGACCTACTGGCTATTGCCAAGCGACCCGGTTAAATTTAAACTTATTACTGACCAAAACAGTAAGCACTCAAGGGTTTTCTCTGGAATTGAAAGAGGTAAGGGTTGATAGGAGATTAAGACATTCGAAAGAACTGCAGAATTTTACTTCTAAATTAAAGCTGCTTAAAGGCTTAAATCAATGCTTGAATTGAAATGGAAAGATATTTAGCATTTAATTAAGCTAACTGTATGGATTTTCTTTTTGGACCAATACAGTTCTCAGAAGCAACAGTTCCAGAAGCTATTTTCCTGATAGGCGATCAGAGGGCACTACTCCTTTTCCTGGCATTTACGAAATTTAAGAGCGTTATTATGACGTTTTTTGGAAAAATTTCAGTTTCTTACAAAACATCGTAAAGTGGAGATCGTATCATGTCGTATGGAAACATGAGAGAACAATAATGACGCAGATAATGAATCGACTGTGACTTCTGTATGTAGTCTCGCCTAAGACATCTTAATCAAGAAAAAAAGGGAACATTTTTCAGCCATCCCTTTCTCTTGGCCTGCGATGGTGGATTTCAATTACTAGAAAAATATCCTGCTTCGCAACGGCTTGAAACTTAGTTTCACAAGTTAATTAAACTTACAAACCCTTTATGCCGCTAACGATCCAATATTACCATCATCGATACCCTTCGATATTCGAACGGGTTCTGTAACGGTTAG
The DNA here is from genome assembly GCA_037159825.1 of Tupiocoris notatus. NCBI lineage: Eukaryota > Metazoa > Arthropoda > Insecta > Hemiptera > Miridae > Tupiocoris > Tupiocoris notatus. Next base: position 64,312 of record JASJUZ010000453.1, on the reverse strand, counting down.
TTGTCTGTTTTCAAACAGGAGCTGATGAATGCGCGGAGACGTCAAGGCTGGTCTACTGCGAAGTACATTGATGGCATCAGTCTCTGCAACATTCACGGTTGGGTCGCAGATTTAGCTCTATGTATTCTATGGTTAGTGAAGCAAGAGGCATTGGACCCTTGATTGGCATCCGCGTGCGGACAGTTCATTAGTTGGATACGAATGAAATCAGCTAGGATTTGAATGTCAATCACGACAGAGTGAAATCAGAATCGAATAGCGAGATGAACTAGTGCGGACTGTAAGGGTTAACTTTTCTCCATTCTAGCTCGCATTGATGTGGTTCGAAAGTATCGATGAATTTGGAAAAATTGGAGCGCGTTTCATGTCAAAAAACAGTTGTTCAAACTGCATTCGGATAGTTTCCTCTGGAGTGAATTATCCATTGAAGAATCTACCAACCTTCGCTGATATACTCCTCAGTTAGTTTTTTACAAGCTGAAAATTCTCGGGAGCAATTGAAAGCGCCCAATTTCAAATCATACTGTTGGCTGAATTTGGAGAAAAGAGAAAAATCGAAAATAATTTAGGTGAACTGTGTGACTGACCTGCTTATAAAATTATCGAGAGATTCTAACATTATTCAATTTTCCGCCCGTCGAGCTGAACGCCATTTCAAAATGTGCTAGCTACAGAGGAGCCCCTGTTAGCCTATCGTGCGTTATTCTGATGTGACTGCCTAATTAGCCGAACCGATCGGCATTACCCTTGGGAGATCACATGGAAATTCAGAGCCGGCGTCATAACCAGAAATTCACCGACCCTTTCCGTCCCATATCAGAACTCGGGAGCAGCACAGCAGAACGATCCTGGAGACGAACGGAGCGAATAGACCATTTAGTGCTCATTATGTTGATCATAAACCTCTGTCCTCCCATCGCAGATACCTTCAATTATTTTAGCTATGCTCGACTAGAGAGAAGAGATCTTTATTTTTCACATAGAACACCGTTCCTGTTAACTTTGCTGATTTCAAGCTGTTAGCGTATGTGTGCTGTTGGTTTTCATCCCACCAATTTAAAAGAGTACATATTTCAAAGAGGACGTTATTTGCGCTCATTTTAATTGCGCTAAAATTCGATCCACGTTTCCTCATTAACATAGTAGCATTTTATTATAATTAACCAGCACTCCGCGTTTCATCTTCCCGACTGCTCGACGATTCGACTATAATATTTGCACGTAAAGACGATGTCGGTTTCAACGGTTGAAAATTTGCGGCACGACGATGTTTGAAATTATCTGTATTACGAGGGGTAACCAAGGCCAAAATTACTCAACTGCCTTTCGGTATAAAGGGGTTTTCAATTTGGGAAAGCAAACGTTGCCAATCGTTTACGCTGTTTGATGTAAACAAGCGTTAGAAAAGTAAATCGTGTAATTATAATATTCCCTTTTAACCGCAACAGCCTAATGTAGCCAAAAAGCGGGAACATTCGTGTACATAAAAGAGCGATCACGAAATTCTCGCTGGAGCGCGAAATGAAAACGCTTTGTTCAGTTTCCAGGTAAAGTCCGCGGCTCGGATTTTGCGGAGTTACTTGTCTGCGATTCTGGGCGGGCGAAGAGGATGCTTGCATTGAGCGACTGCCGGTGCGAAGAGGATGCAGGAAGCCGCATGCCGGAATCACAAGGAGAGGCCTTATCGCCAGCTGACACTCGGCTCGGCACATATTTCATTCCTTGGAAATTCCTTTTTCGTCCTTATTCCCTCGCTTCATTTTACTAAACATTTTTATAAAACCACCAACCGCACGAATGGAAAAGTCTTTGCTTACTTTCGACTTGAAAGGCCGAAGAAAATTTGCCTCGTTTAAGAAAAATTTCCCAAGTGTGTAGAACTGGCGTCTATAATTGGGTCAGTTACAAGTATGCGCAAGTGATGAATCCCTTTGCTCGGAACTGATCAATTTAGGTTTTTCCGCCTCCCTAAGTTTTGTACTTCGCCTTGTCTGGCCGCGCCATTGAAAATTAAATCAGTCTAAGCTAGTGAGATCCGATTTCCGGTACCGAATATTTGTGGTCCCTAAATTGTTATTTCTATTTTCGAAATTCGAGGAGGCTATTGATACTTTTTGTAATTATCGTCCACTAACGAAAAACGCGATCTCTGCTTCTTCTACAGATCAATATTTCAACACTAGATTCCAGGAAATTTTTAATACCAAGTTAATACTTTGATAAAGGAAATCTATTTCAAACTCAGCTCAGCGGAAAATAGAAGAGAGCCAATCAATTAGAATGCTGAGGAATATTGGTCGAAGGGTGACGAAAGAGAGAAAATAAAGAGCCAATGCAAAAGCAAAGGATAGCTAGAGGCAAACCGAAGTCGATTTGATTGTTTCCTAATGGCCGGTCCTTTAATTGAGCAGAGTCTGATAAAAATGGAAGGACGAATGGAAGGAAAATTAAAGAGCGAGAGAGCGACGAAAAAAATCGCTTGCGAGAGGTGGAACCTCAATAATCTGTCCTTTAATTTTCATTTACCTTCGTCATCCGGACTCAGATCTTTTTTCCTGAACGTTAACGTTCCAGCGGTGTGGGTCAATCGAGGGGTATACGATGTCTGTGAAAATGGTACACCTATATACTCATTTAATGTGCTAAAAGGGGAAAAACACTTTTGTGTGGATAGAAATTATTCGGTTGAACGTTCATCCAACTTCAATCAAAAGGAGGCTTCGGGTTTTTTTTGGTTGCTGATTCCATTGTTATTATTATGGTATGAATCAGTGTATTTGCCATTATGTATTCCCAATATAAAAATTATAACTTGTTTGGTATTTAGGATTTTCGAAATCATTTAAAATTCCTCGAATTTCTCCTCAATTTACAATGATTACAACATTTTTCGTAATGTTAACACTCGATAACCTTAGCGAAAAGATAATATCTAATTAATTTGAATAACGAAATGTACGTTCATCTATATTTCCTCTGATACTTATCCATTTCTAAAACGTTTAGAACAACAATAATGACGGAAGCGCAATCATTCTTGATTTAAGCATTATCTACTATCATTATTATTGTTATTAATAATTCCCGAAGAAAGAAATGCCTTCAGCCGAACTTTGGGAAACAATCAGTTTTCCATTCTGTCGGGACAGATGATAATAAAGAAAAATATTCTATGGTTATTTGTAATTCGGGAGGCGAAAAGGAGAAATATAATGTAAGCAGAGTGAGAATGACTTGACGTTTTTGCCTTGGGTGAAAAAATAATGGCCCTTCTATTTGAACAACCGAGGGTAAAAGCAGTACAACAAAAGTGTGAAGGCAGCTTGCGAAAGGGAGTATAAAAAAAGGAGAAAGAGATTGGAGGGCTTAAAGTAGTGAAGGGTTAAAATTGGTCGTTGTACAGATGAGACGTAGTAGACGCGCTTTGTGAGCGTCAAAGCATCAAGACACGCAGGACAATGGTGGAGTGATAGCTTCAAAAGTGAGATCTGTTCGGAGTAAGGAGCGTTCAATACGAGCGTAAATCTTCCCTCCGACTTGAAAAAAAGCTCTCAAATATTAGGAATCGGTTAGTCATGGTATTACTTTTATCTGTGAAACTTCCGATATCGTTTCATCTTCTCTTCTTAATTGAAACAATAATTATCATGATCATATTCTCGGTAGCCAAAATATTTCAGCGATCAGCATCTATCTGCCGAAATTTGGTGAGATGGTGAAAAAATTAAATAGTAAATTCATCGTTGAGAGAATTTTCAGACTACAATGAGCATACTTCCGAGTGTATAACTAGGTATACTAGTTATTATTATTATTCCCAACAGCGTAGCAATGGTAATTTGGTCGAACTAATCAAACACTCTTCGGCAGGAGGTAGTGACTTCTTTAACCGTTAGCCTATTTATCTTCGAGCTTACGTGAACACCGTAAATATAAACCGCTCTCCATCTTCGAAACCCCTAGCGTGGAGGTGTTATTGGAGACAGGAAGCACTTCAAGTTAAGAAAATGACCATCACATTTCTCCTCCTTGAAAATCGGACATTAACAAAAGTGCGCACTAAATCCTTCTTTATCGCAGAACGAGCCATTTCGAAGGCTATCTTGTTTAGGCGATCATTCAATTAACCGTTCGGCAGTAACATTAAGGTATATAACGGCAGCTGCTGGAAATGTGTCAAGGAGGACCAATTTTATAGGATCAGCCCTAAGACTCCCTATATGATCAAAGCTTGGTTAGTAGGCGAAGGACACGGTGGCAAACACGCACGTTCCACCTTTTGATCTACTGTTAATTGAACTATTAAACTCCTGGCGATAAAGGCAGGGTAGCAGGAGGGTTTCACTTCGGGCAGGCAATATCACCGAAGTTACAACCGATGTACGGTCTTGCAATTTACTCAGTAAGCAGACGTTGCCAGGGTGATAGGGGCTTTGATTCTATTCTGGAGGCAGAAGCGTCTAAAAATGTAAACTAGGCCTACAAATATTTTTTCCAATTGTAAAAAAATCACATTTTGAAAAAAAGCGAAATCAATGTGCAAGTTAAAAGTTCAACGCCGTGTTCTGTGAATGATCTCCTGGGTATTGAAATTTTTATTACGTATACTAGAAATATAAACGACTAGCGTTCCTTTTGTCAGCTTCGACGACCTCGATTCTGCAAACATTCATTCTTATCCGGTTCAGAGAATGATTTCATTTGATTACTATACATCAATAACGTCTACCTCGAAGGCAAAATAAAAGGATGTCTGGACTGAATATAGCGGCTGATATATTCTCAACTGAACAAGGCGATAGGAAAAAGGAGGCTCAGAAGTGGCCCATCGTCTCAAGTGAGCTGGCATCCCTCTGAAGAAGCACTTTACTTCTTTATGGGCCTGCCCACATCTTAACTGCCACTTATATAACTTCGAGAATGACCCGATAAAATGGTTCTTCATGTACTTTACCTTCCAAGAACGAAATCACCGCGCACCTCCATCGTCTTTCTGCGTGACAAAATTTCCAAATCAGAGAAACTTGAAAGTCGTTTGCTCGATTGCAAGGAGAAAAATGCGGAACAGGAAAAAATTTGCCCGAAACGGCGTTTTCGTATTTTATAGAGAAAAAAAAAGATAGAGAATAGCTCAATACTTTCTTGCTAATAGATGACGGAATCGGGCACTATTTTCACTGAAATTTTCAAAAATCGGGTTCAGTGGCATCATTTTTTGCAACATAGTCCATTATAACTATATGTATTTCAAGAGCCGTATTTTGATGTACAGTGAAATTAATATAATATTTCAACATAGCAGCTATTAACAACTGTACTTAAATTGACTTTTCCTCATTAACCAATTAACCATATGCAAGACATAAAATTGAACGCCTAACGAGTTCCTCTCATATGAGAGTGCTGAGTTAATCGTAGCATATAATTTAGCTTGAAATGCATTTTGAAATAGATTACCAATGAAAAATATGCGGTTCCGTGTATAATACATTTTATCCAAAGAAAAAAATGTTTTGAGCTGAGCCGAGCGGGAATTTACGACTGACATTTCGGTCCGAGGTCGGAAAAGGATTTGACCGAAGCTAGCTCGACAACCGACCAAAACACATTTATTAGAAGAAGCAGCCGAGAGGACATCGCCCTCGAAGAACCATTGTAAGCTCTCCATGAATCTTATTTTGAATAACGTGAGTCGGAAACACAAACCTGACTCGGCAGTTTCGAACTTCGTTTATCACACATCCAAGAATTGGGTTAAGCGGTGGCTTTCCTTTCCATCGCATGAATCACATTTGCTGTTTTACTATTCGCTTCGAAGAGGATTCCAATATTTAATGTTAGAAAAATTGCAGTTGTCCAATAACCCTGTGACCTTATTTCAAACGCGCTCATTTTAATTCAGCTGTAAATCACAATTTTTATTGAACTGAATTTTGAATTAGGCCAGTAGGTGTAGCAGATGACACAAAATCACCCTTACTCCCTAAAAAGACTTAGGAAGAGTAGAAAACGAGTAGAAAACGGTCTCATAGTTCCCTCAGCAACGTGTCGACGGACAAAATGTTTCCCATTGGGTGGTCATTCGGATTCCACATGCCTTGAAACGTAAGACACCAAATTCTGAGGGGGTAATTTTTTTTTTTTTTTTTTTGTGAGCCCAAAGGTTTATTAGCGAGTTTTTTCTTTAACCGCTGGTTTTCCAAACGGTCAATATGACGGAGATCATTAGATGCGTATGATTTTACAACAAAGTAATCAATCTCCCAGGCCGGTATGAGCGAAATTTTTTTTTTAAATTCACCGTCGTATAGCAACGCGCATTGTTTGCAGCTACGGGAATCGTCTCTGTTGTCTAATTGACCAATAAACCAGTGTACAATTATTCGCTCTGTTTTCTTAAAATGCCTGTCGAACGAAACGACACCAACGTCAACCGGCTTGTCAAACATGAACTCCCTATTGAATTATTATTCATATAACAAGAAGTAAATGATCCCTCTTCTGCTTGAATGGAGATCAATTTTGCGCGTCTTTCCAACCGTGAGGCAGGAGCCGACGGGCCGTGAAGAGGAAGTTTTTACCCTTGGTTTTTTCACTACAGCAGTTGTTCCGACTAAAATCCATATTACTCCCCTTGCGTTTTCTTTCTCCGTCTGGTTCACTCGGTTAACGTTCAACTTTTGTTTCTTCATGCCTAATACAGAGAATCTTCGAGCGCATTTCTCGGCAGAGATTTTACCAGCGAAGGACCCAACACACGAGCAAGTTCACCAACTTTGGCGGCTCCGCACGTGGGCAAAACGTGGTGGCAAAGTTTTTCTCCTTTGTCCTAGAAAGTGGATATTTTTTCTTTCCCTAGATCTCGAGTCGAAGAAACCATTGTCTCTAGCCAGCCATTCGCGCAAGCGAAGTTTGCCAGTTTGCTCGAGACCTATTATCGAAAAAGAGTTCACCGGGGGGATCAATTAAAAGTTTGGAATTGTGCCTTTTCCTACGGGCTTTCTTCCGAATCCGTGGGTATTCGCTTCTTTTTCGGCAGTCAAAAAGCGAACGACTTTCAAATATTAGACAGCGATTTTTTTTAATGAAAGCTGAATCAGCGATTCAATATTACCTTAAAAATGTGGAGAGAAGATTTTTTATCCGGAGAAGCCAAGCGCGAACAGTGATGACCTGAAAGTACTCAGGAAATTGAAAGGTTGATAGATATAAGTTGGGAGCTGTAAAACCCGATGACCTCAATTAAGCTCAATTAACACTCCATACTCCGAGTAACTTCATGGACGAAGAAGACGTACACTTGGTCAGAACAGAAACTACTGGGTGGTCCTGCAATAAATTGGACCAATGACGCTCACATACTGCCTTCTAATGACGAAGGTAACTAAAATATTAAGACCAAGGGTTTTTCTCCCCCTCCCTGTGGTTAACAGGCTGTGGACCGTCTGGCTCCACGTCGCCCTGAAGATGCCAGAAGATGCCTGGTGCTCGGTCAGCCAACAAAGAATCAAAGAATGAGTCGCCTGGTTTTTTCTCCCCCTCACAACCCCTGGACATCAAAAATGCGACAGGGGAAAGTAAAATATTAAGTATTTAACAATAACCGACAGCATGTTCCAGTTTTATTTGTTACAGATTATTGCAAACTGTCGGTGTCTAGAATGCACTCTTGAGTCTTTGAATTGTATCGGCCTCTTTGGCGATTTCCATCGGCAGAGCGCAGACTTCCGGAATATTCTCCTGTTGAATCGGCTCAGACACTGCCGGCACGTAAATCAGTTCATCCGGTTCGTCTTCGATTCGGACACCGTGCACGAATAAACAGTACGTGCCACAAAGGCTCATCAGACGGACTAGTTTTCTACCAAAACCACGTTCTTTGTACCGGACGCATTGCGTGCCTTCGACGGTCGTCATGGTTAGTAAAAACGCTTCGATATCGCCAATATCAATTACGAGCAAAAAAATGTTGACTTGATTGAACAAATAATGTGAATGATTTTGTGGTGTATTCGAACTGTGATTTGGAGACTTTTTACGATAATCGTCCAATAGGTATTGTTTGGAAGAGTTGCCTAGCAGAAGTCGAACAGAACTCGCTGCTAAGGTGTAACATAGGCGAGTACAACTGAAGCTGTCCTCGGCATCTCAGCGTGGCATTGTTAGTGAAGAAGTGTTAGATGTGAAATGGACTTGAGAAAAGAAAACCGCGAACGCTCGGATTATCAAACGTATGTACTTTCGGCTTACACCTCGTCGACTCCTATAAAACAAAGTTGTTGGACGTTCAACGAACTACGACGTTCATTGGCTGCCTAGCCTAATGACGTCATATATCACTAATAGGTTTAGTTCGTCGCTCGGTTAGAGGTTCTGGGCAGAGAGGAAGTGTGAAGGTTAGAGGATAGTGTTGCCAACATTATATAGTCCATTAGGGCCGCCTAGGTCCCTGGGATGGTAGGAAGCGGCTCGAACGCCTCTGCCCTTGCCTGTACTTCTCCTGTTGGTGGTCGTCCTTCTACTCTTCTTCCACGGCTTCTATATCCGAAACCACCTACACTAACATTCACCACCAACTGTGCACCAACAGGCGGCAGCTATAACAGGCCGTTATGGCATGGTTTGAGAAGCACGCCGTTCCGCCATGTATTATGGAATGTTTGCTGAAGAGGTTTTCCTGGCCAGCTGGGCTGGCTAGAAATAGGGATCCTTGGGAAGCGAAACATAGCCCCTGTATTTTACAACAAACGACAAAACAAGCGCGAAAATCGGGAATATTCCCATATTTAAACTAAGTAATTGATTAATGCTCATTAAGACGATATCGCTTTGTAACCGAATGCGCTGCATAAATTCCCGACGTACGGTGCGAAGCTAAACTAATGTAGGCCAGAGAGAATCACATTTAGGAAGATCAGATTAGCACAGTACCCCATTAATAGCACGGAGCGATCGGGAGGAGACTGTTAATGAAGTAAAGCAATTCAAATGTAATTAACATCATTCAATAATTTACAAGCCCTCAAACTCAGCAGTTCTCGTGGAGATTGCTTATTTATAAGTGTATACTGCAAGCTCATTAGTCTCTATACATCAGACTGCTGGTCCAAGGGTTACATGGCTAATTCATTGTAATTTGCGAAATGAAATTGGCCATTTAATGAAAATTTGAGCAAATATTATACTGCTTCAAAATTTCGCCAGTACTTTACAATGAATTTTATATCATTCTCAAGAAAAAGCTATAGATTAGCAAATAGCAAACTAGATATCAAATTAAAGAACAATAAATAATATTTAATTTGAGGAGTCTTCTTTGAATAACAAGGTCTGAGAGAGGTCGAACAAGACTCAAACTGGAGAACATTTTATTCACTTTGAGGAAAAACAATTGTTGCTCATTAACCAATACAAAGTCGAAATCACAGAGCCTGATTCATTGCTCCAGGTCATGGAATTCTTTCGTCTGGCATTCAAAACGCACAACGGTTCGAAAGACCTTGAAACATTCAGCGCAATCATTTCACATGCGTGAACCTGAAGAACGCCAGTTTTTCACTCACTTATTTTTTCCTCGCAAGTGGAGCTAGTCATAGCTATGTAAGAACGAATAACGAGACTGTATACTAACATGGAAATATACGCGCTTCTGAGAATGCTTCGTGCGCTAGGAGAATAGGCCAGCGGGGTGCCGTTTCTAGATTAGTACATGCCTCACAGACCTTCACAATATTCGGGAGTGAGTCTGGAGTCAACTCATGCGATGAGGTATACGAAGGAAAGAGGGAAAGCAACGGGCGTATCTTCCTGGCACTACTTTTATCTACAAGTCGGCAAGGAGGGAGAGAAACTCTCATAAAATAAAATTACCCAAGGGGGTAATAAGAACGAAACTCCGAGCCGACATCTCGTGGTATGACAAGTGGTGTGTGTTGATATGCGAGCTAGTGTGAGCGTAATGTAGAAACGAATGTGCGAAGAAACGCGTTACCTTCCGCTTCGGCTCCTCCGTTTCTGCCTTGTTACCTCCATGGATTTCACTTAATCAGCCCGATCTGAACTGTTCGCCTGATCTGTTCTTTTTCTCTCTTCGTCCTGTCAATCCCTTCTATAGGAGGATCGCTCAAAGTTTTACGATCCCTTTTTTTCTTGGCCTAGGATTGAATTGGTTTTCGAAAAAATTTCCATGGGAGAATAAACAAAGTTCAAAAAGCTCAAAATCGTGATGCCAAGCGAAGTGTTGCAGATGCCTAGAACGGTATTCGTTTGGGAACTAGTTGATTCACGAAATTCGGCAAAATACTCCGTTTTACTAGATCTATGAATTTTAAACTGAAGCAGCGTCCAAATAAATGCCGAAGAAACTCAAATTATCATATAATATTTAATAATTAATTAATTATTTATTTAATTAATATTTGACCTAAGGAAATCATAGCCTTCCACGTTTTTCGGTGTACTGGGAGACCAATATCAGCTAACGAACCAAGAACGCCAATTGATCGCTAGACTAAAACTGCATAAGATGTGCAGTTGTCAGTACCAGGAACACCTCCGTGCGTGTTAAAAGAAATACGAAAAAGCCGATTGAATGAGCCAGCCCGTTATTTTGGAACTAGGATGTGAGAAACAACCTAAGCTAAAAGAAAAGCAGAAGACGAAGTGCGGCAAAACCCTTAGCTCCTGTTTCGTTTTCACGTTCGTGCTCCCCATTTCACGATAGATTTGCTGCTTCCAAGAGTCTCCTTGCTACAATGGAATACACACTTTCTTCAACCGTACAACAGGCTCCTGTGAGGTACCACGAGACAAACAGGACCCTCGGGAACCTTTGCGTTCGTTGAGTGCGGATTGCCAACGAAATTGTTTGGAACTGAAGAAGTGAAGGAAGACAAGCAAGGGGAAAAGACGAAAAGCCTGGTTAGAGAATACAGTGGATGTTTGGAAGAGTTGGGAAGGAAAAGAACAATACGTGTATCTTCAGCTTCCTTAATGGCAGAGTTACTATATCAAATGCTTCAGACGGAAGCTTCGTGAAATTCATGAAACGAATGAAAGCGAGTACGGATTGTGCTCTTTACAATGATTAGTGTTGAATTTCGTGCTGGGGAATGAGCAGTTTCAAGACAAATTTTCAGGAGTCGGGGTCATTTAGATTTGAAAATCATCAGCGGAACAGTGGCAATTTTTTGGGTCAGCCTGGACTCAGGCCTCTCTTTACGGTCAAACATATTTTAAGTACCATTTTTTGTCATCACAACCCTCCGCCAGGCCAGACGTACAAGAATGCAAAGTGCATACCCAATTAACCCAAAAATGTTTTCTAATCAAGAGTATCAAGACTCACTTGAATATTTCATCTAGTTCCCTTCCCACTTTTCTCCCATCGTTCGCCCGTCACCGTCAACGCGATGAAGTTGTTAACAACCGGCAGGTAGTAACTCACGCTGGAAGTTCAACTTTGTTGTTAGCATAATTTACTTAAGTTCGCTACCTCCACTCGCCCAACATCTTCAGGTACTCGCGTGTAAACCACGTTTTCCTCATGCCTTGGGTTTATTAATGAAACTACAAGATGACGCGCACGGAGGGATGTTAAGTTGACTAGATAATGGACGTATGAATCAAGAGCTTTCACTAGCAAGGTATCAGAAAAGAGGAAAACGCATTGGAGTCCACTCGGGCGTCTTGTGAGCGATGTAAAATAAAGAACAGAAGTGGTGTATAAAGAAAAACGGAAAACCTACAATTTCAAACTTAGTTTGGCTTGACCAAGTTCTGATTCGAATGAACCTGCACATACTCAAACGATTGATGAGGTTTGTTCGGTCATTTGCACGGAAAAGTTTAGCACTGAAGTTCTGAAATTCGGACGCTAGTAAATTCACCGCCACCACGATATCAGATTGAATCAGTATTCACCCTACCAAGCTGGACAGTTTAAGGTGCTTCACTGCAGTCAACTACGATAGCAAGCACTCAACCTGAAATCGACTACGGAAAGAGAAAACCCCAGAATTGTGAGATTTGACATGTAAATTACAGGGGCGCTCAGCCCCTAGTGTAAATTATTTTCAGTACGATGACCCGGCATGTCACTAGATCAAAATGGCAGAAAGAGGAATGCCGTTTCTCGGCTGAGCAGTCATATCCCAGGGATTGATTCATCTGGACAGAGAAGAAAGGGATGTTCGTGTGGGGCTCTGGAGTCAAAGGGAATCAAGCGAACGTTCGCCGTACAACAAGTGGAAGGGATGCTGTGAACTGGGCACATGCTAATTGGAATGACGATAATTGAGGGTGCTGCTCGAGGTTCCACGGCTCCTCGCAGGCCTGGAAGCGGCTATGAACCGTCTGAAATTTACTCCCGCGCACGAACGCACTTAGGTGGTTGAAATTCCGACGAATTTTCGTCGCTTTCTAAGCTACCTAATGTGTTGATAGGCACTCAACTCACACGTGCAGTCACACACTTTTCGCTTGATTGTTCAAATTATTAGTAATTGTTAAAATGTAAATTATCCTTTGTATAGAAGGTATCCATCACTATACTGTGTTTCATTGCACCAAGCAGTTGTGGATCACTTATGTATCCTTGTTCGTGTGGCAGATTTATCAGGCCGTAAGTCATAATAATCTGAAACTCTCGTCGAATTGTCTCAAAAACGGTGACTAAATCCTTTGCTTTGTTTTCGCAAATCATTGAAAGCCAATGCCACTCATTTTACCCCATTCTCAGTCTCGTATATCTGAATTTTTTCTCAGACGCTACAAGTAGTAATGTAAAAACTAGTTAAAGAAAAACAACCGAAGTGAATAGGGCATTCTTCAAAATGGAAATCTGGCGGTTTGGTCGGGTCAGGGATGAACCGGTTGCGGTGAATCCAGAGAGGTCGTGGGGCAAGAGTAATGTATTTCAAACCCTAATGTGCCATCTTTCTTCGCCCTTCTTCGCCTTCTGAACTGTCGCCGCCAAGCCCAGTCTCTTTATTCCGTTGAAATTCTAATGCTGAACAAATAATAAAAACAGCAGAAAGAGTGGTAACTAAGAAAATAAGCAAGGGGAAACAGGGAAAAGGTAAAATAATATCAGAACATTTCGACGGAGAGGCAAGAATAATAATTTTCTCTTGTTTACAGAAACCAGAAGGCTTCAGAACTTTAAGATGAATAGGGTGTAATAGGTAGCAATAACAGGCGAATTGGAAAAACCCGACTCGACCGCAAACTCTGCAAAGATTTTCTTCTTTCGGATATAATTGCAAACAATACGGATTGAGGATAAATTACTCTCTTGCCCCTTTTTCCGACCGAGTAAACATTTTTAGATTTAATATTGAGGATATTTGCTTACCTAAACACGAATCTACAGCGTGATATTAACGTGCATTCTGGATTTTTCTTCCTTCAGCCTCACGATGTCGACCACCACGCATCGTGGGCTATGGCAAAATTGCTTTGTTTTCCTATATATAAAACTTGAAGATAGCACAGCGACCAAACCGATCAATCGATTTTTTAAAAAATTGTTTATCCTCGTTGATTTCCATCTTCGTGCTTGGAAACTGTTAAACCTTAATAAAACAATTGTATTGTTTATTTATTATTTTTTATAAGAATATCAGTTTTCTTAATTATCCGTCACGCACTCCAAAGTTTAAGGAATCTTACTGATAAACCCTATTATTTCTTCTGTAAATCTTTGGCCAGACTATTAATAGTTTTGATTATTAAAATGGAAAAACTTGGCGGTAATTCAGCTTTTCAGAGTAGCCTGTCTTGTAAATGAAAATACACAATTTATTATACTCAATCTATGCTTATATACTGCTGCCATAAATTTATGTAGCTGAAATCAGTGAGCTATCAGGCAGCAATTAGAATATATTATAATAAAATAATCCATCAAAGTATCAAATTCATTTGAAGAATAGCAATTTTTCTCAATTATCCGTCACGTATTCGAAAGTTTAAGAAATCTTACTGATAAACTAGCCCTATTTTTACGTCCGGCAGCACATATACGCACGGAATGATATCAACAGGTCCGTCCACTTGGTCCGGTTTGAATTACGACTGCGTGTCCTTGATGTATGCAAATATTCCAACGGTCACGTTACCGCAATCTTGACCGCATAAAACCGACAAGCAGAACAACGACCTTTCGCCGACATCAGTTAATGAAGGATTCCCAGACCAATGTTTCATTCAAAGTTGTTTTCCACTTAATTTCGCTCTCGTACCATTTCGCATTTCTTCACTAATTGAAGTTGGTTATTCGGGAAACCGAGGTGAGCCGAAACGCGCGTCGTCTACTTGTATTTTGCACCAGCACGATCTCGCCTGCACGTGACATCGGTGCACTCAAATTTCCTTCGAACCGGCCAACGGAATGGTTGATTGAAAGCAGAGCGAACTCGTCGATTGCCGGGTGACCCACGAGGCTCATGAACGATCCCGTCCCATTGATTTGAAAGCTCGATCGGGTGAAGAAGGGGAGGAGTTCATACATCACGGTCCGGTTGGAACACTGACCTTTATACGAGCCCTGCAGGTTGAGTGAATAGCCTCCGGTAAGAGGCTTCACCGTTGAGTGGCCTCCGCGAGCTCCATTTACTTGATTGTACCCGTCGCAAGACCAGTTCATCAATTGTAACCCGTAGGAAAAATGCGTGCTTGCTACATTTGTTTTCTGCAGCTCCGATGCAAGATTAATGAACGAATGCATGGACTGAGGAAATGCAACACTCGTGTACGCATTGTAAGAAACGGTCAGGCTGTCGAGGAAGACAATATAAAATAAACAGTATCTACATGATTTGAAATTACCATTAACGTTTAAATCGTCGGAAATATTAAGTAGTTGGTTTCTGAGCGCTCGAATATCCCGCGAATCACAATTTCAGCCCTTTCTCTAAGAATCAAGTGTTCCGCATCACTTCCATTACAAAGTAGATAAAACAATACTTGAAAATATCGAATTCCGCTTCCCTCGAATTTTCAAAATTACAAGCCCTTTGTATTCAACCAACTAATTGGGTGTCACGGCTGTACAACGGGCCAACAGTAGAGCGCATAGGCAGGAACAAGTTAAGAAATGTAAAAAGCAGAAGAAGCAGAGATTGGAGCCATCAGTTGCCTTGGAATAGGGAAGTTCTTCACGTCTCTCCAAAGGCGTTTTCAAGCTCCGCATCCAATCACGAAGACGATGAGAAACGCTGAAAAGATTTCGCTCTGTACTTGACAGTTCCTTGTCAACCGACGATAACGACATTTGTCAACCTGATGATGCCCTTACCATCTCTTATTCGGGCTCGATAGAAACGAGATAGGAGAGAAAACGCTCTACTTCAACTTGCGCGTCTATTTAGGGGTGACGTTCGAAGAATCGAAAAACCGCAATTATTTTTCGACAGCAATCCGTTCTGAACGTCGAAAAAAATTATTGCACTATTAAATGACAAATCATATGCACCGCTGGGAGGTTAACGTGCGTTTCAGAGAAATATAATGGCATTTGGCTCACTTCAGGATTGAACTTCTTCGCCTCGCGCTAATACAACTCTGAGGATGCTTTGCATTTTGATGAAGGTAGACCAGAAGCGTGGCACATGATTTAGCACTGTCTTTCAGATCAAAGGCAGCAATAATTTTTTTCTGGTTTAACAGCATTCACATTCCAAAGAGAAGAAATTCGTCGATTCGTGATGAAATCTATCAAGCAACTTTTGCAGTTTCAAGTGGGGTGAAAGGTATCCCAGTTCGCTTATTCTAGTGGAAAAAACCATCAGTCACTTGAGAGGGGGAAAAAAACCTAAGCCTTGTTCTTCTTGGTTGAGTCGTCGCATCTCTCATTGTATTGGGTAGGTGAGGGGGAGAATCGCCCATCCTCGCCCTGAGGATGCCCGAAGGGGCGAAAGTACTCGGCCAGAAAATAAAAAAATCGGAGAATATGTCGCCTGGTTCTTCTCCCCCTCACCTACCCAATACACTAAGCCTTGTTGCACAACTAGAATACGAGTCTTTACATTTTTTCCTGCTCCACTCGCCTAGAGAATGGCGAATAGAAAGTGGACGTGACGTGTGGATCGGGTATCGATCCTGATTCCATCCTGTATATTTACATATTCCGTCATCCGAAACACAAACCGACTCTGATGCTCAACTGCGATTAACAGTAAACGGTCGAATCAACGGACTATTTCGACCGTACAAAAGCGAAAGTCGCCGAGCGAACACGTGCTTCTCAAACACTCCGTATTTCCTGTTGTCGACCAAAATGGGGGAACAGTATGAAAAATGACTATGGGCTTTTGCGGAGAATCCCGATTATGAAGTTCGCCCACGTACGGTCTTCGCGTTCTGTTCCAGTAGCTAACTTCGAGCACTACATTATTTCCTCAATAGTAATACGTGATTTATTCGACCGGCGGCAACGACATGAAAAATTCTCGACGCTTTATTGCAAACGATGCGAGGTTACGATTCAGAACGGTTCAAATTCGTTTGGGCAGCTTTAGAAGTCCTTGCTAAGTTCGATCATCACACGTCTCAGTGATTTATATTTTCATTTATAGCTCCACAGTTATTATGAAACGAAAAGTCTGCTGAAAAAGTAAGCAAGACCAGACAAAACCTACGAACGTTGACACGGATCAGATACAAATCGCTGATCTGATTGCTTCTCTATTTTCCACGAGTTTGGCAAATCTTTTTTCCATTCGAGCGATTGAATTTCAGAATTGATGACACCCGAGGAGACGAATTCCCTTCACAACGTCGAAAATCGGAGGAGCGATGGAAGTAAGTCGCTTAGTAGTGTTCCCATTGGTCGCGGTTAAAACGGACCTTACAACTATTATAGTTGTCAAACACTAACTTGGTTTGTTACGACTGCTTTCCTCTTTTTGCGCACATTCCTCGGCTTTCAGTCGGTGGAAGTGGCGCTCTTTTCATAGTCAGTATGAGAAACTCTATTATAAATGAAAGTTTTCCTTCTCCTCTGACGAAATGCTGGACGACATTGTCAAGGGGAACAGTTGAGCTGCTCTTCCATTGTGACGAAAACTTCTATCGCTTGGCAGGATCTTGCAAACTGTCCCAGCCGGTGACGCTGACTTTCCTTGACGTCATCTACTGCTGATGAGAAACTACAGACAATTCTCTTGATCAAGCTGTTATGATAGTATTTTATTAATATTTTCCAACAAACTAGAAATAGTCTCTCGATACTTTTCCGCAATGCGAACACAGTTTGACGACTCCATCTTTTTTACGCTCAGAAGGTATCAAGGAGAGTTGGAACACTCGAAATTACAATATTTTTAGCGAACTCTCCAAAATTATATTACGGGAGCTATATAATACCTAAAAATATTACAGACCATCAACGTTATTAATCGTAGAATAAATTCTTCGATTAACATTTTAAGCTTGCTTAAATGTACCAAACCATACGAATGAGTGTGAGGCAACAACGATTTTCGCCATAACTCGGACCAAATGGCGAGAGAAAAGGTTCAGTTGACACTAGCGATTATCTGCAATGTGTGGAAAGCCGTGGGGAATTGCGATCTAGGACCGGGGAGCACCTACTTATTAGAAGAAAGCCCTCTTTACTGCTCTGTAGCTCCTGATTCGCGTAGTGAACCGAACGTGTTCCTTAGAACCTAATTTCTTCTCGAGTAACTCAGGCTCTCTAGTTTAAGGAAAATGAACTTTATGACCACTTGGCTAGAAGGGTTAGAAACCGTGCCAAACTCACTGCAAGTTATTGTTCATTGTGTAGAGATTCCCCTAGGCTATTCAAGTCGTGCGGAATTTCTAGAAAGCCCGACAACGGCAAATTCTCAATTTATTAGCGGCAATTGCACTCTAAAGGCTAGCGAGATTGCTTGCGTTTGGTAATATTTTCTTACTGTTTCGTACTTCTGTTAGGCGCTAAATCATCGAGGATTTATCGATTGATAAATATTTTCTATAAAATGTATTTCTTCACTAAATGTACCATACTATAAATACCCAGCATCAATATTGTTCCATTTGACACAGTATCGAGAAATGAAACGTGACTAGCTGTCATTATTCATGTTGCTGATGAAGAAACTGCGTGCCGTGCACATATTATCCGGATAAATCGCGAACAACGAAAGACGTGGTGAACGAGTAGTCCGAAACAATCGATCTTGTGCCTCTCGTGATTAATGTCCCGTTAATTGATTGATCGAGCATGAACATCGCAAAAGACGGTGAGGTGGGCGATCAATCGCTCATGGGTTATTGAATTGCTACCTGCTTTATACTACAAGTACTTCAACGTCGATATTCGAGGTCGAGACAACGTTAGGTGTGCTATTACAAAGACTGAACAAAAAAATAACTTTATACATATTCATGGTAATGTAAATTATACTACACACACGATCGCAGTTGATTTAAATTCCCGATATACGCTAGGTTATACATTTACTCACATTTGTGCAGAGCAGATTCGGCTCACCTGAAAAAAGAAAGAATGATATAAATAAAAATTTAATCTGCTTCGAGTTTTACAAACACTGTATTACTTCTGGCAAAAAAATACATTGGTAGAGAAAATGAATAACCTTAACCGAGGAAATCTTTCGCTCAGACCGATTTCAAATTTCAACTATTTGGAACGCAAAAATGTTAACGCAACCAGCATTTTCCATACAGTTTGTGAAACGCGTGCTCTTGCGCTGTCAGTCAATCCCTTTCCTTCTAGTTCTGCAGAGACGCGCTTGGTTTGTGAACAGAGGTACCTACCGATTTAATTTCCTAGCAGCTCCAAAAGCCTTGTCTACAGGTGAAAAGGAAATTAACTCCCGCACCGCAGGCCAAGTCATCAAATTCACACCCAAACTCCTGACGTGGCACTCGATCTTTTACCCTGTCCGGGGCTGCTTTGGTTCATTTACCACCTCAACATTTATAGAGATTTGTTTGATGAGAAATTACTCCGAAATCGAGTTCCAAAGTTGTTCCGAAGACAGCAATCTTTTAGTAGGGATTCCTAAATATGGAAAAATAGGTCCAAAATTTACATAATTTTATAATGAGCAATTAGTTATATTTTTATGCTTCCAGTTTTCTAAATAACAAGCCAAATTAGCGGTTTTAAACTGGAAACTTCGAAGGTTCTGAAAAACGAGTGACGAAGGAAAATAAAAAAATGGCACGAGGGCTAATAATAAAATTCAATTGAGCTCAATTGGGCGAGCTCTGTTTTCAATTAGAACCTGCTGTTATTGCCAGTGTCCAGGATAGGATCGTACGGCAGAGTCGACGAACCTTTCCCGCTCCAGAACGGCGCAACTGGAGTTGGACGACTGTTCTTCCATACGCGCCAGAATGATAAACGATATTCGGCTCTCGGAAACCACCGACGGTTGTGGAATGGCCGAGGCAACAACGAAACAATTGTTTGACCGCTGAGAGCATTTTCAATTGACTCGACAATATGATGCGGTCTGGCTTTCTCTTTCTCTATATGGCTAAACCACCAGTTGGGAACGGTTTATTGGGACGAGTGTTGCGGACATTTTGTGCTCCATGAGGAGCGCCCAGACGTAGGTTATCTCACCGTTACAGCTTCCTTGTTCGGGAGATAAGATAGCGCACCAGGACCGCGTTTTTGGGTTTGTTTACAAACACAGTTCAGTTCAGTTTTTCGTTATTAGCCAAATATATTCACGTTTGAACCAGTGTTATTTTCTTTTTGGGACAGTTCCCCCATTCAAGCGAACATTTGGTCCTTCGGTCACGGATAATTTTTCGCGCGTGATTAGCTAAACTAACAGTGCGTTGTCGTGAATTGGGTGAACGGATTCAAGTTGTACTCCAGAAAAAATACATCGCGTCAAGACCTCGCAGTCAGCAGCGTCATCTGGTAACGTTGAGAAATCCGTTACATTTCCCATTTTGTCAGTTACTGTGAATTTCAGCATCAAGACCTCGCAGTCCAATCGTATTCGCTATTAAATTATTGAATTGCAACCACGCAGTGTAACCTAGCACCTATTGTTGCATAATTTCAGTTTTATCGGCAGCGAATTTTTGCCCTCAAAATTTTTATTTTACTATAATTAATTCGGATACTTTGAGTTCGTTCTGGGACAAGAAAGATGTCGGATATCAGATTGTTAAAAGCAAAAAGAGGCCAGCTCAAGTCTCAGATAACCAGATTCAAAAAATTTTTAGAGTCAAACGAGTCGAGTGATGCAGAAATTGAGATTCGATTAAACAAAATACTAACAGTTCTAAATGACTTTGAAATTCTGCAGACGGAAATTGAGTTGGCAGAAGATGATGGTAGCGGTGACGATTATGAGCGGGAAAATTTCGAAAATTTGTATTTTTCAGTTGTCGCGCAGGCAAACTTATTGCTTCCTAAACAAGAAAGTTCGGGTCCGAACCGTCACTTCGACGAAGCTAGCGTCAGGAATTCGAACAGTTCCCAAACAACATCCAAGATCGTAAAATTGCCACAAATTAATCTTCCCTGTTTTGATGGTGACTACAGCCAATTTCAGTCATTTAAGGAAACCTTCGAATCTTTAATTGGCAATAGAGAAGATTTGGACGAAATCCAAAAACTGCACTATCTTAAGTCTTCGTTGCGCGGAGATGCTCTGGAGGTGGTCTCTTCCATTGAAATAATAAGTTCAAATTATCCGGTTGCATGGGAACTCTTGAGACAGCGGTTTGATAATCGAAGACTTGTAGTCAGTCGTCATCTTAAAGCGATTTTTGAATTTCCAAAAATGGACAGGGAATCCGCATCTAATCTCCGAAGCTTGTTGGATAATACATTAAAACACGTCCGAGCTCTTCAATCCCTAAAACTACCTGTTGAACATTGGGATGTTCCTCTCATTCATATCTTATCACAAAAGTTTGATTCAAAAACACTGAGAGACTGGGAGTCAACATGTGACAAAGATTCATTCCCCCAGTTCAATAAATTTATCGAATTCATTCAGGCTCAAGCACATATTCTGGAAGTGACAGCAACTGAAAGGGAAAACCAGTCAATAAAAAATCTTTCATTTAAAAAACAATCCATGACTCAATCAGCTTCTAACTCTGGTAACTTATCAGCCACAATAAAATGTCCGATTTGCAACTGGAACCACCGGCTT
Organism: Tupiocoris notatus; assembly: GCA_037159825.1. NCBI lineage: Eukaryota > Metazoa > Arthropoda > Insecta > Hemiptera > Miridae > Tupiocoris > Tupiocoris notatus. The sequence goes on along the minus strand of JASJUZ010000453.1, from coordinate 43,151 downwards.
TACAACTGCAGAAAGTTCCTGTCAGCCAGTGTGCATGAACGAAAAAAAATGTTAGCCAGTACAAATATTTGTTCAAACTGTTTGAATGGAAATCACAAGGCTGATCAGTGTTCCAAGGGTTCATGTCCTCAGTGCAACCAAAAGCATAATTCCCTCCTACATTACACCGGAATAGCCAACGCCGCAGTGGAGACTGATGACCAATCAGAGATTTCAGATTCTTCTGAGACTACTCAAGTAGTGCACAGCATTTCTGCGACAACTAAGGGTCGATCTATGGTCATGCTTTCTACTGCAATAGTAAGGATTGTTGATGCTAATGGTACTGCACATCCCTGCCGCGTACTGTTAGATAGTGGCTCTCAAATCAATTGCATCACTGAAAACATGGTGAACATTCTTAACCTACCAGTATCAAGGAAGATTTCTGCAATTTCAGGAATTGGTGGTTCCACCAAAAGGAGTGCGAGGGTTCTCAACTGTCGCGTTTCCGCAACTCACAGCAGTTACAGTTGCTACCTGGAATGCATCGTTATGCCAAAAATCACATTACCTTTACCAACTTTGGACTTGGATATTTCACAATGGAATATGCCTTCGAATATCCAACTTGCTGACCCTACGTTTCACAAGCGAGGCCATGTCGACATGCTTATAGGCGCATCAGAATTCTTCGAAATTCTTGGAAATGAGAGATTGGCACTTGGAGCCGAGCTTCCATCATTGCATCACTCTAAATTTGGATGGCTGGTGGTAGGCCGAGTTGGTGAACCAATAGCTCTGGAAAGGGTTTCAGGTCCAATTGAAGTTTGCCATCTAAGTTTGGAAGAATCGGTGGCAAGGTTCTGGGAAATTGAAGAAATTCCAATTAAGCGAAAATTGAATCCAGATGAACAACTTTGTGAAACATTATTTCTTGAGACAACAAGGCGACAAGACACGGGTAGATTTCAGGTGAATTTGCCAACAAAACCTGAAATCTCAAAGCTTGGAAGTTCCAAAGATATTGCACTCAAACGATTTTTATCACTTGAACGCAAACTTCTCGCTAACCCAGAACTCCATCGAACATACTCAGAATTTATGCAAGAATACATCAAGCTGCATCATATGCGACTGGTACCAGATGAAGGCTCCGAAAGGCAATGTTATTACATACCCCACCATGCCGTAATGAATGAGCACAGTTCTACCACAAAATTAAGGGTGGTATTCGATGCGTCATGCAAAACTGATTCAGGCTTATCATTAAACGAAGTGCTTCACAAGGGACCGACGGTGCAGGAAGATCTCTTTTCAATAATTGTCAGATTTCGGAAGCATCGGTACGTGATGACCGCCGATATCACCAAAATGTATCGACAGATAGAAGTGAATCCAGAGCAGAGTGATCTGCAGAGGATATTTTGGAGGGCAGATCCCAATCAAGCGGTTAAAATTTACAGACTTCAAACGGTCACGTATGGCACAGCCCCGGCCAGTTACCTGGCTACTCGATGCCTAAAGGTCCTGTCCTCTTCATACAAGGATACTCATCCAAGTGGTGCAGCAGCAGTAGCGCATGATTTTTACGTCGATGATTGTTTAACTGGGTGTGATGATATCAACAAAGCCCTGCAAGTCCAACGGGAGATTGTTCAAATTCTCTCATTTGGTCAAATGGAGTTGCACAAATGGTGTGCTAATGACATACGACTATTGGAAACAATACCTTTTGAAAGGAGGGAATCAAAGTATGTTATTAACTCCGAAGCACCATCGACCATCAAAACACTAGGGGTGTGGTGGAATCCCTCCCTTGATACTTTCAACTTCGCAATTCAAGCTAAACCAGACCCCAAGGTAACTAAACGAAGCATTCTGGCTTCAATTGCAAGAGTGTTCGATCCACTTGGGTTGCTCGGCCCAGTAAACTTGAAGGCCAAACTCTTCATGAAAAAACTATGGGCATTACAGATTGGTTGGGACGATCCTCTAGAAAAGAATCTTCGCTCTGAGTGGCTGGATTTTAGCCAACAGCTTGAAACTTTGACAAACTTAGGTGTTCCACGCCGCATTGTGGCTGGAGAGCAGGTAGAAGGAGTTGAAATCCACGGATTCTGCGATGCCTCAGAGTTAGCATACGGTGCTGTAGTGTATGTCAAAAGTTCACCACCAATTGGAAAGTCAACGGTTTGCCTCCTGTGCTCCAAATCTAGAGTCGCACCACTGAAGGGAACAACAATTCCCAGGTTGGAACTATGTGGTGCCCTTCTACTGGCTCAGCTAGTCCAAAAGGTCATAGGCGCTCTAGCCATTGATCAATTCACTTGTTACTTGTGGACTGATTCAACCGTTGTTCTATCCTGGCTAGCTCAACCTTCAGGAAATTGGAAAACATTTGTTTGCAACCGGGTGTCCGAAATTCACAGTATCACCAAAACGTACAATTGGCGACATGTAAAAGGGTCTGAAAACCCTGGAGACTTACTATCACGTGGAATATTTCCGAACGATATAGCAGATCAGAACTTGTGGTGGCATGGTCCAGTCTGGTTGCAGAAACCCGCAACTTGCTGGCCGGCATCAACTCCACCATATCTGAAGGGTGAGGTTCCTGAAGCAAAGCCGACTGTTGCATTACATTTAGCAAATTCAACCTCTGTTATTGAGTTTGAACGGTTTTCAAATTTCAATCGACTCATAAATGCCGTTGCGTATGTACTTCGTTTCTTCAAGGTACGTAGTACCATTCCATGTAGCAATGGACCTCTCATAGCTGAAGAAAGGGAAAAATCATTGGCTTGCTGCATAAAGGTTGTGCAAGAACAGTCCTTTGGGGAAGAAATTGCGCAGCTCCAGAGTCAACGAGGTATCAGAAAGAAAAGTAAAATTCAGCCACTCTGCCCTTTCCTTGACAATGATGGCATATTGAGGGTTGGTGGTCGGTTGAAAAATTCTGTTTTGCCCTACAATCAAAGGCATCCTATTTTGCTTCCTTCTAGCCATCACTTCACCTCGATTCTTGTAAGGAGAATCCATTTGGAGCAATTACATGCAGGGCCGCAACTTTTATTGTCAACAATCCGCCAGAACTATTGGCCTGTTAATGGCAAGCAGCTGATCAGGAAGATTGTCCATCAATGTGTTAAGTGTTTTTGTTCTAAGCCTCAACCGGTTGCACAAATCATGGGTGAATTACCAGCTGCTAGAGTAACACCGTCCCGTCCCTTTACCAACACAGGGCTCGATTTTTGTGGACCATTTTCGATCAAGTCAAGCACATTGAGAAGCTCAAAGGTTTTAAAAGCATATGCTTGCTTGTTTATTTGCCTCTCAACTAAGGCTGTTCATGCAGAATTAGTTGGAGATCTCTCAACCCCAGCGTTCCTTGGAGCATTCAAGAGGTTCACCAGCCGACGGGGCAAACCTGCTCAACTTCACTCTGATAATGGGTCTAATTTCGTCGGTGCCTTTCATGAGTTGAATGGCATAATAAGCAAAATTATAAATGACCCTGCTGTTGCACAATACTGGGCCAATGAGAACCTTAAGTGGCACTTTATCCCACCAAGAGCCCCTCATTTTGGGGGAATTTGGGAGGCTGCCATTAAGTCTTTCAAGTACCATTTTAAACGCACAGTGGGTGAATCTACTCTCACCTTCGAAGAAATGTCCACCTATGTTGCCATGATAGAGGCAGCTTTGAATTCACGGCCATTAGTTCCCCTGAGTGACGACCCCAACGATTTCAGCACATTGACTCCAGGCCACTTTCTTATTGGAGACGCCCTGAATGCAATCCCAGAATTGGATCTCACAAGAAGCAGGATGAGTAGTCTCACGCGATGGAGGCGAGTGCAACAAATGTTTCAGCAGTTTTGGCTACGATGGTCAACAGAATATTTATCCAGCCTTCAGTGCAGACCAAAGTGGAACAAGCCTTCTCCAGACTTGAGGACAAACCAACTGGTACTGATCAAAGAGGACAACATCGCTCCCCTAAAGTGGGCACTTGGAAGAATAATCGACACACATCCTGGAAAGGACGGCCACGTACGCGTCGTTACAATTAGGACCTCAACCGGCGTTGTCAAGAGAGCCCTCTCCAAAGTTTGCCCTCTCCCAGATGAAGATGACTTTACGGCGAAGTCTGGAAGATAACAAGTTAATCAATGTTTGAAAAAAAAAAAGGAAAAAAGAGGGGTTTCTTTATTGCTTTGTTGGTCCCTGGTGCGTATAGTTTTGATGAGAATTAAAATTTGTGTAGTTATGTTGTGTGTGAATAAAAATTTGTAGTTATATTTGTAGTAGGTGAACTGTTTCTTAATGTCATGTTTATTGTTCTTATTGTCTTGTTGACAGTACATCCTGTCAAGGAGGGGGGTATATGTTGCGGACATTTTGTGCTCCATGAGGAGCGCCCAGACGTAGGTTATCTCACCGTTACAGCTTCCTTGTTCGGGAGATAAGATAGCGCACCAGGACCGCGTTTTTGGGTTTGTTTACAAACACAGTTCAGTTCAGTTTTTCGTTATTAGCCAAATATATTCACGTTTGAACCAGTGTTATTTTCTTTTTGGGACAGTTCCCCCATTCAAGCGAACAACGAGTATTAGTTATTCGGTCGAGTTCTTCGAAAATCGGCTTGTCAAAATGAAATTTGGAATATCAACTCGAACGTTTAGCCGTCACATGGATCGTAATTGAAACATTTCAACAACCGACGGGATGGACGGAAATTGTTATAACCCGACAGCAATATAAATATGGACGCTCGGTCATTTCGCGACGACTCGTATGCGAAACCAATTTTCAGAAAACCGACTGTAGTTGCACGATAGATATGTTGACTTGCTGTAAAATAGCGTCAGGCTCTGAGTGGATCGGTGACATAGATTAATATAGCTCAGCTCAAAATAGAAGCTCTTCTTGTAAATTTTCTCGAACGCAATAAAGGAAGAGGAAATAGATTACGGACTCGTGCAGACATTTGATTTACATTCCATACAAATATTCTACCCCTATGATACACTAGGGGCTGAGCCCCCCTGAGGCTTCGCCGGCCAACCCTCTGTCGGGGGGCTCCGTCCCCCATTCCCCCAGGCGCGGCCCGTCGGAGGAGCAGCGGCCCTCTTCCGTGCCTTACAAATCGGCAAGGGTAGCGTCCTTTTCACTACTATAATAGTAGTAGTTTATATATCTGTATGGAGAGTGGTAATCCATAAATATTATTATTGGTAGTTGCTATAATTTGGTATGTAGGTGGTGGGTATTGCATTGTACTTTCTATCATTAAGTATTCGGTTTTTCAACTTGCGCTAAGTTTTAGCCGAGGTGGACTTTCAACTTTTATGTTTTCCAAGATTTGTAACTTGCACAGTGGATAACTGTAACAAAAAGTCGTCAATTCAGACGTTTGAATATACCAAAAGATAGGTAATTTAACTGTCCACATTTTATCTATGTAATGTGCTTATCTATTTTTCAACCGTTTATGCGGTATTCCACAATATTGCTGCTATATACACGAAAATATCACATTTCCAACTTTAAACATTCTTTTCATCTATTTAGTGCAAAAGAAACAAAGAATGAAGCATATATTATTGATATACACACCATCAAATATCATTATGCTGAATTTGAGCGAAATCTAATTCAAAAAATTTTTCGCGAAAAATCCAAGGGGAACCCCTGCGATTTTTTAAAACCGATCAGTTAACGATTTTTTACTCCTCTCTCAATGCATAGAAAAACCTGAAATTTTCAGGAAAGTTGTATCTTACCAAGATATATTTTTGTGATTTTTTTTATTTCTCGGAAAAATCTGCAAATGGTCCAAAAAAATCACTTTTTAAAAGCTCAAAAATTGGACTTGAACCGTGATTTTCGGGGTCAAAATTTATGGGAATCAATTGTTTTATTATTCAGGAGTCTTCATTTGAACGCCTTACACAAGTACGTAGCAAAAAATTTGGTGAAAAAATGTATAATAGCGCCACAGAAATTATTTTCCGTAAATCGAGTATTTCACCGGCCGATATTTCGAGCCTCGGTAGGAGTGAAAAATTAAATTTTCGTTCTCAAGCGAATTTGAAAGCGATTCTTATAGTAAATTTAACGACGAATCCGAATTTGACGTCAAAACGGCGGAAATTTGACGGCAACATTTAGTTTTTACACATTTTTAGTATTACACTTTAGCATCGGATTTTTGAAGTTCCGACTTTGGATCGCCACAGCTCCGCGGAAATTAGAGTAATCGTACCGATTCGAATGACGAAAATGTTCAAAATTTATCTGGCTACAACTTTGCAATGCGTTTAGTATATGTTAAATTTAATCGTTCATTAGTTAGAGCGCCGCAAACCCCAAAAACCTGAAATGCGACTTTTCCCAAAAACTACGTTTTTCGATACATTTTGAATTTTTTAAAATTTTCAAGGGCGAAAATCAAGATTTTCACGATTTTTTCAGCCGATGGCCGTAAATTTTAAATACACCCTATTTTTGTAATCCAAGTACCTTCGGCCAGCTCCTCAATCAATCGTATGTAGCTTTATGTATATAGCTTTTTAGCTTTATGATATTATTATCGTTGGTGGTGGTATTAGGTGATGTGATACCTAATAGTATATAATATACTATATACAGGCTTAGGCTATAGGTAAAAAAAAAGTTATTGGAAATGGCAAAATTTCAACAAACGTTTCCTTTCTTGATTCGATATTCCCTTTCATCACATTACTGACATATCGATGGTTTTAAGACCTCTGCCGAACTAACAGTCGCGATGCATTCTACAAGTGTGACTAGCGATTCAAGTGGCGTCACTCAATAAACAGCCATGTGTTTGTGGATGATTTCGACTCAAATTCTGAACCTAACGTCCTTCAAGGCAAGGCCGCCTTTTTCCGCCGTCTTGTCCTTAGCTCGACTCATTTATCTCAATCGGCCGAAGAGAGAGCGTAACGGAAGTGCGCTAGTGGAGAAAGAGATGGAAACTGTACAAAAGGGGGCCCCGTCCATTAGTGCGTCTGCCTTCTATCGTGCATTTCCCCATTCTCTTAGTCTTCACATCCGCAATTCTGCCCATCCAGTTCCCTGCTTCAACGGTCTTCGTATCTGATATGTAGCCGTGCTGACCCTCGGAGTCGGCAAAAACAACTCGACTGCACACATTCGTTTGTCTGACGAACCCATTCTCTTCTCACCCCCTGATCCCTTCTTTCGCAAGATTTAAGAGGGCGACTTAAATCTATTAGTGGCCCTAATGGATTGCCGATATCTGTGGATTTATACGCTGTTAGAAGAGTTTCAATAATGCCAACGAAAAATGGATAGGGTTGAACGACGACATAAATAAGTACTCCTTTATATTCATAAGCAAATTAAATCAAGCACTAACAGTGCCTTTGGTTCATAATGTAAAAATGCCATGATTAAATACCAACAAGTTCAAACATAAAAATCTAAATAAATAAATCTGAAAAATAAATTAGCGCAGTTACCTTAACGGAAACCTGTCGTAAGCAACAGGATCTAACTTCTCAACGTCGCGATGTGCTCTACCACATCTTTTGACGGATACGTCAGCGGATGATGTTTGCTTTTTGTAAAAGCCGCCGGCGAAAATACGACTTGACGCTCGGAAACAAACGCAAATGGGGAGGAAAGGACTTTTCACTCCGTCGGTTCGCAGCACTTTCCTTTAGGCGACAAACACCGCAGAAAGTCGAGCTTGATTTCGCCTGTTATTCATCGTTTGAAATAATACGGTGGTAGACAGCCGGGTCGCAGTTCCACAACAGCATGCGAAGTCTGCAACTCTTCCTGGCACGTGGATATGGCGCTAAAAGCAACTCCGAGAAACGGAAACTGTTCAACACTAATATTCCCGCAATTTCATTGACTGGTTAGGACCCACGACCAGAATAAAATTGGCGTTTCACGGCGTTTTCAAACGGACGTTTGCCCTTTCATCTTTCAGTCGGATGAATATCGTGGCAGCTAATCGCAAAGGTAATGTAGCGATCAAGTAAGTGTCGGTCGCAGAAGTGTTCAGCTCTAATAAGGTTATTACCTGCCAGCTAAAATTGATCTTGGAAAGGAGCTCTGAATCCAAATTGAAAGGTCGAGGGTTTTCTGAATTTATGAATCAACCGCAGAGCCTGAACACGAACTGTAATGTCAATCAACCGATTGTGATAATCTACCGTGTTCTTAAGAATTTCATTTCGCAAGCATCGCCTTTCTTTATCATTTGTTCGACGAACAATGTAAAATAGAATGAGTCAATTACTATGATGGTAAGGGTTGTATTCAAATTCAATTTCGAAGGACATCGTGCGGTAGCTATTGTGATTTGTTTAATGGAAGGACAACGAAATACTCATCAGGTTTATCACTCGTTTGCCTGACTTTCCTGCCACTCAGTTGAATGAGTAAATCTACGGGAAACAAAATGTTTCTATAACAGTATGAGCCAAGCATAGAACGAATATGGCCAACGTTGGTGTAATTAGAACCGAGCGACGCGTCGAGGTAATCAAAGGAAGACGCACTCAATTTCCCTTCTCGTCAACCCGTACAGCATATTGTATAGGCAGGGAGCCTCATATTGCATATGGCTTTCCTCCCTTGAGGTTCCATTTCGTCATTTCGGAAACGATGCGTGTCTGAGTAAATACGTTACGACGATGATAGAGTTTTCGTGCTGTCTGTCTCGGGGTCTAGCTTGCAAATGGGCATTGTTATCTTTCTTTCTCCAACCTAATATGCTTGCGAAGATAAATCGTAAATGGGCTCGTGCATGTTAATTTAATTAGAACACGGAACGAGTTTGTCTGTCCATCGAAAATGGCCTGAAGCTGTCACGCGAGCAGAACCAATGCGGCGAATGATCAATGAACTCGCAGAAACGAACGCCAAGTGAATATGATCGTTGATACGTCGCTATTATTGGCTGAATTGAAACCAAATGGCTCTTTTGCTGCTGACAGAACAAATTTGTCGCCAATAACGAGACGATAAGAAACGAGAAGGGTACAACAATAGCGGTTAAGATAACGCCGAAGCACGAAGGTTAAGATCACGCATTTTGCTGAATTCTGCTCGTTACCTTTTTTCGACGAAAGCCACTAGAATGCTTTCTGGTCAATGCTCCTTTTCATAAAACTACTCACCGCAATCATTTCGAAAAGAAATAAAGGAGATTTACATTGAAGTTGAGATGGAACAAGAAAGGAAGACGACTTGAATCCAATTCGAGCGCTAAGGTTCGGTCTAAAGTTCAAGTGGAAATAAATGAAAGATTGACCAAATTCCATTAAAGCTGTTCATTGGATTTCCGTCCTTCGACCTCCACGTTGAATTGGAACCTTGGCCGGGTTCGTTCTCTTCCAGAGAAAAGAAGAGGAAGCTAAGTGGAAAGGACTTCCTGATCTTCTAATCTCCTTTTCACAAAGTTGTATGAAACATTTGCAAGTTTTCTTGTTGGGGAACGGCGGGGTGAAGTATCGAAGGGTCGTGCAGGCGAAGGAGAACAACTTGGAACTTAGCCCCTTCCTCCGTGATTCCCTACAGGTTCCACGCGAAACCTCCAGGTAAAGGGAACCTCCGAGTCGTTGCTGAAGATCAAAGATTCAAACACCTCTTCCGACCCAGTCCAACGTCCTCTGCACAGCCGCAAGAGACCGGTACATTTTTTATGCGCGCGTTACTTTCGGGAGTTAAAACGTGGGCTCGCTCCCACGGTAAAGTAAACCCGAAGAGAAACACAATTTCCGTTACTCTTCCCTATAGTGGTGTCGTATAACGTACCGACCTGTTCGAGAATCCTTTTTTCGTAAGTATAAAGTAATTGATTTTGAAAAAGAGCCTATCAATTCATTCCGGATTAGTTTCGTTCGATTATATTAGCTTTTCAGTTCAACTTAGGGAGGAAAATTGAAGCATTGTGTTCTTCTAGGAATCATATTTAAAATTTTGAAGGAATAGCTTTTGATCTGCACACTGTAAAACATTTTCTGGAGTCGAGTAGAGCAGTCAAATCATTCATATTTCTATTCAGCGTTTACCGTTTAAATCGAGTCGCTTGTCTGACATAATCACCATAAATACTCAATTAAAACAATTTTAACCTGTTGTAATTTCTATCTATAATTCGTCAGATTTGGTAAAACCGACGAAACCGCTGCGTTCGATACTGAAATTATTGTCCTTCGTTCAAACAACAGTGGTCTCTAACCTGATCTCCTCTTACAATAACATTCGTTCAATGAGAATTTGAACAATGCCGGTTAGCAGTTTCGTGGGGCCTGCGAGAAACCGCCTCCAACCATTTCGACGTTTCTGACCCTGTTGAATAATAATGGCCCGAGCTGTTTAGACATTCTATTCAACAAGAACCAAACGACGAGAGATTGACTGACCCTGCGCTGAGGGAACTATTCGCTTTTAGCCACGTTGATGATGTTCGTATTGACTTCAACACATAACTCATTGTCCGCTTCAGAATCTAATGACCGCTTTTATACCTATTGCCATTTATATGCACATTAAGTATCCGCAACACGCAATCTTGTCAAACGGTTTAGGAACACCCCGTTTCTTCAATATTTCAAGCTATTGTGGGTTTCTATAGGTCAAACGATTCGTCTTTTATTTGAACGAAACTTGCCGGATAGCTCTTATTAAAATTATGGTCGATGAAATTTGATATGAATCTGTAAAAGCGAAGAAAAATTTTTTCTTGCGTAATAAGAAAAAAAATTATAGATGGAGCTTTACATTGGACTTGTTTACTGAGTAATATTAAATTACAAGACCTGATTCAACTACATAATTTATTCTTCACCCCTATTCTACACAAAGGTCATAATGCAATGCTATTTAAAAAACTAATAACTGTATTGAAATAATGTAAAAAGAAGACGTATTTCCTAACTAGGAGAAAGGTTTTCAATAACTTGAAAAATAATCATCGTATGGTTATCAGAATGACGCCTGATAGATGAGATAACGAATGAAAAGCTCCAAGTTTATTTATGTATAATTTTCGGTTTTACCAATCAATCCTCAATATTGATACTTATTTCTTTAGCAGGACTTAGGTTCCATGTTGTTATTAATTCACAAAACTAGTATTGTTGAAATAATTGAAATAGCATTTTTAATACAAATAAAATTCGCATTTATTTAACAAAAAAAGGACTTATTTGGTGTACATCTGTCTTCAAGGAGCTATATCGATCATTTTCATCGTGCGAAGCTGCTAGCAGAAACACCAACTAAAATTCATTATCGGCGTATCGAAGCTCTTGTCGAAGCCAAGGTATCTTTTCGCCAACTACGTTCGCAACTGTACTCATTAGTATGCGAAGCTCACGCTGAGCTACCAACCAACTTTAACAATACGAAAGTGATTCCTAGTGTGAACGGAATAATAAGACAAGGTAAAATGTGAGAAACTGGAGCGAATGTAACGGAAGGAGTTGAACTGAAATTGTTATATGCTCGGAATACGATTGAAATTGTCTCGAAAGGGAGCATTTTCCAACCTGCTCTTTGCTGTGTAGGTAGAATAACGAAACTTCCTTCCTCTAGATTTACTTTAATCGTGGGAGGACCTGTTGAAATATTTAGTTTCCAGCAAGAAATGTATTTAGAACTAGAAAACCTGTATTTTACCGTTGCTGCGATATTGATTTCTAAAAGCTGGAAATTTAATCTGTTCACATGTTCGAAAAAACGAGTGAACTTAGCCTGTTTCTTGACACTATTATGTTTTCTTGGAGGGTCAATCGATTAATGCGAATATCAATTATCTATTACGGGCTTGTAAGGCGGTTGTTATTAGAAGAAGGCTCCCATATTCCGAATTGCCTTGTTCCGTCGTCATTTGATGGATTGCTCCATTAATAATTTGGCGTTCACGATCGTTGAGAACACAATGAGCATGGAAGGCGCACGTTGTTTGAATAGAGGCTAGTAATAATAAAAGGGGTGAGCATGTTCCGCAGGCTAACTTCACCTGTTAGGACGGAAGAGCTAAAGTCATCAACGCGTTTCAGCATATTTGCCAGAAAACTTTCGAACGTCGTCACAAAGCAAACGTCTACAGCCGAACGTGGAGAGGTTTTCATTACCATATTGCCACTCGTTTCTATTGCCGCTGCTTAGCGAAATGGGCTAATTACATCGCCCTGACAACTGGCAAGACAGAGTAAACACATTTGCGAGTAACGAGTTTCTAATGATGGTCTAATATCGATACACTGCTGTAATAAGATCTAATATACATAAAGGGCCAGTGCAAACGTTTACCAACTGTATCGATTGAATACCTGAAGACATCATTTTCGCTTTCAATACGAAAGAATTGTCGAACGCCTTTGAATAATTCTTCCTCCCATTTCATTAGGGAAAGACCTATAGTTCCATTAGTTTGATTGCTTTCTGCGAAATAGAAAACGGAATCGATTGAAGCATAGATTCCTATCAGTTGCACCAATTTAATTATAATTTCGTTCAAACTTTGTGCTTGGCAATCGAATGTATTTTGATAGGTACCTACTTCACAGTCAATATGCCTAAATAAACCCAATGTAAAACGAGGATATGCCCTTCGATTTCACTCATGGTCAAGGTTGAAGTCTTGCGCTTATTGACGATTCACCTCGCGGGAGCCCGCACGAAAATGAAAGCCGGTTCGATTATAAAAGTCAACCAGGGCAGTATAAAAACAGGGGAAAAGGATCCGAATAGAAGGAATCGTAAAAGGAAAAACGAAGCAAGGTCACGTTTCGGTCCCGAAGCGGAATCCAATTAAGCCGTATAAACTGTCTTTGTTTTCTGACCAAACTTGACCATGAGAATTCTAATTTACTAGGAGCGCCCACCTTTTCCGTGAGACCTTCGGAAAACATTCAGATCTACTTGAACCGAGCAGGTTTCATTTATTTGAGATAAGAGCTGAGATTACAAACATGGGAACGAAATCGGGAGATTGAAAGAGAAAAAATATTATGACGATTGAACACCAAAAAAAAAAAAAAAAATCAAAACATGGAAACTGCTGAAAACGGAAAGGAAATTGATTTAGTTTTAAACGTAATGAATAAATTGTCATTATTGGGCTCGTCCCGTGTTCTCATAAATTAATAAATTTCTTTAGTTTCAAAGAATTAAAAGATAATAATCAAAAAGACGTTCCCAAATAGCAGCTAATATACTCACATAATTCTGCTATTGGAAAATGTCTCAACTTCAGCTCCGAATGGATTATGAATTCACGATACCCTCATTACGACAATCGAACTAGGCCTCGAGATAGGCTCGATTGTTTCTGCTCCGTCAATTGCGTTTAATGACGCGTCGCAGAAGGAACAAAGACTGCGGCATAGGATGCAGAGCAGGTTGTCACCGGATACACCCCTTCCTTTCCACCCGTAAGCGTGCGGTCTATGGATTAACGATCGAGACAATCCTCTGCAAAATGCCTGTTCCCCTACAGCAGCGATATAGTCGTAATGCAACAACTTGCTGCAGATACAATGGGCTTCGAGTTATAGTCCGTGACATGCGGCCGTAACGTCTGTCTGAAACAGTTATAAAACCCTCGTTAATTGGTAACCCGTCCGCGAACGAGCTGGTAAAAGCCGAGTAATTATGCTGTTCCATAGGAGAGCAAGCAGGAGCGATGGACGAAGAAAAGAGACCGACAACGATAAAGATCGAAACAACGCCTTGATGAACGATTTGAAAAATAGGCAACGAACTGCGGAAGGAGGAAAAAACGATACTACGTACGAAATCTAACAACCCAACTACCGAACAGGGCTCGAGCGGTTGAAAAAATGGAGAGAGGCTAATGAGTGTGGAGTGATGTCGAGAAGTTTGGGCTGTAAATTCGGGCGTCGAGTAGTTCGCTAGGTCACGCGATACCGTGATGGCACAGCGTTCTATGCCGCCCATATAATCATCCTCGGGGTTCCTTAACGATACGAGAACTCCAACCGACTTGATGTTCCATTTTAATCGTTCAACTTTAAGAGATTTTGAAGTTCTGGCACTAATTAAGTACAATTCCTGCGACAAAACGGTTATTGAAAAGTCTATCTTATTTAAGCAGATTTTCAAGCCATATTATATTCCAGGCAACGAAAAAAAATCACTAGCGTGAACAATTTATCATAAAATGTTAAATATAGAAAGCCTAAAGAAGCAAAAAGTCAAAAAAATCATTTCTTGTGTGTGTGTGTTTTTTTTTTTTTGTTTCTTTTAAAATGAACATTGAAAATTGGACGTTTATAATAGTGGTAAGAGAATTATTATCCTAACGGGACTTTCCATTCAATTTTACATTAGTCGAGAATATTCCAACATTTCGTTTCAACATCAAACGTTAACTTCACTCAATTAAACATTTGAATTTCATGGCTACCGAAAATGTTTCGATTTATGATAAATTCTCCAGTTTATAAAGTAGCTTCATTTTATTAATACCTCAGAAAACTCACCCCAACTCAATCTAAAGCAACTCGAGCCAAAATATTAATATTAAAAGGGTTTGCGCAAACTTGAGAACTGTAAATTGTAAATGCCTAGATTGCGCTCATTGCCTGCAATCTTTCCTTATTTATTCATTAGCCAAATGAAGAAAAAAAAACTCGAAAAACTTTGATGGGAATTTTCATCTGCTGCTTTCCTTTTCGTTACAAAGATCCCAAAAGGCCAACGTAATCGCCAGAAGAGGGTCCGGGTCAAATTATTTATGCTCCCTTCATTCAACCCCCAACCCGACCGACGATTCCATCAAAAATGTAATCGGGTTTGCCTTAATGGCTTATAAAAAATGCATTCTTCAATATCTTCACAGAAATAGCAACAGAAGAAAACGTAAAAGCTGAAAAATTATTTCACAACGGCGTCAACCAAACAAAAATAATATAACATCGGAAAATGGCGATTTCTATAAGGAACGTATTCAACGGTGTTTGTGGCTAGCATATAAGGTCGTAGATTAGGTAATAATAAAGGTAATAAAGCTCGCCTTTGCCAAATTAGAAACAGAAAACGTAGAAGCCTGCCTGAGTCGAATGACACATTTGTTGTGAAACCGTAGATTACATAATTCGTACGCCCTTTGACCGTTTAACCAATTAATTCATTTATCACATTTAATGCGTCGGCAGACCACTATTTGCCGACCTTTTGATTGTACCGTACAGTTAATTACCGCGTTCATCACGGTTAAACGATTCCCGAGGTATTTGAAGAACGTTCTCACATTTTCTATCGACCATTTTCTATTTTCCGTGCTTTTAAGCCGGATGAAATGAAAGAGTAATTATAAGAGGCAAAGTTTCAACAAGCTTCGGACAGAGAATTATTACTATGTTCGCCAGGAGCTAAGCCACAACAGAAACGAAAATATCTTGATATTAAAAATCATCACAAATAATCGGCGAACTGTTTCTCAGCGCATTTTTCCTATTTTCCTTCTCCGGGGCCTCATTTTATGCGACTTTCTAACAGTGAAAAAAAACGTAACAAAGACATAAGATAACAGCGGCTAATTGGACATGGAATGGAATATTCAATCCGTAACATTTTCCTAGTGCCAATATTTACTCTGTTCGAAAGCTTCTCAGTTTTTCTAAATATTCTGCAAATCGGAGTATTATCTCTTTTATTCGAAGCCACGGTATTCCAATATATGAAATATATTTCTCAGACAAAATCTCCAGTATAAATCGATCGAATTCTCTTAAAATAGAATAATAAAAATAGCCGATAAGGTGAAAAATCGTTGACTGGAGATAATATTGAAAATTATTTTACTTCGGAATTAATTTCTGAGTTGACATGTTTATGTCGCACTGTTTATGCTGAAAAGCTGAGTGTAACGTTTCAAAATGCCTGAAACGACGGGTAGGCTCAGGTAAATTGTTGGTAAGGGGTGGACCGCGGTCATCCATCATGATTACAAGTGACGCTTGGACGATTTAGAGGAAGACCTCACAGTGTAAAGCACCGAGCGTGTTTTTTAGATCTCATGTGAGGGCGGACAAACCCAAATATCCCCTTCTCTTTCATACGTCTAAAATGTCGTTACGAGAAAGGTCGCCAGGGGCGGCTGCGATGAATGGTCGAAAAAAGTGGAACTGCGCAAGAGAATGGAAGAAGTAGCTGTGGAAAATAGTGACCCACGGTGGGGTGTTGGCTTTGAAACGGGAGTGGTGAAAGCCCTTTACACTTTTATCAGCTTTATTTTCTGCAGAAAAAGCCCTCGTCAACTGCCCACCAGCGGCATTGGCTGCACAACGGGGTTTTCATGTGACCGTCAACACGATCATGTCATGGCCGCTGACGTTGAAAAAGTCACAAGCGATAATCTGACACTTCATCCTTCCATGGGCTTGAGAAGTAACGTGTTAGCTCATTAGCAACGTCCTAATCAATTCCAATCATTCCTGTCATATTCGTCAATATTATGACAGATAACATGAAAGGACAATCTAACTTCTTCAATGGTCATTATAGATACTAAACTTCGGTGCGAAATACATCCTCAGCGATATTGAATTGCGTGAATTGTGAGCATGTGTATTGCGTGAGCACGAGAAAAAAGAGCAGAAATTTAAATCCACGTCATTAAATAGGTGAAAGCTCCATAAATTCCACTCAAATGGACTAAGATACTAGGCGAATTTTAGGAAGTCTCAACTGTGAATGTTGGGTTATATTATCTTCATTGAGGATTGAGCGAGCCCTTTCTAGATGCCTTTGAACTTCGAAGACTAAACTGTTGTTAGGCAGGTTGGGTATTGCCTTACTACAGCTCCGACCCACATTATACCACAACTATACAAAGGATCCGTTCGCCCGATGAAGTGAAATTCCGATTGAAGCCGAGAGGCGGATTATTGCGGCTTGAAGATTGCGGAGAAGCGAGGGAATCCCATAACATAGACTTCATCGAAATACACAATCTAAATCCGCGCCAAATTGGAATGATTTAATATTAGGAAAAGTTTTCATAATTTGAGTTTAGTGACTAGTTATGAGTAGTTTGCATCGTCATTTTTGAGCATCCGGAATGAATTTTCCCCAGCATTTGGTGACATTAATAATGAAAAAATTAATGGGTAATAGTAATTTCACAGAGCCTTGGAGGTAGTTTGACAAGAAATTGGAAGCATCAGAATTTGAACATTCCGTTCCTCAAAATCTCAGAATTTTTATTTTTATTGATAAAGTTGGTTGAGGAGCGAGATAGTGGGCAACTTCTCTGTAAATTTATATTTCTCCCTATGATATGATGCCATAGAAGCAGGCTATGGCACATAACAGTTTTATATGCTCGCTAATCATAGTATGAACCATCTGTAGATAAACCGCCAGAGCTGTAAACTGCCGACGAGGCGTGTGATCTAACACGATTTGCTTCCAGCCAATATGTTACCGAAGTAGTGACGTATCTCGAGGTCCGGGATAAGATTCCACCCCAAACAAAACTAAAAAGGAACCAGGGTTGAAGCATCACTAGGTCGGCTCCCTCAAACGAAAAGGAGTTACCAGGTGGAGGATATAACACAGCGGACGGCGCAGATACAGCGAAGAATAAAGCGAACCTGACAAGTATGGATTCACAGCCGGAATCCAAAGCAGCCGTTGCCTTCGAAAAACTCCAGGATAGCTAGAGAAGGTTTGCTAGCTGTATTGCAGGGCGTATACTCAGGAGGTTGAGAGAAAAGAATAAACAGAGGTAAGAGGACGGATCGTGAGACCACTGTTTAAGAAAAAGGAAAAGGTCGGTGCTTGGGCACTGAGGAAAGGTTCACTAGGGTCCCCGAGAGAGTAAAAAGGGGCCAAATAATATAACAAAGACGGCAGATTCAAGCTTTGGATAGTATTGGATTTGTAAATGCCGGGATCGAGGCGAAAATTAAAGGAAGCATAGAAGATATTTATTTTGAAGCAATTACTTGAAAAATAAAAAATAAAATAAATAAATAAAACATTACCCTTTTCCGTATTCTAAATATTAATGCGGTATGATGTTAGTGGAATGTAAGTTCAGGAAATTTATGATATAGGAAGCAATCCTCCCTAATTTGAGCGAGGCAAGAATTTTGGCGGATGAAAACCTGCACGCAATCGAATGTCTTAATTATTTTTTCTTCCTTGATTAAAAAAGTACATTCCTTGATACCAATTGATTTTCTATCGGCTCGGAAATGATTCCTACGGTCGATTCGTTTTAGGACAGACCGGATTTTGTTAGTCTAGACTAGGTTTGAATTGAGCATAAATTACTTCAAGTGGCACAGCTATATGGTCGGAGGAATCGTTAATACATTTTTCCATGCGATTACCATTCCTCAAAATGGGCAAGGGGCCCTCGAATCGCTTCAAGCTGGTATTTTCCCTCTGGCTCCTTCTTGCAAAGTAACAATTTACCTATAATTTTCACCCAATTTATTCGTTGTTTGTACAGGAAGAGGAAAAAAAGCGCCATCCGTCATCCTCGTGGTCACTAATGACCGCTTCCGGTTGTTTGCTTTCACTGGATACGCAGGCAGTTGACGGCGGCATCGTTACCTTCCACTAGGTCCCTCAGTTTTGCTTTCAATTTTATTCATGAGGGAACAATTTCCAATTCCTTCGTGACCGGCCTTGCCAGATCGATTCCCGGGCCTTAGAAAAGAAAAGGACTTCTTCGAATGCCTCGACTGGAAAATAACTCCCATAACAATAGCAGTTATTTTTGTCAAAATTTCACGCAAACAAAGTCATAAGATTTCTGCCGTATTTCGGTTTCAACTACGAGGTTTCGGCATTATTGCGATCTCTTCCAGAATAACGATGGATCCATTTTAATCACATTCGACGATTTCAGTCTATTTACAGCTCAGTTTTATCCTTGTCGCTGATAACAACCTTTAACCCTCATCTGGCGAGTCCAATTGTAATACGAAAGTTATCACAGCTGCAAAATGTTTGACGTTTTTGAGCGAAATCTGAAAATTTGATTTAATCGCAACACAATTGAGAAGCTAGTCGAACATTGTTTAGAGTCCGATCATTATCGTTTCGACGCTAATGAGTAAATTGTCAAATCGGGGTGGAGACATTAAATTTGCCGGGGACCTTGAGGTCTTTTCTAAGTTCAAATATTTCTCTTTAGTGCTGATTTTGAGTTCATTCGTTCATTTTTTCGGTCGGAACATACTGGCATTAACGCTGAAATCGAATCAAGAAGTTTACTGTCTTCTGTAGTATGATAGTACGACTTCTGTTGAAAATTTAAAGTACCTATGTCTCTTTTATAGTTTATCAGAACGGACAGACATTTTTTCATTCGATATAGACTTCTAACATTCAATATAGTCGTCTTCTAGTATATCTCGATCCACTCACCCGATTAATTACTTACATCAATCGAATATAAAGCCTGAAATACTAGAGTTAGCGCAAGCAAGCAATTTTCCCTCAAGCGGCCCCTAGACGTGCAGTATTATTAAATAAACCGGGTCGCACAATATATTGATGGTAGCTCCTAGACGCTCAATAATAATGTACAAATTTTTCGTTTGTTCAAAAATTTGTTCCGTGATAGGACGAGATTGAAGTTTTTAATATATATAGCGCAATTTGTTGGGCAAACAGTACCCACCAGGATTCCATCAAGTGAACATTTCAGCGTTAAAGCAGCCCCTAGACGTGCAATATTATTGCGTGTGAAGTCACCCGTCTGAATCGATATTCGTTATACGATTTTCTGCATCCGAAAATATTTGACAACCGTAACTGATCTCCCGTGGTTAGATCGCCAATGCTGTAAAATCATGTCCGGTTTCGAAACGAACAGATTGCAGTAGCGCAGGTTGATCTTTAAATCACCGCTTCCTGGCATCGAAACGAGAACAAGCACGAATTTATTGGCTGTGGATAACGTAACATCGGGAGCCGAAGGGTATGAGGACTTCGTGTCTCCTATGAAAGCTGAACTCGAGCCCAAAGACCATCACTCTCCATGGCCGAGGACAAATATTTGCCAAGCCCGATAACCTGCTCGCCCTGATCCTCGGAGTTACACGCGTACAGCGATGACGCTAAAGCGAGGTGACCTAGCTTAGCACTATACCGGTGTCACACATACTAGGCAAAAACTGTCAAGAACCGAATTTGGGCGACCCGTCCGAGTGCGTTTACATGTTTGTCATCTATCC
The DNA here is from genome assembly GCA_037159825.1 of Tupiocoris notatus. Taxonomy (NCBI): domain Eukaryota; kingdom Metazoa; phylum Arthropoda; class Insecta; order Hemiptera; family Miridae; genus Tupiocoris; species Tupiocoris notatus. Next base: position 22,929 of record JASJUZ010000453.1, on the reverse strand, counting down.
ATCCCTAGAGTCAGGCCTTGTTTGACAACCGGAGAGAAACTCGCTGAATCTGAATTTGAAAATCTACGCTCAAAACCCGTTCTCTCATTTGCATCAGGAATTCCTAGGTGCTGTAATGTTACCATTCATTTGCAATTGGCTTGGAACTATGGGCTGTGGGATGGGGACGAATTTTCACTACGATATTAGGCGATGATTTCAGCATAGCAGTTTTTACGAAAAGCAACTTTCTCGAGTTCATAGGGGCGAAACGGTGTTGGCAGTAATTTGTATTTGTCAACCGGAGATGATATTTCGAAAGCAGCTAGAACTAGCTTGTGTTGAGGGCACGGGGTTGTATTTTGCCAGAAAGCGGGAAATGAGGTGATCTCACTCACCCTGTAACGACTCTTCTCGCGACAGCCGAGATTATTACGAACACCCTGCTATATCATTTACCAACGACCAGCTGGCAGTCAACGATCCACAAGCCCATGACCAGAGTCATCAGCCAGTATCTAGCTCATTCTTCAATCTGTACGTTGACGATGATAGCGTCGACTGTGTGTTCTTGTTCATTGAGAAGACATGATTTGCTCAATTTGAATAGTTTTGTTTTACACGGGCCATAACCATAACGCTTTGAATGAAGACCGATTCTGGAAAGATATTTCGATTTTCTGAAACCAATGGTGTACACAAATTTGAAATTCCATGTTTGAGTTGTCAGATAAGTATAAAAAAATTGGAATAATAAAATTGGGAAACTCATTCAAAGACCGCAACATTAGTACAGTAGGTATTGTTACTGAAAAAACTAGCCAGGAGACCCAAAACCCGAATAATGCACGAATGAGCGAATGAACCTTGTCGTCACTTAAAAGGACTACTAAACGTTCTCCACTTATTTATTATTGAAAATTGTGTCAAAATGAGTTATATTATTTTTATTTATTTATTATTATTATTATTATTTTTTAATATTTTCAAATGTAATTGGGCTTGCCCGTAAATAAACAAATAAACAATAAACAATGAGGTAAATAACGCTGAGTTTCGATGTGTGAGCTTAACGATACAATAAGGGTCCTGTGAAACGAATAATTATTTTAGCAAGAAGACCAAAAAGAAAAATGAACACGAATAGAATAAAGAAAAATGTGAATTACGCGGAAGTGCGGTGGGTGAATCGATAAAATTCAAACGTCATCCACTCGCAATAACAAACAATTCCCACACATCACGCGTTTCAACACATCAAGCGTACAAATATGTTAGTCTCGCGGTCAGTAAAAACCAAACTGCAAAATATGCACGAGTGAAAAAGCGAAAAAGCTCATACCGTTGAAATACCGTGTGTGAGCCAAACGATAAAAATCCAGCGTCATCTGCTCGTCACAACGAACATTTTAAGACCTCAACCATTCAAAAATTTGGCTCTTACAACCTTAAAAAAAGGAAAAAAATTTTGACGCATATATCTCGGAAGTACTGTGTGTTATCCGAAATCCAGAAACGTCTAACTTTGCACATTCACTTGGAAAACATTTTCAGAAATTTCATTCATTTTTCACAGATATCGAACTTTTTGTAATTTTTCACTACAGACACTCAGGCATTAGTTCAGCTAGTGTTTCAGAGTATACGACTATGAACATTTCTCTCGAATTCATTTCCGCTCCGAATTTGACTTTTCGGACGAACATGGAATTAAAAACTCACAACGGGAACATGGCCCAGAGAAAGAATACTGTGTACTAGGTTTCTGATATTGTTCAAATGATAAACAAACATTTACACGCTATAGATTCGTGAAAAAGGGTGAAGCCAATTGATTAAACTGGACGTTCTAGACGCACAACCAACGACAGAGTGTTTTGGAGGATTGAATACAAAACAACTGACAATGTCGTCGAGTAAAAAAGGACACGAGAGAAAGTAGAAGCATAGCGGCCATAGGTGGATAGGATTCCATCGTAGCGGGAATTTTTTATAACGTTCTTTGAGAAGGCCGGTATTGGGTTAGGTTCAGTAAGGGTTGAAGGAGCATCGCACATGCCAAGTAGGGATGCTGGTTAGGTAGTCTAAGGCGTTTCGGACGTAGGGAGACTGCAAGAGGGAGTATCGGAAGTGAAGAATAGCAGATAAAAAGTACTGGTCAAGCAATAAACCAAGCAACGAAGGTAGACGTCGCAAAGGAAAAAAGGGGAACAAGTTTGATTCTTGGAAAGTTCGTGACAGAAAGCGAAAAAAAAACTCCTCTGCGAACTACGCTTTTTAACTTTTCCGGCCTCCAGTGAGCGAAAGTTATACTCGAGAAAGTTACTGTTGCGTCAATCTACCGTGACAATACCGTCGCTTTCGAATGAAGTTTGTAATTCCGGCCTAGGGAGTAAATAAAAATGGGTATTCTCCACTTTTAATAAGAAAGTGTGATGTCGAAAATTTCCATCCTGCCCAGAAGACTCAACACTTTCAATACGAATGGCAAGGATACGTAGAGAAATGCCACACCAGTGACCTTCCATCAATGTAGCTCTAATTCTAGGCTCAACCACCATGAAATAAAACCATCAACTTATCTATAATTATATTATTCATGACGTTGAATTTACAAGGATTTTTTAAAACTAAAACCAGAAAATCCAGTTGTGAAGAACAGCTCAAGTTGAATTCAAGCCATTCGGGACCTTCCTATTCATAAAAAAAGTTGGCGTTTTATGATGAGAGTTTTTATTCGTTGCTCAACTTTCGTCATTCAAAGAGTCACCATTCTTACTAACCCAGCTGAGTATAAACTGTTGTCAGCATAATTTCGGCATTAAAATTCTTCTCGTCTCTCTAAAGCCGTTAGATTATAGAAGTATCCCCACTATTTACCGAAAAAATACTGCTATAAGTTCCCACTCTACTTTGGAAAATAGTGGCCACAATTATGCCAGTATTGTCCACTCGTCCCCATTATTGAAATGCTTCATCTGCCTTACCAATATGTGTCACTCTAGTTTTGTATTTTCTAGATGAACATACTACCAACGCAAAACGCCTAAAGTAATACACGAACGAGAAGTAATTTCGAGAGCAATTGGCAATTGAGTATACGAAGAGAACGTTTGGTTATTAATTCGACGGCCGTATTATTAAAGGCTTGCAATAATGCGAGTTCTGTTTTGCTACGGTCTCATTTCGAAGCTGAGGGCTATTGTTTCGGTTCATTGTGATTTCGGCGGAAACGCCGAGAAAACGCCGAAGTTAAATTTGCTTCGTTTCCATTGAGTTGAAAATGTTTTCCGTTTCGTTGGCGATATTCCGAGAATGTCGGATGTTAGAGCTCGTAGAACAGCAATCAAACGTTTTTAGGCTTTTGGCTTAGTTCGCTAGCTTTGCTAGCAAAGAGTAAGACGTGAGCGAAGAGCAAAAAAGGAAGGAAAACTGATGATTTTTTTTATTTTGCGATTCCCAAAACGCCCCAAAAAAAGATGTTGAAAAATTCGTGAATGGAAATCAAACGCTCTTTCAAAAATCAACTTGGACAAGATAAATCTGAAAATAATTTTCAACGACGTTAATAACTTGGATCAAACATTTAAAACAAGTTACCTAATTGGAACTAAGTTATGCGAGTGAAAATATAAAACAGTTGCAAATTTACGAACGTTTTACTACCTAAAGAAAATTCTCTCAGCCGATTCATCGATCGATAGCCTATTTTATTATTCTGATAGGCTCTCCGCAACGGAGAAAGGTATTTTAAAGTAGAAGGTTTGTGCGCGTTTAAACGCTCCGCGCAGTTCAGCTAGAACGAAACACATCGATAAATTAGACATCAAACTTAGATATTTCACGTCTCTCAAAACGTCCCACAGGTTACGGAATCTTGTTTCGGCCGGTAAGCAATAAATTTACCGGTAGAAGGATCAAAGTCGGGCTAGGATGATTCAGAACCTCTTCCATCTACACACACGTATATTACGAAGCGCGTTTTCGTGCGGCGTGTCCGTTCGTATAAGTCGATTCCACTTTGATATGTGGTCCTATGTGAAATCGTTTCGATCGGTCAGAGGATACGATCAGTGGACCGGTTCAGTTGATCCCTTATGTTGGGGCATGAGAGGAGAGGATTGATAGCTAGTGTATCACCGACTAGTGGCTACCTATATAGTACCACACGTTCGTCAGGAACTTCAACCGTCCAACCTCATGACAGGTAGTGGATTGTTTTATACGATATCCGATGATAGTCCAGGAATCTCAATAAATCTCAGACCCAGTTTGTTCCGTTTCAATATCTTTTTTTTCAAATTAAGCCTGTATTCCTCCCTTCTGAAATCCAAATCTCATCGTCAACGCCTCACATAGAAAAGCGTCATTTGAAACTCGGTAGAAATAGGAAAATCGGAATTTCCCCGCAAATTAGACGACACGAATTTGATTTTATATCAAATATATTCTATGCCAGGGAAAACGTTCGATTTATTCACATGATCTGTAGGTTCACAAAGCCCAGCTAACGAACGGACTTTTCGCCGAACCCTCGGAAAAGTCCGAATGGAGTTCGCCGAGTTTTTATTATTAATCTGAGCCATCTCACGTGTTTTCTGTCCACCGTCGGAATAAATTTTTTGAAAGTTATCTTTGCGTGAGTCTCGTACGATAATTACCATGGCTTTTCATCGGCCGAGTTATATTCGACCGCCGATCCCTGTACCCGATACTGAGTAATAAACGTAACGACCTGGCGTTATTCGAGTTCGCTGACGGACGAGAGGAAATTAGCGTATTTCAAGGTAGACGATTTAATGAATTTCATGCCATTCACACATTTATTTATATATTTTAAAATATTTATTTCATTATGTATTTAAATTTATATTTACGAATACACGAAATTCCACTTTATTCAATGGTCTTCCGAACGTTCATTATATAGCTCAATAACCTCAGACCGAGTTTTTTCCACATAATAGTATATTAGTTTTGGTTTTCCAAACTCCGTTCAAGGACACTATTCTTTCCGATGCAATATCCAATCGTTCCTACAAATCCTTTCGGCTATCAGTGGTCGAATGATGAAAATAGCCGCCCAAGTAAGCCTTTATGCCTAACTTTCTCGTAACGTATTGTACTCCGAATTGAAAAGGTTTCCAAGCTCGTCCAATAAAGTTGCGTGGGCCGAAAGTTACTCACCGGTCATCTTGTTTCATTCACGAACGCAGGCTATTGCCATTCAAAGGACCTACGTTCGAGGGTATTTCGAACTTTTGTAACACCAGAAGAACGAAAACATCGAGATTGGAAGTCGATAATAGCACGAGTCTTTGAAGAAAACCAAGGTCCGATACTCCATTGACTTTACTACATTGGAAGGAAATTGAATTTCCCCAGGGTTTCCTAATTGTGAGCCGTTTCCGTTTGAGTTTATTGAAATAACATCAACATTTTGATACCAATCGAGTATTAAAAAGACTCGGCTCAAAGAATAATGAATAAAGAACAATATATATTTTTTTTATAGTTTCAGTATTACTCCATTATTCGATTAGTACTAAATTCTCTTCTATTTGTATGCCCGTTCTACGCTAAACCGTGTTCATAGTGAACTGATACAGCTAAGCTATGCATAATGTATTGCCTAATACAATTGACTGCTAATTGCCGACAGAAATATTTACATTCGGGATTGATCTTAGTAATTATGGATTGCATAGGTTTCTAATCGCTTCCAAGCCTGAGGGGCTGGGTATAACATTTCCAGCGATCGCCTCTAGAGAGAAGAGGCCCTTACGTAATACACATTGCTTTAAATTGCTGAGATGCCCGCATTCAATCTTAGCAATTACTAGCCAACTCGAGTTCTGATTTTGATGAGAATTGGATTACTCTCGGTAATTGCTGGATCGGTTCAATACTATATCAACTTCTACTTTGAAGCGTTGGAAAAAATTAACTGAAACTCTTGATGACGTACTGGACGTTAATATTGGGAAAAGAGTTCATTATATTAATTTCAATTGGAGAAACAATAACAACAAATTTTATCATGGGATACGACAATAGAAGTAGTTGAGAAAAAAAAATGGTGCGATACGCTCGCATTCGGTTCCGAGACGTTAAATACGTCTCACTTCAGTCCCGAATAAAAAAGATTTATTTTCCTTTTTCTTGCTCTGTCCCCTAGCAATGCAAAAAAGTCGTCGTCTTGGTTTCAAATCAAACCTCTTGCTCAGTGCAAGTCATTCACCGAATACAGTCAAAATAAGTGAACCCGTTTCTCGCCTATCATCACAAAAAGTACGTCACGTGACGATAAGAACCTCAATAGGATTTTTATCCTAAATTGTCTCTGTACTACACAGTTCTCCTCTAGTCGTTCAATATTATTTACTTCCCCCTCTCAATATCCCGCACGCAATTATCTTCACGGAATATTCTTTCGTGCTTCTTTTCTCCTGGATCAAATGATTCTCCCAAGAGATCAGATAGTCACAATGCTCTGAGTATTCCATTATTGAAAAGCATGCGATGCGTGGCGCTCAGTTTAGGCGAGCTCTTCGTGCACTCTCGTGCACATGTGAATAAGCCAGACATGAATCGAACAACGGACCGATTGTTGACGGATTATAATCGTAAACGTAGGGGGATTACATGCTCGGATGCGAGCGAGCATTGTCTACGTTCAAAGCCGCAAAACGAAGACGAGATGAAACCAGGGAGTAATGCAATGAACTAGCAGGAGGGAAGCATTCAATGCAAACCAAGGATAGAGTGAAATTACCAAGAAAAGTCTGCGATTATCAAAAAATTTTGAGTGGTTTCAGATGCAATTTTAAATTAATTACTTGCGTAATGACAGGAATAGAATAGTGTGTATAATCAGTAATATTTAATTGTCCCTGCTTGGGCAAAAAATTTTCGAGGAATAATTTTAGGAACATTTTAAAAGAGAGGTAGTATCTTTTCTTAAGGAGGGCTAAATATTCCTTCAGCTCCTCCCATTTCTTCCCTTTGACACTAAGTCGTTTAATTTCTATCGTACCTCGAACCAACAGTATTTACGAAAGTGTCAACTTGAGTAATTAACTTCCTTGTAAAGACGACTGGGAATTCCTGTCGCGTTGTAAAACGAAAAAAAGCTTGGCCGTTAATTAAATCATGTCTTACTCCGAAGGAAACGGAGGAACAAATGAAGCAATAGCTCTTTCAACGCCGACAATTTATGAACACTGTTGCGAGATAAATTTCGAGAAGGAATTTCACTTGGGAACGCTATAAAAGACGGTCAACCCCAATTTCTCTTACGGCTGTAACCCTCTCCAAACGAATCACCTGTGGAAGAGATAGCGCAACTCGAATTGACTCAATGAGCGTCAGGACCAATTCTCACGACCGGAATTAATTTAACGGCTCTGCAAACAGTCGGTGTTTCCAGGTACTTTTATCGAACGACCGAGGAGTAAAACGGTCGCAAATGCGCCGGATGAATTTACACTGGTGTTAAGAGGTATCGTAATCCTAGTTGCTTGCTCTTATGTCATCATATCGTTGCAACAAATTAATGCAAAAAGGTTTTCTGGTGGGTAAAATTGATTTTTACATCGAGTTGAAGCGCTTCAGGGCAAAATGGGAAAGGGGAATGTCCCATTTCATGCCTAACCTCGGTCAGGGGGCTCTTCCCAGGGAAAAATTACCTAACAAAAATTACAATTTAACTGTCTCCGGAGTTCAAGTTTAGTTATTAAAAATTACACACTAAACTCCTCAAATCATACATATACTTAGGTAAATGTTTTTTTTTTTTATTACGGAAAAAAAATTTTTTCGTCCAATACCACTGTGTTCGAGAACGATTTCGTTCGAGTGAACATTCGAAGTTCCGGCTTGGAAGGTTTTTGGGGATGGCTTTAACTTTAATGACTCAAATTACAAAACTCTTTCCGAACGACTTATAAAATACTTTCAACGCCAAACTCAAATCTTTGAATTTAAAATTAGAGGACTTCTGAAATTACAGCTTCTACCCAAGTCTAGCATGAATAAGCAACAGAGAAATAGTTACCGCGGCTTATCGTAGACGCCCATTTCCTCCCTAGGCAGTCACTTCCTTTCCTACTCAGTTTAAATAATAAATATAGTTCCAACGGCGGGGGCCATCAATCATTCGGAAGATCTAACGCAACCCTTACCACGACAAAGGTTGCATTATCTCTTTTCACAGCTCACAACAGACACGCGATTTCTGAACTATGAAAACTCCTTAATCCACGAACTACCGATGCTGAGGGAACATTATTTAATTTTCAATATTCGTCGGAAAACGATTGGAGTAATCGTACTTTCCTCGTGCTCAAATCAAGCTCCTCGAAACCTCGCACTCGATGCTCAAGTCCTATTAAATACTATCTAAGCCAGGTGGATCCAAGAGCACGGCATTCATCGCCGAAATGGCGAAGGTAGAACAAAGTGGGGTAGCTACGTTACCCGCACAGCAACAGAGCAGAACAGACCCGAGCGAGGGAGAATATTATGGCAATGTTTAGGATACGTGCAGACGAGTTGAGGTTTCATCAACCCGTGAGAATCTCGTGCTCGGATGCCAGGGACCGAACTTCGAAATTTCCCTACCTCGGTCGAAATGAATTATGCCTCGTGCGATACGCTCGCGCTTAGCGAAGGCATGAAATCATCGTGACGTGAGAAAAGCCGCCTTTCAGCTGTCTTCATCTTCGTCCGCGGGTAATATGCACATCAATGGTTGGATCAGTTTATTTTCTGCTATTTGAATCCACTAAAATCTTTTCGCATGTAGAAGCCGTAGGTTTTGAAAAAGGAGTTATAAAATTGATTTTCTCAACGATTGAAAACTTATTCGCATTCCATGAAATGTAAGTAAAATTACACCTTCGCACTAGTTCTTCAAAGATGAAAGGTTAAATCAGTTTAAGCAAATCCGAAAGGAAGATATTGGGACATGTAAATCAAATAGGGTACGTAAAAGGAACATTTTCGATGCTCGTTCACAATGTGATGTTATCTCAATAACATCAGATTCTATGGCTCCTTCGGGAAAAACAAAACTCATCGCCGTTTCGAAGCTAGAGTACTTTTATCTACGAAAGATATAAATATATGGATCTCGATCCGAATGTAGTAAAATTATTTATCGACGCTCCTTCTAAGAAAGCTATCGGTTTCAAAATCTAATAAAAACCAATAAACGAAAAAGGAGGAAATGTTGCTCTCGTTTTATCAGTTTGTCGAGAGCGAATTTGTCACGAGAACCCTTAAACTCTGTTGTTTATTTAAATCAAGTATGTCAACACTCTTGACTAAGGAGGCAGAAGGAGGATAGAAAAATATATATGCTCGCCCGAGATTTTCCACGATTTTTCCAAAGATATGCTATCTGACAGTGGTATACCGTTGCGAACGTGTAGCAAAAGATTCCTCAACACGTGCCTTTGAATAAAGCGTTCAAAGCGTTTCTTAAAGCGAAAACATCTGAAAAACGGAGAAAGAACGTCAGCTCCAAGTGCATAAATAATCTAAGAAGCTCTCTCGATTCTATAGCTGCTCATTCCTATACTCAACATATATAAACTAATACGAAAACAGCTCCACAGGTTTGGACGGTTGAACTGGCTGAAAACTTCTATTCCGGAAGGGAAATACTACCGTAGCGATACCGTTTTCACCGGCTGGGTACTTTCCTCTTTTGGCTTTTTCAAAAAGGAACTCCGCATTTGTCGTACAAACTGCCGTCAGTTGAATGCACCTTGAAATTGCCGGAAAACCCTTCCCACATAAAGGGAAGTAGTTACGCGCGTACGTTTGTGTTTACTCCATGAAAAACTTTCTTTTCACGACGACTATTTCCACGCCCGTTTCTGGGCTCGTTTCGTTCTTCCCTGGCTCTTCGTGGCGTATTTATACGAGCTCATTCACGTGAACGGTGGCTGATTTTCACCCCTCCTAACCTCGTTTCATTGTTGGAAGAGAAGCCTAGTGTGGCGGAACGGAGACCTTCTCTCATCCCTATTTCCATCCTCGCTCTCCGCCCCTTTCCTTCCGTCTACCGGCTTTTACCACCGGAGGAGTTTTACAGTCGTGAAATCGTCCAACCCAACACATATATATGTTCACTCATCGTATAATGATACGTAAGGGTTTCCTTTACTGTATTTTCTCGACTTAGTTACACCGTAATGGCCATATCTCTTCTTTTCGAATTCGACTATCTCAAGATGATCTATTTGCACGCGCCTGGAATAATCAAGGTCGTTTTTTACGAAAAATGGAATTTCGGATTCGACGAAAATCAGCACTTTTCAATGGCCATTATTATACCATCGAGTCTGATAAATTTCTGATTTTTACTTCCGTTTCACGTGATTTCAAGTTGATGGTTGGACTCTAATGTGTAGCCACGCTGACCGAGAGTCAGTTGTCATTAATGGTATAACAGCGGTTGCGATGAGAATCCCTATCCCATCAACATTCCTTCAGCCCATTTAGTTCTTCAGCTAAAGGAGATGTGTTAATATTGCTTGCGAACTGCGCGCTTGTTTTTAATTGTATTTCCTATTATTATCGTCGTTTATTACCATCTCTACCCAGAAAATGAAATTAATTTTGCTTTCGACTCGAGCTAAATCGCGCTCGCTCGGAAAGAATTCCAAGCATTCGGGATCGCTTGAAATATTCCCTTGAATAGAGAATTATTTGAAGGCGAACTTGACATTAACAATGACATAATTCCTTAGGTATGATCGCAGGGTGAAGTAGAAGAATTCTAAAGAGAAACGTGAGAAATGTAAACCATTCGGATTCCAGCGAGATTTTCGTGAGAACGAATATTTTTGAACGGATATCCAGCAGCGAAATCGAGAGAGCTTATCGTTGTCAGAGGGAACGATAAACTTGTCGGCCGGTGTATTTCCAATATAAATTAGAAATGATCCTTGCGAAATCCTCGCTGCACGGGTTGTTTGGAAATGGATTAAACGTGCTGTGTATTTATCATATAAAAAATACAGTTGGTCGCATAAAATTTATTCGGCACACGCTGTTTCCAAAGCTGAAGCTAATCATCTCTAAACGGAAATCATTTCAGTTGTGACCAAACACAAATGATCAATCATGATCACAAATATCGTAAGTCTTCATTATCTCACATTTTAGCTATTTTCAAGATAGTATCACGTTTCATCACTGAGGTAACCAAAAGACGTTTTCTCACATAAAAATCAACTGTTCCTGTATGACGGCTCAAAATATTTTTTGAAAAAATGTTTAAAAAATATTAAAAATATTTTAAAATAAAAAATAAATAATGAAGAAATATTTAAAAATATTTTTTTAAATATTAAAAATATTTTTTGAAATATTTTTTTAAATATTAAAAATATTTTTTGGAAAAAAAAATTTTTACAGCAGAGGAAAACAATTAATTCTGCCGATCCAGAATACAGCTGAATCACACTTGTTCAGAAAGTTCAAGTAAGTATGGGCAATGTTTGTCTCATCCTCATTCCGAATTCGAGCTCTAGTTTTTAGATCGTATTTTTGAATGACGTATCACTATTTAGCCCACGCTTCGAGCTATGACCACCTGAGCCTCGAAAAGCGGATTTTCTACTTGACTGAAAGCTATAGACTCGATCAGGTGTTCGTCATGTTGACATTTCATCTTAAGTTCCCAAGTTCTACCAGCTGCGAATCCATCGTGGATTGATTGGATTCTGCAGAAGGATTTTGACCATTCTAACCAATAGACTATTTGGTTGGTGACGTTGTTGTGACCATTGTGTGATCATCTTGCATTTTATTTTAAACTCTCACAAAACAGTGTTCAACAAAAAAAAGTATTTTTCCTGGGTCAGGACTTGTCAGTTTTCTTGAAAATACCTAAAATCTAACCCAATGTCAGGAGTTTTGGGTTAATGCAGCGGAGTGAAGTTCAGCGAGCGAATGACTTTAAAACTACTGTTATTCGAGACGACCAAACTTAGCTGGTTCATGGCGAGCATAATATTTAATATCTACTTTCCACCAGTCGCCAAGTAATCCAGCATCAGAAAGCTCTTGCCGTATGTTGTATACCCCTCGCTGTGCTGAGGAAGAATGCTCCAGTTATAAATGGAGTTCCGTTGACTAGGTCGCCCAGGAACAGCCCAGCGGGAGAGTGTCGATCGCCTTTAACCCGTCACCCAATTGAGATGAATGAAGTTGCGCCGACGCCATCATTCATTGTCAGGGCAAACCCACGGTCGCTGTAGCGTAATCCTCTTCCTCCCATTTCTGAGCTAAATTCACCGCAAACAATATTTTTCTGATACCTCGATGGCGTCTATTTATCGGCCTCGGCCTGTTCGTTTAAAACTCTGTTCCATCACAGCTCATTGACACTATTTAAGGACCGTCTCGCCGTCAGACGTTCAACAGCCGACGAAGTAGAAAACCGAGTTGATAAAACAGATAGGTGTTGAAATTGAAATGATAAGAAAAAAATAATCAATCGTATTGAAGTATTTTTTTGAAAAGCGTTTCAATCAAGAGTGTTCTGTTAGCTGACAGTGAAATAATCGTGAATGTGATTCGTTTTTCGAAATAAACACGAGATAGTTTATTGCAATTTAATTATGAGTAACCTCTCACTTCAATTGACAGGTATTTAGCAAACTATTTGTTCACTGAAATTCTCACCATGCAGTACAAGATGAAGGCTTGTTATTATTCAACTCAATAGTTCGAGTGTCAAACCTTGTTTCCAAATATACCAGCTGAGTTTTTGGTGGAACCAATCATGGTGATCTCCTTTACATTATGTCAAACTATCCGACTGGTTGGTTCAAAGCCTAATCAACCCAGACAGCCCGCGGAATGGTTGAGATAACTAGCATAAAAATGAAACGAAACGTGTAGTATTGGATTCCAAAATTAAAACCGAATTTCCATCCTCTGATAACTCACCAACGATATTCCTCTTTCCAATTCGCAATCGGAATAACTGTAAAAAATTCATAATCCCATTACCCACGATTACAAATTATCAACATGAAACGCGCTGCATTGAAGATAATGAATTTTTAAAAAGCTTGTTCACTTTCTCCTCAAGCCGATGTTCTGTTGATGACAAAGCCTCGCTTTCTACATTGCCCTAACGCGTTATAAATATGTTTTTAATTAGGCCTAAAGCTAATTCGAATACACGGCGCTCCTGTGGGATTGTCACCGAATTTTTAAATGACCCTACCACCCGTCTGAGAGGCTTTTGTAGGGCTAATTACTCCGGTTCTCCCCGGCGCACGCGAGCCTATTAAAATCAAGTGGAAACTTCGGTCAAGCTCCATTTTAGCAATTATTAAAAAGCCGTTTAATACTATTTTCACTCAGGTCAACATCTCAATGAATTCAAGCTCATTGCCAGCGGCTGTTCAGGTAAAAGTTCTAGGGAAGATATTTCAAATTGTGATCGCATCGTTTAGAAATCAAGGTCAGAACTTTGAAAGACAAATTTCCTTGATCGGAATTAGTCATTTATATGTAGATGGAAATTTCATTGTACACATCGGTCCTCAGAGCCAAGAATCTGACGGAGGAATAATGGAAGATTCAGAATCGACCTCGACCCATAAAAATCGTCGACGATAGGCCGGAACCGTCGCCAAGTTTCAGCTAATAAGTTTTGAATCCGAGATACTCAAATGTTCGATTTTCCATTAATTTCGTCGGCCATCCTCCGACGCCGTTTACTAGGCGAGTTCCTTTTGAATATGGGGTGAGTTATGTATCGCGGAGGGGGCACTGCCCCCACTTGGTCCACTCCCGTCGGTTAGGACCCAGTTCCCAGCCGAACCTCATCGCTTCTTCGCAGCTGGCAATGGTTCCAGGCTCTGGAGTCGATATCTCATCGGGTAGTCGCGGTCCAGGGGATATTCTCATCCATTATATTACCCGACCACGACCCGCATTCCCTTTCCGATGCTTTTCGATTCCACGTGAATCCCGCTCCGTCTTTTTGTCCTCCTTTCGTATGAAAATGTATTCCTAGTCGCGTAGAGTTACTATAAGGCACAGGACGGATATTGTTATGCCGTTCTCATATTTCAGGCGTCGCCGGCCAAATCCAGCCCGTGTGTGTAAATGTGCGGTATGAGGAGCCATTCTTGTGAACGCGGAGATCCAAGTCTTGTAACTGAATAGGTCTGAACCCGGAACAAGCTTCAATCAATCACAACTCATCGCAATTCGTCGATATTCGCATTCGTAGCATGATCTTGCAATAAATTGCTGGATTGAATATCCCGCGAGTTAGTAACCTTTCTCTCGTAGTATACTAGGTACCTGAATGTTCAACGTTGTGATTTGTCTCATATCCATTTGACTCGAAGTGGAGTTGAGGTTGAGACATTATTGGCAACGTTATCTCATTTGGCATTTCTATATTTCTGTATTTTTTATTACAGGACCTAATTTTTTTTTTATCAAAATTTTATACAGAAGGTATTCGCCATATATTATACACATTATTATTGTTTCCTATCGGCGAATGTGATCATGTATTAGTAAAAATATCGATAATAGCGAATAATTGACAGATGTTTCCTGAAGAGGCCCGGAGTGGCGAAAGCGCTAGAAATATAGAAATGCAAAACGAGATAACGTCGCCAGTAATGTCTCAACCTCAACCCCACGTTGAATGTTCAAGGTCTGTGGTATTATATCGGTTGGTCTCTTTCGTAGCCCTGAAAAAACAACGTGGTTTGAAATGAGGAGCTTTCCTTTCGAACGATGAACACCTTAATCATTGAAGGTTCATTTGAACGCTGATAAATGGTTGGCTACAGTTCAGGAAATGTGTTGAACTTCATTCAATAGAGCTTAATGAAGGTTTCACCAATGTTGAATGATGAAACGGCGGCTTGATGAGCTGTTAATTTTTGAGATGTTCTGTAGAGAGATTAACATTAACAAGCCACATTTCTTCAGAGCGATGTCACATAATGATTCGTTCACAAACCGCAGACGTTTACATGTTGTAATCGTTATTGCAATGGCTATAGGCAGTGGCAACTTAATGTTTTTACGTCATCTCAACAATGCCGAAAGAACGGACGTACTAAATCACGGACGAATATCAACTTGTAAAATTATGTCATCTAATTTTCCTCCCCGGCAACACTTCAGCGGAAAATTATTGTTATTATCTTCGTTTCTAGGATAAGGTCCTAACATAAATTGAATTTACGATTTGTTTTGCTGTTTGAAAACCGTTTTGAAGAAGCGTTATCCTAACGCTGGAGTCAGCTACCGGAACGATGGGGGAGGTGGAGCGGAAAACGTGTGAGAAGGAGAAGAGGAAAGGGGCTCGAAAGGTTGCTCTCGAGAGGAACAAAACTTTCCTACTCCGGTGGTGCATTTCTGTTGTAAAATTCAGCCCGAGACAAATCCGAGGAAGAACATGGTCAAGGGTTGGGATGAAAAGCTAGTCCAGCGGTCCCGCACACCTACGAACGTATAGCGAAGCTGTAGCTAGAGGTGTAGGTACAGACAAATGGCAAAA
This sequence comes from Tupiocoris notatus, assembly GCA_037159825.1. Classification (NCBI taxonomy): domain Eukaryota; kingdom Metazoa; phylum Arthropoda; class Insecta; order Hemiptera; family Miridae; genus Tupiocoris; species Tupiocoris notatus. The sequence goes on along the minus strand of JASJUZ010000453.1, from coordinate 7,388 downwards.
GTCGGTCGGTCTAAAGAGTTGTAGAAATACAAAAGAGAAACACAGCAGGAAGAAGAAATCGCCCTTGGTTGCAGAGGCGGGGGTCCCTCGGGTACCAACAAGGCCTCCGCTATTTATGGTTAGACGGTCCCCGTTCAGTTAAGATGGAGCCTTTCTATGTTTTATGTAGACTCGGCCTGCCCTACCGCCCCTATACACCCTCCTCAACCCATATAATATATCCCCCACGGTCGAATCTCGGGGCAGCCTAGCAGCCCGGCCGTAAATAAATGCTCCCGCGCTTAGTTCCACCGCAGAAATCGGACGTTCCCTAGCGGTTTTAGAAGAGCTAAAAGCCGCAAACTGTAGGCTTATCGGCGCATTCGAGCCGCGAATTGCACGAGGTCAAAATGTTAATTGGGGTCGGAAAGAGCTCTTTGTATAGCATGAAGATATCGTATTAGTATAGCACATGTACAGAGGCAGATAACATTTTCTTGTTATACCTTACAGCAGTACCTCATTTTCGAATTGAGATAATTTTCAAGCGAAATCTTCTCTCTAAACTTTAGCGACCAATTATTTGAAACTTTAACGCTCGATGCCTTCAATAAATACTAATAAATCCAAAGTTACCACTAAAAACAATGAAATAATTTTTTTTTAAATTAAATGTAGGTATTTGATAGAATTTTCTTTCATTTTCCTGTGTGATACTACATTCAATTTCTAAACCGTTTTGGCCTGATGGGTTATGCTGTTCGAATAAATTTAGTAAATAAATGTTTACAGCTTTTCAATCCATTTGTACTTGACTGTATTGAAATAAGAGTTTAGAAACAGAATAAATTTCGCTTTAGAAAAAGTAGTTTAGTAGTCGTTGAAAATGTTGCGTTCGCGAACACTAGCCTAAAAGCGGGCAGTCCGACCGTTTCCGGAATATAATGTTTTTTATGTGAAATCTAAGTGGGTTCAACGTTCTCCCAAGACGTTCGAGTTTTTTCAATCCTCGGAGCAGACCGTCGTTTAATCTTAGTGTCATATATTATTGGGCCATTTCTAACTCTATATATTTTCCCCTTATCATATTGAACTCCGCTGTTCCACTGACTGTACGGATATTATACATTTGACAAAAACTGAAGCTAACGCATTATCCCCTTCGAAGGTGTGAAAGTCGATGTGTCTATATCGCTGAGTTTCTTGAATAAAAAATTTTCACCCACAAATCACCGGAAATGATTTTTACTTGGTCTCGTATTTTTTACAGACTTTTTTTTAGTGGGCTTGTCATTTTCAAGGTCCTAAAAGAAAAATTTATTGCATTGCGTGTATGAAGATTACAATATGTTGTCACAGTGATACGCGAGCGTAAGTCAGTGTTCCAGCGCTGGATCGCTAAACGGATTAAAAGTCGCTGATATATTTCGAATGCGGTCAGCGTCGGTCGGTCGGATAGAAATGTAGATTACTCTTTTAGACTCGACCGAGAGCCAGGTAACCTTGCTCACACGGCTTTGCGTTAATGGAGAAGTATGGGGTTAACCGAGTATCATAAATTCAATTCGCTCTCCATTTCACCTCAATTTTTAAAACGTCTCCTATCCGCCCCGAATAAAGATTATGAGAATTTCATCAATGATTCAGGGAAAATGATGCGGAATATCTAAGGAGCTCACGTCACTAATTTCTTCGCCTGTAGATAAAAGCTGTTTTGCAGAGAGTATCGAAAGCTCTAATTTCATACTTGAAGAAGAACTTTCACTGAATCGTGCGAATGGCAACCGTACATATCACTTCAAACTGGACTCTCGGATAATATTTGCCCGAGATAGCGAAGAGGAGAATCAGTTTCATGAAGTGGAGTTGAATGTCTAGGTGCTAATAGAGAGCTTGAGTTTCTAAGACAAAACCGTTACAACTGTTCCCTATTCCCTTGTTCTTCCGGTAGTAAACCAATTTGCAAACAGTGACTTTTCCAAGTGCGATGAGAGGAAGTGGCTGACCTCAACACGATCCCGACTGAACTTTCCGGGGTGAAATCGATATAAAGCTGCTATATTTGTTCCACTCATTGAACTCATAGCGATGTATTATTGGTCAAAACATTTACAGGTATTTAATTTAAGCGAGTTCAGTACTCAGGAACACGGGATTCAACTCAGCGAAGCAATAAAACGCCGCTGTACCAAATTTTTCTCGATTGAATTAGTTTGGACATAATATATACTCGAATAGGACGGCGATAAATAAAAATAATTAAGCACAAAACGTTATCTTCGCGTACTGAGCTTGAACGAAAAAAAAAACGAAGTGTGTATTTTACGCATCGTAATCTGATTATTATATTACTAGCGAGCTTTGTTTTCTCCCACTTCTGCACAGCGAGGAGCAGGAGAGGTATACGATTGATTGAGTGGGTAGAAGGATTTGAATTAAAAAATAGGGTTTGCCTAAAATGTAAGGCCAAAATGTAAGAACCACCAAAGTGCCACAGAGAAGAAAACCGAAAACACGTTTTTTTTTTTACATGGAAGTGGAATATATTTCGGAAATAAAAAATAATCCGACTTTTTTTTAATTTGATTCTAAATTAAGTTTCCTCGATTTGCTTACACGGAACCTATTTTTTCGAAATTCGCGAACGTGACGAAAAAAAATCCAAAGTTATGACTCCAAAAGCGTGAAAACTGAAAAAATTTATTAATCGCTAGAATTTGATTGATTTCACTTCAAATTCGAATTCTACGTCTAATTTCATGTAGGAATCATTAATTGATTAAAATTGAACAGGACTGAAGTATTTGAAACGAATTTTCAACGTTAAAAACATAAAAGTAGCGTAATACAAAAAGTGGGAAAAACTAGAAGTTGTCGTCAAATTTCTGTCGTTTTGACGTCAAATTCGGATTCAGCGTTAAATTTCCTATAAGAATAGCTTTAAAAATCGCTTGAAAACTAAAGTTTAATTTTTCACCCTTACTGATGCCAGCCGGTGAAAAACTCGATTCACAGAAAATAATTTCTGTGGCGCTGTTTAAATTTTTTTCACAAAACTTTTTGCTATGTACGTGTGTAAGGCATTCGAATGAATACTCCTGCATAATAAAAGAATAGATTCACATGAATTTTGACCCCGAAAAACACGGTTAAAGCTCGAATTTAGTGAGTTCATAAACATATTTTTCGGGCCACTTGCGGATTTTTCCGAGAATCGAAAAAAATCACAAAAATACATCTTGGTTTGATACAACTTTCCTGAAAATTTCAGATTTTTATCTTTAGTGGAAGTCGAGTAAAAATTCGTTATATGATCGGTTCAAAAAAATTGCAGGGGTACCCCTTGGATTTTTTGCGAAGAATTTTTTGATTTCGATTTCGCTCAAATTCAGTATAATGATAGTTAATGATCTGTATAATAATAATATATGGTTCATTCTTTGTTTCTTTTGCACTGAATAGATGAAAAGAACGTTTAACTACAACTATAAAATTAATGCTTTAAATGGGAAAAATACGAAAAAATTTATTAATCGTCACAATTCGATTTTTTTTACTCACAATCCGAATTCCACGTCTAATTTCCTATAAGAATTAGTAATAAAATAATATTGATCAGTACTGTTATTATTTGCGACGGATTTTCAAAGTTGAAAAGCATAACAACGGTGCACTTAGTACTAAAACTGGGAAAAACTAACTGATGTCGTCAAATTTCCGTCGTTTTGACGTCAAATTCGGATTCAGCGTTCGATTTCCTATAAGAATAGCTTTCAAAACCACTTGAAAACGAAATTTTAATTTTTCACCCTTACCGATGCTCGAGATTACGGCCGGTTAAGAACTCGATTTACAGATAATAATTTCTGTAGCGCTGTTAAAATTTTTTTAACCAAATTTTTTGCTACGTACGTGTGTAGGGCGTTCAAATGAAGACTCCTGCATAATAAAACAATTGATTCACTTAAATTTTGACCCCGAAAATCAAGGTTGAAGTCCAATTTTCGAGCTTTCAAAAACTGATTTTTTTAGACCACTTGCGGATTTTTCCGAGAAATAAAAAAAATAGCAAAAATACATCTTGGTAAGATACAACTTTCCTGAAAATTTCAGATTTTTATCTTTATTGAGAGAGGAGGAAAAAATCGTTAACTGATCGGTTGAAAAAAATCGCAGGGGTATCCCTTGGATTTTTCGCGAAATATTTTTTGGAACCGATTTCGCTCAAATTCAGCATAATGATAGTTGATGATGCGTACATCAATAATATATGCTTCATTCTTTGTTTCTTTTGCACTGAATAGATGAAAAGAACGTTTAAAGTGGAAAAGTATGATCTGTTCGTGTTTGTTGCAGCAATATTGTGGAATACCGCATAAACGGTTGGAAAATGGATAGGTACATTACATGAGGAAGATGTGGTCGATTTAATTATCTTTTTTTCGTGTAATCAAACATCTGAATTGACGGCAATTTGTTTTTAATTCATCTAGGGTGTAAGTTTCAAATCTTGGAAAAGTTCGAAGTTGGACATGTTATTTATACCGGATAACTTGCCCAAGTTGTCAACCCCGGAATACTATTATACAAAATCATGAAACACCCACCACCTACCTTCCTGAATATAGTTACTACTATACCATCGATATATTACACCTTTCCATACAGCAGGTTAAACCATTCATAGTAGTGATAACGACAACAGCCCCGACTTTGAGAAGGAATGGCAGGAGCGGAGAAGTCGGATGTGGGCGCTTAGCCCCCAGTGTATTATATAAAGAAAGGGATTAGTAGAAATAAAGATCCATTTCATGAACGTTGAATAATAGAAGAACCGGCTTTTCGATACGTAACGTTCACTTAGGCCAAAATTGCAGCCAATGGTAAGTAATTAATTGATTCTTCCTGTTACAATAGCCAATCAAGGGGGCGATCAGAATACTGGCTCGATCTTCGAGCAAAGGGGTTTCCGAAGCACTTAAAGCCAAATGGACGATTTTCTGAACTCAAGGCTTTCGAGAGGAGCTTGACCAAGATTAGAAGGGGTTGGAAACAGATAGCTTTAGTTAGAAGTAATCACGTCTGGGTGAATAGTTAATACAAGGAAAGTGCAGCCCGCTATAAAGAGCAAGCTTCGAGTTAAAAGAAGACCGGTAGATTAAACGCGGGTCAAGGTGTGCGAAATAGATATAGAAGTAGTGCAACAGCAGCACAGCTGGCGATGTATTAAATACATTGTTAGCTATTAGTAATTGAACATTAAGAATCTTTAAACTTCAAGTTCGAACTGACGCGTGTCGTGAGGAGTAATTGTTGAGCTCGATTGTGACATCAGAAACTTCCGTGACTCATTTTCCATTTTATTTTTATTTTATTTTTTTCTCAAGGATAAATTCATTTGAATTTTCAAGGCCTTGAAATGTTTGATATGGCATGTAGAGGAAACATGATTGTCATCTTTTGGTTCACACGCTGAACTTTCGCATGAATCATGAGTCATCTGTCTTGTGATTTTTCGCGCTTTCAACTTACTACAAAATGGCCAAATTATTGTGAAAAAGGAGCTCATTTAAAAAAATCATAATACGAAGGGTGCTTCTGCACAGTCGCTCAGTCTAACGCAGACGACTCGAAAGGACGTTGGAAGTCTCGGAGGCAGAGAGGTGGTCTCGAACAATGCAGCTGGTCAATACCTCCTAGCACAGCCTCTCCCATTCTGTGTCTTCCACATCAGCTCCGCTTGACGGTCATTGCTCGCTTGTGTTGTGCCGTTTTCCCCGCCCCTATGCACCTCAACGAGTGGCAGCTCGAACCGCCTTCTCATTGCTATGCAAACGGCCGACCTAATTTCGAGGTCTTAACCGACCGGCCCTCGTTGCCGACCTGCCCTTAATGCCAACATGCCTCACTGCCGAGCTACACCCTGCCAGCCATAGATGAACAACCGAACGTTTGACTCGTGAACTGTCCTGTTTTAATCAACGGTCGACCGATCGATAATTGTGTTGATGGATTTAAACGAGAACTCTCTTCACTCCAGGGACGGCGACCGTTTGAAATCCTTCGTCGTCGATTAAAACCAATCCTTCAAAATTTTTCCTTCCTATACGAACCTTTTTTTTATTTTTTGAAACGACTTATGTGTTAAAAATTCGTTCCCAATTTATTTGATTAATATCTCCAATTTGACCAAAACAGTTGCAAAACTGATAGTACGTAAGATTCAATGATTTTTTTCTTTTTCTTGAATCGAAGTTTTAACTTTTGTTCCGAGTAACCGCATCGCTTCCATTCATTTCGTAAATATGGTGGAGAAAATGGGCTGATCACCTCTCGTTATAAGTTTTCGGAAACAACCGAGGGAACACCAAATGTGAGTTTGAATGAAAATCGAACGGCCAATGAAATGTTTATTTTCCCTCGTTTCTAACTTTCTTTCTCGTCAACTTCCGCATCCTCTTATTAGACTTCGCCGGTTCGTTACTGACAAAATCACCCTTCAATCACTCGATACTCGGCTTTCTATTAGGGGAAACTCTCCCGCCGAGAGAGAGAATTGGGGAAAAAAGGATATTCCACTAGGAACGAGCCAAACAAATAAACAACAAGTTGCTAGTGAGGGGAAACGGAACAATCACTTTCCTCTTCGATGTGAGAGCTCGAGAGCGTTCTCTTTCCGAGCCCTTCGCTGCAGCAGTGTCTTTTTTTATTTATATTTTCCCTCTCTTTTGTTCTTTCAATGAGGGGCAGAAGATTGATTGAGATTGATATAGTCGGCGATAATTGGCAGTAATTCACTTCTGAGCCATTTGAGACCGAAGAAAGGCCCCACTCTCCAATTAGAACACATTCCACATGACTTATAACCCATCAGAATGTCTTAATGGGAAAACTATGATGTATCGCGTGGTCGCTCTCGTCACTCATCTTCCCTCACTTTTAGTGTTTCTTCTCGTGTTCAAGTGTTGGTAGCAAGCGAGATCAGCGAGGGTAAAGTCGCTTAATCGGAGAATTGTGAGGTTATTCGAAAATAGGACTTTCCCAGTTCATCTGAATCTGGAATAGGTTTACTTTATATTTCAAATTATATTATTATATTTATTATTATATTTTTATATTTATTATATTATTGCCTTTATTATTATTTAGCGACAGGAGCCATTCACAGGAAAATATTGGCCCGAACGTGCGACGTTTATCGACACCCAATTGCACGTTTGATCCTTCCCCAACTATAAATTTCCAAATCATAATAATGCCTGAACATACTATGATTATGTATTTCTGGGTAAAGTTAAAGCAATAATGTCAATCTTCGAGACGTGACCTAACGGATAGACGGAAAAGGGTTAATAGTAGAGGGTTAATGGGATGTTTGCAGTTTTTGAACAGGTCGAGGCACAAACTAA
>JASJUZ010000452.1:0-44938 GCA_037159825.1 Tupiocoris notatus | reverse complement strand
TTAAGCGGGAAACTTTCCCTACAACAGTTGGCAAGCCTGACTGTTGCCGTACCGGCCTTTCCCCCTACTGAAAGAGCAACAATCAACAATATTGAATGCAGCGAGCGCTGGTTGTGGAAATCGGTACCTTTGTATGTGAAGTTTGCAGAACACATGGGTCCAAAATAGAAATTCGTTACACAGAAATGGTGGCGGTTAGCTCAAAGTCTGCCGAAGAAATATTCCCTTCTGAGTTGCGAAAAAAGCAATTCTGAATGGGTATAACTAGCTTTGTCTGTAATTTACTGATGATTCACTGCCATTTTGAACGGCATATTTGAAAGCTGCGGCGTCATTATGTCCTCGGATATTTTCCTCTTCAAGACTAGTTATTCAATGAATTTTCGCGACTTATGATGATCGGTGAATCGATTAATCGCTTGGTAATTTTGAGGAAGTCGTAATAAAGTTGGGATTCATGACAAGCTTAAGGGTGCTTCCGCTGTGCAGCATAGTTTTTACTGTAGAAGCCTTCTCCAGTTCAAACTCAGACTAGCGAGAGTGAGCTGGCAAGAGAAAGAGAAGAGTTCGGTAACCATTCACCGCTCGATTGGAGAGAACAGAGTTCGGTCATTATTTAATTCTGGACTGGAGGAAAGAGTTTGGTGGACATTCGAAGCTGGACTGGAGGAAGTATGGTTACTAATGGGCTGGAGAAAATAGTTTGGTAGCCATTCCAAGCTGAACTGGTGGGAACGGAATTTGGCCATTATTCAATGCTGGACTGGAGTTAAGAGTCTGGTGACCATGCAAAGATTGACTGGAGGAAAGAGTGTGGTTCCTATTCAACGCTAAGAACAGGACCTCTTCGAGGCACGAATTTGTTCTTCGCACGTAGCCGAGTTGAACACAAAAGATGCTTCGATAAAATTTCAAAGCTTAAGCCTAGGTTGGGAAAGCCTTAGTAAATAAAGAGACTCGACCCGAAATGCAGTTCCATCTACACTACCTTGTAGAGACCGTGGAGACGGGTGTAATTAAACTTCTTATGCAGACAGATATACTTAAACTTTCTTGAAACGGAGCGACGAGATAAAATTGACTGAAGCCCATTAAAACTCGCATTCTTCAAGAGAAAACGTAGAATGATAAAACAAAAAGGAATAGCGGGGAAACAGAAATTGTAGGACACCTCGCCGGTTTCATTTGATTTTAATCTACCTACATAAAATACGCTTTATCTGCCGTAGCTAGACGTCGGAAGGAAGGAAAGATGGAGACAGAGAACGCAAAATGGTCTGGAAGTGTGCTGAGGGAAGCGAGGTTGCCGTAGTTGTGTACAAACACGGGCACGTAAGAACGCACGAATGTGCATCCGGGAACGGAGCAATCGGCTTATAAAACGCGGATTACCATTAACGTAACGTTAACTGTAACATAATTACCTCTAAAAGGACAATTTACTTTAATACGAACGACCTCATACCGCCCTTTTCTCGCTTCCGTTAGCACGCACAGCACGCATAGAGACAAGCTTTCCGTTTTAACTGAGAGTACCAGTCGGAGAGTAGGGGCGAAATAAACCACCAAGTGAATTATGCCCGTTCGGCCATTGTCTTCTCCTTCCAACCATTCATCTTTCCCTCATTAACGAGGGGAACGAATGCGAGATGGCAGCGGGTTCTTCCTCTAAATGATATTATAATGGCAGAGCGAGGCCGAGTCGCAAACCTCGCTGAAGAATAATCGACCCTGGTTTGGAAGTTCGGTTGTTGTCAGTCTCTGAAAATAAAAATGGAAGCTAGGTATTGTTTTATGGAACAAGTATGGCTGCGTTGGTCCGCAAATGTTCTAATCCGAGAGCATTTCTTCAATGTGAAGAAGAAATCACCACACCACCAGACTACGAATACGGTACACTGCACCATGACACCATGACACGACACTTTAAATGACGAGCTCCAAGGGAATTAAGCATCCAAACCAGCATTTCTGATTGGTGGAAAAATCAAATTCGAGAAAAATGGGGTGGATGGAATTCTTTCTATGCAGGATCCACCACCCAAGACATTTCTGTTAGCTGCAATCATGAACGCATTATTGGTACCAAAATCTGCTCTTTTCTTCCAAATTGCAGCGTCAATAATTCCAAATTGTGATTTTCGAGTACCTATAGAATTTCCTCAAACTTTCTGACCTACGCCTCAAGTCTGCTTCTCTTGGAAGGGGATTCTGGCCCATGCGATCAATTGCAGATAAAATTATTCCAAAAAACGAGCTCTGATATTATTCTCACTTCACTGAATCAATACTTATTTCGAAATTCGCAGCGTGTGTCAAGTAAGAATGGCTCCGTATATTCACCTTTTAACCCAGCACTAGCTCTGCTACTGGTATCACCTCATTCCGAGCGCGGAAATTTGATCTGCCTCAAGCGAGGCACAAAGGCTGAAATTTGAAGAAGCCTTTACTGCGTCTTCTCGATGTAAGAATGATTCGTGCCGGAAAAGCGGGTGGAAAACCGAAGTATTCGATGAAGGAGCATGTGTGTGGTGGCGTTATATTAGCACTCTCTTTCCCCTTTTCCGTTCTTACTGTTCAGAGTTCACGAGGGCCTTTTTCAAAGACACGTGGAGCACAGGTTTCCCTTCGTCGGTTTGTACTGGAGAAATTCGATAGACTCAGTCAGTTGTTTTCTTGCAAAGTGTGCCCAAGATTCTTTCTAAGATACGGAGAAAAATTAATTGCCACTCACCCAATGTCATGGATGGTCCTAATGTCTAGTTTTCAGCTATTCGTCGTATTAGTCTTTTCAGTTTGCAAGTTATTCTGTATTGCTTGCTATTGTTTGCTGCGGGATAGCCGTAGAATACATCTTTGGCCTCTGGGAATATTAGTCAGGAGTCAATATTCACTACAATGGTGTCAGGGATAGTATGGGTTATCTGATAGGCATTGGTGGCATTGGATTGGTGGCTTGACTGGGAGTCTGCTTCAGAAGGCAGTACGTTGCGACTGCCCTGCTTATGGCAACATGCTTGTTGCTGATTTCATGCAAAATGCCTCTTAAATCATTTCCCATTGGCTCAAAAATCTTGGAGATACCATGATTGCTAATGAATAATTTTGATCATTTTCAGATGATGCCCTGAAAATTTTCAACTGAAAAAGGTAAGCTGATTTCCTGTATTTTTCCACATACCGCTGATTCTTGGGACTTGCATGTGACCACTTGGCCGATTGGATGATCGAAGAGCGGCCAAGAAGAGGCTTTTTGGAATGAGAAAAATAAGATAGCTCCAGCGAGGAGTGAGGTCCAGATAAACCGACAGTTACCGGTATCCGCTGATCCCAAACCGCGTCAACGGTTTTCCAATCGCCTCCAAATAACGATACTACGGCCACTTCCAAGCTTAGACCCTGCGGTTTCAGCGTTCGGCCGATAATATATTCTCACGATTCTCCTTTTGCTGGGGTAATCCCTGTAGCATCTCACCCTCGGCGCACAGGTGGTTAGCGATAAGGGATTGAAATTAGGAGGACACGAGCCGATGAAATGGGAAAACTCCCTTACACCAGTCATACCGAACATTTCGCTCCCCTATTTATACAATCGGAAACTCCCGTCCAATAAACGAATGGGTTAGTATCGCCTTCAAGGCCTAAATCGCATTATCGCCATTGATGCTCATGTAATGCAGTACGTTTCACATAGCTCAACGGCTACATCATTTTCTCTATAGCTGGAACTTAAAGGTTCTGACGAAGAGATTTTCATCAAGGGATTTTCCAGATAGTTTGGTATTGGTTTCTCTTCATTCTAAAGAGTCTTACTAGATGAAACCATTTCTTTTAGTGGTCCTGCAGGTTGTATTGTACTATGAGTACAACATCTGAAATGTTCGTGGGGATTTGTGTGATTCTTTAGGTTGCCAGTACTGGTAAAAAATAATGGTAGCAGCCCTGAAAAGCATCCCTGAGGTACTCCAGGGCGAATTGTCTCAGGGTGATGCATTCAGAAAGCATCAGGAAATAATTCTTCGCATTTCCACTTGTGTTCAAGATTGCTTTCAAACCGGCGTTGCTGACTCGAGTGCTTAGGTGGAAAATTGAACTGCAAATTGGTGACGTTGGAAGTTCAGAAGAACAAAAAAATATTTCAAAAGCTTCAGCGAGTATTTCTTTTTCGTGGCACTGATGCTGTCTACTCCACTGATTTCCTGCGTCCGAATAATTTCGTCTCTTTTCACCTCGCATTAGTGCCTAGAGGGAACTTTATTCCGTGACGGGTATTTCATAGTATTCGGCCTTGAGAGAATGACGTTTTTGTGGGGCTATTTATTCGCAGAGAAAGACCAGCCGCTGGCGGCAGGTGCGAGCGATTTTGCTCTCGTAACAATGCTATTTCGTCCTCAAACGAGCCTCCGTGGCGCACATTATTGCATCGCGTAATTGTTTATGCCCCCCGTGGGATGGCTTATTGAATCCCGCCGGCGAGAGAAAAAACCTCGCGCGCCTTCGAATAACAATTCCGTAGCAGAAATTTAATAGCTTTGTTCCATCGGAGGAATATATAGGTCAACTTTAATTTAGTTGCGGCTACCTCTGAAGTGGCTGTCCACCTGAACAAGTTTCAGTTCGTTCGACAGTCGGATTTCATTTGCAAAGCGAGGGAAATAATTTTTATTCCCGTTGAAATAAAGCAAACTACGTTGAAATGCTCGATGAAGTAGTAAACGCCTGAGTAAACGGTTTCAAGTGCCTTTACAAGATGTTAACAGCAAATACGGTAAACTTACAACAATGGCTATTGTCCCATAGTAATAGACGCCATTGAAAATGAAAAAGGAGCGTTCAACACAGAGGTGCTCAAATATACATATTCAATGTTGAAAGAGTAAGCCTCTTACCGTTAAAATAAAGGGCAGTCCAAGGACAGGCTGTTTAGAATGATTTCTTGATGAGGATGATTCAGTTCTTCTCAGTTCGTGATACGGTTCACATCGGCTTATCAATTAATTACCTTTATCGCGGGTAATTGTACATTTTCCTTTGCTATTTTTTTCATATAAGTTGGTCTGGTGTCGTTTGTGAAAACTGATCGATCGCTCTAGTGTTTATTTCTTTTATCTAGTTAATTTTTCGTCACGGACTGCCGAGTGTATCAAAACTCACCGTGTTGGTACTGCGATCAGCTGTAAGCCTTCGATCGGCTCTACCAGAATTAATTTGTCGAGTTTCCGCGAACTCAGCCTGAATAGCAACATTCCGCAAGTAACAATCAAATAATTATTGACTGATAATTCCTCAATAACATTTTCAGTACGAGCGTAATACGCGCTAGAGAGTGTTATCACGATTATACCAGTTCGTTGTTGCTCTTTGCTGGCTGTTGTATGTTCTGCTGTTGGCTGTTTGTTGACTTGCTATTGCGAGTTCTACTCTATTGTGCTCACGTCTCGTCAGCGAACTCTAGTTTACGTGATTGCCCTTGGAGTGCGCCATCAGTCAATTACCACTACTATCGCCATCGTCGCTGGTCCACTCGAATCACCTCCGAGGGAGTTGTCTCCTTTGTAACTTCCTTCTAGTGAGAAATCAACCCGCCGAGTCCATTCTGCGTTCTAGGTTTGCATGAGTTGACTGTCTGCCCGGTCACTCAGTATTGACGATTAACCCGAATAACGGTGGTGTTTTGCGGGTCAGGAAGTGGTAACTCCTGCGATAAAATTCCTGATTGGTCTGATTACTTGACATGGATTGCGCAAAGTGTTCAAGGGAACTCGCGTCCCCTAAAAAAACACCGAAATGTTCTACATGCAATAACTCATATCATCCGTCGTGCACGCGCATTAAGACTTTGGAGAGCTATTTGCAAATGAATAAGGATCGAAGAACTAAATGGAAATGCGACAAGTGCATAAATAAACCTACCAAAGAAACGGATGAAGAATCCAGCGACGAGGAGGAGGAATCTAATAAGGCGGTGGGTGTAGCTGAGGCCTTAACTAAGCTTTCTAAGCAAGTGGGAACCCTTATCTCGATCCCCACTGACATAGCCGACCTAAAGAAATCAGTGGAATTCATGAGTGCTCAGTTTGATGCGTTCGTTACGGATATGGCGCAGATGAAATCAGAGGTCTCTAAGTTGGAGATCGAAAATCAACAATTGAAGATCTCAATGGAGGGTCTCCGGGTGACAGTGGATCGTATGGAACAGGAGTCACGCAGGGTGAATGTCGAAATTCATGGAGTTCCTGAGACAAGGAATGAAGATTGTAAACAAATAGTCGCGGAACTCGCCAAGATAGTGGAGACTGAGGTTGATGTAAAAAGTGCTTTTAGGGTTGGCCCTGTTAAAGGCGATCACTCCAGAAAAATATTGGTCGTGTTAAAATCTGAAGAGTCGAAAGATGCACTTATCAGCGCTGCAAAGAGAAGAGAGGAGCTGGTGGCCAGTCGGCTTCTGCGAACCTGGCCATCGTCGCGAATTTTCATCAATGAGAATCTAACTGGTTACCGCGCCGAATTGCTACGCAGAACCAAGATATTCGCCAGAGAGAAGAAAATTAAATATGTTTGGGTTAAAAACTGCAATGTATACATCCGAAAGACTGACGGTGAAAGAGCGTTTAAAGTGAACAAAATTGAGGATCTGGAAATTCTGCACCCCTAAAATACTCTAGATAGCAAGAATTCGTCGAATTTTTTGAACTTTTTTTCTCTATGGCTATGGAATTGATAGATAGTATTAATCGGTCATTTAACCAGGATACACTATTTTTTGAAAATTACGCAGAAGTAAATACCAACTTTATTGATGGGACAGAAAAGTTATTTATTTATCATATAAATGTGAGGAGCATCGAAAAGAATTTTGATACCCTAGTGGCTGAACTTTCCTTATTGAACCATAAGCCAGACTTAATATTTTTGACTGAATGTTGGCTAAAAGATTCAGAAAGATTAGCTCATACGCTGCCGAATTATGACAGTTACTTTACTAAACAAAACGTTAACAAGAGCAGTGGTACAGTTGTTTTTGTACACAATATCTTGCAAGTCGGAAATGTAACTGAAGTGAATTTATTTGGGTGCAGTGCTTTACAAATAAGTGTAGATATAGGCAAGAAGGTGATATGTGATTTTTTGGCCATTTATCGCTCTCACGGCAGTTCTAGAAGCCGTAATGAAACGGTATTGTTTTTGAATGATTTAGAGCGTATTGTAAAAGGTATGTCTAGCAGCCACAGCTTCATTTTGGGTGACTTGAACATTGAAATAGCACGTCAAATTTGCGTAGACGAAGCAAGTGATATGTACATCAATCTCTTGGCCAAATTGCAATATTTGTCATTTATAAATACTATTACTAGGCCGAGCACCAATTCTGTTGACGGTGGAAGCTGTCTGGACCACATATTCAGTAATTTAAAAGATCATGAGAAATTGTCCGGTGCAGTCGTTGTTTCGGGAGTGGCTGATCATTTTGGGACTATGATTAAGTGGAATTCAGATTTCGGAGACAATTACTACCGCCCGGTGAAGAGAGCTAATTTAAATAAGAAAATAGATTATAACAAATTGAATGTACTGCTTAGTAATGAATCATGGGTTAAGGTCACGACTTCATTGAATGTTGACGAGTGTTGTGAAATGTTCGTATCTGTGCTGAACCGCAATATTGATGAATCATCTTGTGTAAAAAAACCGCAAAATTCGAGATTGTCACAGTTGAAGCCATGGATGACTGGTGCCCTGTTAATATCTATTCGCAAATGCCACAAATTGTATAAGGTGCATTTGAAGCAACCTTTTAACATTGAGTTCCAGTCGTTTTTTAGAAATTATCAAAGTAAGCTCAAGATGTTGATTAGAACAGCCAAGGATAAGTACAATAAAGGCAGAATTAATGAAGCAAATGGTGACATTAAAAAAACTTGGAGAGTAATTAACGAAATAATTGACAGTCCAAGGAAAATCAATTTCGTACGTAGTCTTAGGATAAATGGAAAAAGCGTCGATGCAGAAAAAAACGCTAGTGAATGTGCTATTGCCTTCAATGAACATTATGCTAGCGTTGGTCCTAATCTTGCTAACATGCTACCTATTGTTAGGGATAGTATTCCCGTGAGGCCTTCAGCAGGATCCGGTATGTTGGAATCCAAATTCTGGCTGGCGGCTGTCACAGAGAATGATGTGCTAAAAATCATTGATTCAATTCGTGGTGGATCGAGTCCAGGATTTGATGGCTTTGAGGGCTATTTGCTAAAGAAAATTAAGCACCATATTTCCAGGCCGTTAGCTCATTTGATAAATTTGAGTTTTTCAAGTGGAATTTTTCCGGAGAAATTGAAGATTTCACTAATCGTGCCTATTTTCAAGGCTGGGGACAGGGAAGAAGTGAGCAACTACAGACCAATTTCTCTTGTCAGTAATGTAGCTAAGATTATTGAGAAAGCATTCAAGTTTCAGCTCACCCAGTACTTGGAAAATTCCAACTTGCTGAGCTGTTGCCAGTATGGGTTTAGAAGCGGGAAAAGCACACAAGATGCTATCTGTGAGCTGAACTATCAAATTGTCAATGCTCTTGACAATGGGAACAAACCACTGGCTATTTTCCTGGACTTGGCGAGGGCATTTGACACTGTTTCGCATCCACTTTTCTTAGAGAAGTTGGGCGGGCTTGGGATAGATGGTGTACCCTATGAATGGATCCGTTCGTATTTAGAAGATCGTCAGCAAATGGTGAAGTTAAACGGAACGATAGGGCCAATTGTGGGTGGTATGTCATTTGGGATTCCGCAGGGAACGGTCCTTGGTCCGTTATTCTTTATAATGTACTTAAATGAATTAGGATTTCTGGATGTTCCGGGGAAAGTTTTGATGTTTGCTGACGATACGGTATTATTTTTTAGTGGAAGTGATTGGGAGGATACATACAGGCAGGCCGAGGATGGTATGAGTGCTGTTTATTCATGGTTAGTGAAGAATAAATTGTCATTAAATGTCAGCAAAACCTCCTACATCACGTTTAGTCTGACGGAATCATTGGCTATCCTGCCAAGCAGTCTGCGTATCCATCTATCCCACTGCAATCTGTTGGAGTGTCAGTCATGTCCTACCTTGAAACGGAATTTAGAGGTCAAATATTTGGGGGTCATATTTGATGCTAACATGAAATGGAAAAGGCAAATTGAAGACGTTAACAGGAAAATGAGAAAATTTATCTATATCCTTGCCAGGATGCGGAACGTAGTCTCACAGCAGGTCCTCAGAATAGTGTATTTTGCCCTCGCGCAATCTATACTTCTCTATGGTTTGCCGGCTTGGGGTAGTGCATATGTCACCTCGTTGAATCCAATAATGCGTGCGCAGAAAATGCTTATCAGGATTATTACAAATAGTAAATATTTGGACCATACTCTGCCTCTGTTCAGACGCTCTAACATATTGAGATTTGACGACCTCAAGAAACTTAGTTGCGTCCGGCAGATCATGAAGGAAGGGTCTTTTCACTTCCGGAACATGACCCACCCACTCGATATCAGATTTTTGGTTGTATGGCTTTACCACTCAGTACCACAACTGCTCTTCAAAACAATTACCGGCATTATGGAATCAAGGTGTTTAATAGCCTACCCAGTGAACTAAAATTAAAAATACTTGGCCACCCAAAGCAGATAAGCAAATGCATGAAAGCTTATCTAATGAGCATTTTAAAGTAGCTTAGTGCGGCAAGCCTGTAATTTATGCCGTGTTGCACCATTCTTATTTTTATTTTGTTTTACTATAGGTATTTTGTTTCTGTTTCTACTTTATTGTGATGAAGTGAACTTTAATTGTCTTTAATAA
The DNA here is from genome assembly GCA_037159825.1 of Tupiocoris notatus. NCBI lineage: Eukaryota > Metazoa > Arthropoda > Insecta > Hemiptera > Miridae > Tupiocoris > Tupiocoris notatus. The sequence continues at coordinate 35,104 of JASJUZ010000452.1, read as the reverse complement.
TCAGGAGCTCTTCTCCCTAACACGGGCCTTGGCCCATATAGGGGAATAATTTCCTTGATACACCATTGTAAGTAATTGTGTTGTAATAAAATGGAATAAAAAAAAAAAAAAAAAAAAAAAAAAAAAAAAAAAAAAAAAAAAAAAAAATTTACGCTGACTATTGAGGGCCGACCGACCGTGCTGGGTAAGGGAGAGTTTATTTCCTTCCACCCTTCCTCCATTGCTTAAATCCCTACTGAGTATTTTATATATTTCAGCACTTAGACGGTCGAGTTTCATAAATTGTCTTTTTTTTGGCACTGAAACGATAGCAACACAAGAAAGAGCTTGTATTTTTTAATAAAAAATAGCTCTCCCTTAGGAACCATGTTTGCTCCTTGTGTGAAACGACCGATTGAACACTGCATTTCGAGAAGACGTCTGGGTTCTAATTCTAAGTTCAGAACGAGAGCTGTAAAGCCTTAACTCTGAGGACTCTCGCTCTCCATGTGAACGCTCTGATAAACTCTACTGCTATAGTCGTCCTTTTCGAATGACCGCTAGTTATGAAAAACCCATCCAAATTTCCCACAAATGGTGCCGGACGAATGAATGAATTTCACGGCGTTCGAATCAGGTGAACTATTTTGATAGATTCAGATAGACCGTTGTCCTCTACCTTTCTTCCCATCGGAGATTTAGATCAACGTTGAGGCCGGCAAGAGTCACGGACGAACGGTTGGGCCATTGTGAGCTGAACAGCCTCCGCTGGCAAGGGGTCCCATGCAGTAATAATCCTGTTATGAATTACCTAGGCCTTTACTGATTCATAGTGCGTCATTACGGTGATGGCGGTTCATGCAGGATGTGCAGGAGGAGCCAATGTGGGATTGTGGACCGAGCTACGTGCTGCGGTTTCACAATGGGATGTGCACCCAACGGCGGCTCAGGGCGAATTTCTCATCTGACTTCGCCGTGAAGGGCCTTTGTAACCTTCCACATTCGGCGAATGAATCAAGAGCTTCAATAATTTGAGAACATCAGATGAATCATTGTTTTCTTTATAGTCCTTGCAATTGATCATGTGGATGTCTCCTTGTCTAATTCGGTGCCAGTGGAATTTATTCAGCGAAGGGGACGTTCTGTTTGGCCTGAGATCTTTCCAATGTTTCATCCGTTGGTATCGCAAACCGTGTTATGGCGAGTTATATAAACTCGAGGACATTTCCTTCCACCCTAGATTCCTCTTGGTAGTAAAACCAGACGATTCAGTTCGACTTTTACTGCCTTTGTTTACATTTGGCCGATCTCATAGAAGAACAAAGGAGTCAAGGTTGGAGAATCTTTCATTCTCGGAGAGCGATGGTGGTAAAAAGGAACCGATGTAGCGAATAATCGTTTGCATTGTAATGGCCGTTGAAACCGTTTCGTCGCCATTTTCGATCCTAAGCGCGCGCCATCTTTTGAACTATATGAGTAAAAAACTGTCTTTGATTTTTCTTGGACATGTTTATCGATGCACCGATGTTTGGCAGTGTTGCTTCTGTAACTTGCAGAATGTAGGCCAAATACTGGTTTCAGTCTGATAGCTGAGAAAAACCCAGGTTAAACTTTTGGTAAATAATAAAGCATTATTTATTGTAAAACCAACGTCGAAGGAGAAATCTGAAGCAGTTCCTAAACAATTAGGAATTCTTGTAAAATAGTCTTCTCGATATTTAAGTCTCCCCAATATCCCGATGACGAAGTTTTGGAATTCGAAAACCGACGTCATTACATGAACGTTATCTATGTTTCAGACAATATCCATTCCTGTCTCGCATAGCTCTAAGCTTCTCCTTCGAGGCCAGGTCTGTTCAGCTCGTTGGCATTGATGGCATAGTTACTTGATGAAGGAACCTTACCCCCGAGCTGTTAATGCCGGCCAACCTTGAGACTCCCTTGGGATCGTTGGCATTACAGGAGGGTCACTAAATTATCACTTCCCTTCAGGGAGTTCCTGTTACCTTCGATTTGGCATTAAGACCGATCTGCAGTTCGCATCTCAACTAATACGCCCGAGGCGTCTCTTCCGTTCTAAAGTTAAAATAGCATTCAACTTGGTGAAATGCGGTCTGTAATGGTTCAATGCGAACAGTAAGCTATCGTTTTTGTAACGATCTCACCATTGGCAATACAGCTTAACAATTATTTTCAAAGGCCCCGTTCTCCAAGAAAATATAACAATGTTTTTTTATTTTCTATGTATCGATAGCTGAGCTGTAGAGATGTGTGAAATTTTTCAAACGCGGCTTCAGCCGATAGAAAAGTGAAATTCCGATGAAAAAAATTAAAAGGACTACCTCAATACGCGTCAACCACGAGCTGGAGCTCAAAGGCCTCACGTGTGACAATGGTTTTCATCTTAGTTGGCTAGATTGGATGCTAAAAAGGGGCGAGACAGTTTAGTCCAACTGTCCGTCCTGCAAAGTGACTCCTGCTGTGATTCGTAGCTAACTCTCGTCAAACTTCATCGAATAATGTCGGGAGCTCCGCCCCACGCTTCCCCAGGGGCTGCGCTCCTCCTGTCGTGCCTAACTTTAAGTTTTCCGAAATTTGTAACTTGCACGGTAGATAACTACAACAAAAAGTCGTCAATTCAAATATTTGAATATACCAAAAGTTAGGTAATTTAACTGTCCACATTTTCCCAATGTAATGTACCTATCCATTTTTCAACCGCTTTTGCGTTATTCAACAATATTAGTAGACTATACACGAAAAAATGACATTTTTCAACTTTAAACGTTATTTTCATCTGTTTAGTGCGAAAGAAACAAAGAATGAACCATATATTATTGATGTACACATCATCAACTATCATTATGCTGAATTTGAGCCAAATCGACATCAAAAAATTTTTCACGAAAAATCCAAGGGGTACCCCTGCGATTTTTTTTAACCGATCACTTAATGATTTTTTACTCCTCTTTCAATGCAGATAAAAATCTGAAATTTTCAGGAAAGTTGTATCTTACCAAGATGTATTCTTGTGATTTTTTTCAATCTTCGGAAAAATCTGCAAGTGGTCCAAAAAAATCAGTTTTTGAAAGCTCAATAATTGGACTTTAAATGGGTTTTTCGGGGCCAAAATTCATTCGAATCAATTGTTTTATTATACAGGAGTCTTCATTTGAACGCCTTACACACGTACATAGCAAAAAATTTGGCGAAAAAAATTTAAACAGCGCCACAGAAATTATTTTCCGTAAATCGAGTTTTTAACCGAGCTCCGCAGGCATCGGCAAGGGTGAAAAATTAAACTTCTGTTTTTAGGCGATTTCGAAAGCCATTTTTATAGGAAATTTAATGCTGAATCCGAATTTGACGTCAAAACGACGGAAATTTGACGACAACTTTTAGTTTTTCCCAGTTTTAGTACTACACCGTTGTTATGCTTTCAACTTTGAAAATGATTGCAAATAGTTACAGTACTGTTCAATTGTTATTAATTAATGACTCCTACAGGAAATTTGACGTGGAATTCGAATTTGAAGTGAAAAATTCAAATTCTAACAATTAATAATTTTTTCAATTTTTCGGTTTTTGAAACTTAAAAAGGAGTTCTTTTTCGCCACGTTCGCCAATTTTGAAAAAAAAAGGTTCTGTGTAAGCAAATTGAGGAAATTTAATTTGGAATTGATTAAAAATATAAAAAAGACACGGTTACTTTGATTTTGAGATATATTCCACTTGTCGGTAAAATACGTGTTTTGAGTTTTCTTCGAGAGCTAACAGCTCTGCGAGGACATAACATAAATTCATAACCAAATACACCAAATTGTAGGATTTTTATAGGAGGCTAGACAATGCAAGATTCAAGTCCTGGACTTTTTGAGTCCATCTGTCCGTCCTGCACAGTGACTCCGGCTGTGATTCGTCGCTCTTATCAAACTCTATGGAACAATGGCCTTCATAGCCTGTCCCACTCGTCGTCACCTCTTAGCCATGAAAAAGTTTTGGAACCATGTGGCAAATAATTTGAAAGCACACTCTTGGAATGCTTGGGCACTGAATACAGGCATTTTACTCGTGCCATTGTGATGTGAATATAGGTTTGAAGCTGAGTATGGTTGTATGAATGGGATTAAATGTCAAAAACTGTGGAGTAAGAGCGAAGCCAAACCGCCATTGTCGCTTCGTCTCTCGAGACTCCTGAGCTGTTTAACGACCTGCACGCCTGGTCACACAGAGCTGGGGTATCAGTTTGCTCAAGCAATTCAGCCGTAATGGAAAGTCTGACCCGCTGGTTCAAAATATTCATGACCTCTTCGCCGAGACCAGGATCGTTTTCTCTAAGAAATTAGGGGATGTTTACAATGTATTTATGTGCTTTGTAGAAGCTTTAGACGAGCAGAAACTTAAAAGTGTAAACAGTTTGAATAGAATCCAACATTTTGCTAAGGGCAATATTGGGCACAGTATTGTGAAAAAATGTCCATTTTTGATTGTTGGTCAGCCAATGGACGAATGATATAATTTGGAAATATTCCCACATCTCTCTTCCAAGCCTTATTTGCTGGAAGAATGGGTTGCGAGGAGATTCCAGTCTTTGGACGTACAAGTGCGAAACGCTCTTACTACTAGAGACATGTAGACTGCACGTGCGACTGCATGGGCATAAACCAGTTTCCTTTGCAAGGCCCTGGATTTCAGACCGATCAATATGGAAACAAACATTCAGTTGAAACAGCTTCGACTGTAGTAGTTCTGGAGCGGGTGAGACAAATTTCAAAGCGTCCTCAAAACTGAGGGCTGAAGATAAAAAAAGATGTTTAATTATTTATGGAAATGGAGTTTGCAGAAAGGGAGAGGAGCTGGGCCCTTGCAAACAATGGCCGAGGAGAGCGCTGCGGGTGGGTTCCTGACGTGTTACATGGGAAACGGGATGGGAGCGCGTGGTGAACATAGACCGGCTGTTGACAAGGATTATCAGATGAAGTGGGTTCTTTGTTTTCGACCGTCAGGATTAGTTTGGAAAAGGGGACCGAGGATGAAGAAGGGTATGCCCTGAGGTGGGCGTCACCGCGGTTAACCAAGTGGTTCAAGTGGCGTACCATGAAGAGAGGAACCTCTCTGTAGTTGTAGGTGAGTTCACGGGTTTCTCTTTTCAACGGAACTCGGCAAGCGACGGCGACAAAGGCGCTGGTGAATATTTCATTAACAGTCAACTCGAACGGAGCGAGACGACTTCAGCGATAGACAAAACTATGCCTTTTTGATGAAAATTTCCACCTCCAAGAGACCGCGAGCGATTTTCAGCGCGTTTTTAATCAAATTGTTTCGCGTTTGTTTGACCATCGAGTTTCAGGGCACTGTGTATTTTTGGGGAATGCAGTCGAGTTGCGTATCATGTCTTGGAATTGATGAAGAAATCATAGTAGTATGGTTGAGGAGTATAGAACGTGCAAACTGTGCTAAATTATTAATCGGGACGTACGTAGGGAGAATTACTTCTGACAGAGACTCCTGAAGGGATCTGATTTCGAAAAAATCATTCTCTCTTACTCAATTAATCTTGCAACTGCTACTTTTGCAGCACTTCTCAACGGGTTTGCTCCTTCGTACAATAAGACGCAAGAAGCGGCACAACGCCTCCGCGCCCTTTCCACAATCCTTCGCAATGCGACCCGCGGCCTTCCTGTTGTGTAGGTCTAGTTTCGGTCGTTGTGTAGTGCTTGGACTGGAGTTCGTGCGGGTGGAATCCCATTCCAAGGACAATAGTCCTTCCGAAACAGGCTGAATATTATGAACGAATTATCATTCGCAATGGCCTTTACGGAAATTATGGCTGGAGACGCCGGCGAACACAGTTGGCTCTAGGGTAATTGTCGTCGGAGGCCTTGTGACACAAAAGCGAGAGAATCTCAACTCTTGTGTTAGTAGGGCGCAGCGGACGGCTTCAACGTCGCTTCATGCCACCAGTCTTGCCGGCCTATTCAGTTTCAACCGCTCCTTGCAACGATAATAGTCTTTAATTTACAAGAGGCGGTCGACTCCTGTCGGGTAGCCGTTAGCACTGCTTGGATGCTAGACAGAAAACAATCGCCACTTAATAGGGTGGCTACCTTAGGTAAACAGGTCCTGCGTATCAAAGGCTGGCGGTATTGGTTCGAAGCTCTATGGGTGAGATCTTGCGGTATCTCCTATAGCTTGTGTGCACCGATTCACCTTGTAATTGCCTAGATTACCTATTCAGTCCTGCATTTTCGAAATAGATTGCTCCCCCACTCGTTCGCACTCAAAGTAAGGAGAATCAGTGGTCACATGAAGTGACATGGAGTTTCTTGAAGAGAAATTGTTTCAAAATGGGACGCAAGATTTGAGGAACTGATTTTATCAAAATTAGGAATTAATTTTGTGTCAATAATTGATGAAATATTAAGAGAGGTTCAGATTCAGATTAATAGTTGATCACATTTATGTAAGAACTGATAGCGTTGACTTGAGGAACTGATAAGGGTTTTAGGTCATAGTTCTTGTTTTAGATTCACTAGCGCTCCTAGCGGCTGAAGGATGCATGAGAATGATGAGTTGGAGATACAAGTATCGGCCATCTTGGTTTTCTTTGAATCAAGCTTCAAAATTGATGTTTTCTTCTGTTGCGGTTTGATAAAATAAAACTTGCAATTCTTCATGTTTAAGAGAATGACTTGAATCAATCAGAGGAAATAACAATTTCGTTAGAGAAAAAATAGATAAGCTCCACAATGGAAATTTTTTCGACGGTTCGCGCCTAAAAATCGTCGATTTGGACATGTTTACCAAAGTGTCATTTTTGAAACAAAGCTGAATTCGGAGTGTTGTGCTTTGAAGAAAATTTCGTCATTACCAGCTAAAATTAAGGATCTTCACTACTACATATGCTCCAAGTTCTTCACGCTTCAACTCTGTGCTCTGTCGAGATCAATCTGTCTTGTTCCTTTTTGATTTTTTCCTCCTCTTTTTTCCAGGAAGCGCTAGGCACGAGTTGCTAACATCGTTCGCGCCTTGTTATTTCTTTTCCAAGACTCTCTTGCTTTCGTGTGTAGCAGGCGAGCGCTTTTTTCCGCTAATGGTCTTAGTTGAAACAGTGATTCCCTTTTTGGGAGAACGAGGAGATAGGATTCGAAATGTACCTTACGACGTCTTTGTGATGAAACGGACACGCCCTTACGAGATCTCACGTTTGTACTGTTTAACTTCTTCTCTTGGGTATTTTATTGCAGCTCTCCAACGTTTCAAGATAGACGACGGATGCTCAGGATTCTCAAATAAAATCCGTCGCTCACGTAAATTGAACTCATCACAAACTCGAGATTCCATTGTTAATATGTAACTATCTATGAAACTCTGATGATTTCGGTCGGTTTTAGTTATAACGGCGATGTTATTCGAAAAACCATAATTTTACTACTCCAGTTTACGACAACTACTCATTTTGCCCGTTAAATGTTAACGCTTCAAGTATAAAATCTCGAGTTTTTCACCGGCGTCTTTAGTTTTTTCGCATTACGAGTTCGTTTTTCATACTTTACTTAAACAAAAGTGAAAAAGTCGACGATTTTTCGCGCTCCTCGCGTTTCATAAATTTTATGGATCCCAGGAACAACATTGCTCCGTCATTGTTGGTTTTCAGCTTTCCTTCGGCTGAGGGGTAGTAAAATTAAAGTGAGAGCTTTGCCGCAAGGATATGGCACAATAACGTGGGTTTTACGACCTGCGATATTGCCTGGCATCGCAGTTGTTCTAGGCGAAATTGGACCGCGAAAACGGAAATTCGTGAAAGTGTTTCCGGTCCTCGACGCAAGAGGTGTTTGTAACAATGTGACGCTAAGTTATCGGGAAGAATTGCGGAGTTTATAAATGTCCAAGACTGGACGGGAATATTGATATTGAAAAATCCAATTTATAAGTGCCGATTGCAAAAGAGAAAGTCCTGCAAGAAAAAGGGGATTGGGGGAAGGCGATGGGGTGAAAAAAGCGCTCCAAGCGGCCAAACGCAGCGGACGAATGATGAGGTGAGACAACATTTTGTTCATATTTTTTTAGTTTCCACCTCGAGGTTCTAATTCTTATCTGAGATTACACCGAGTTCAGAAACCGCTTAAAACGTAATTCATCAGTAAACATGTGCAATACTAAAGATAGTTCGAGAAACTTTCAAAAACCCAGTGGAAGGAAAATTGTTTAAAAATCGTCCTCTATAGACTGGCCATTTCCAAACGATCCGCAATGCAGGTTAGTATGAACTACTCTAAATCTTCCAACTTATCTTGAAGGCTGTGTGTGAAGTTTGCCCGTTATTCTGTACACTCTTTTCTTCGGCCGGCGTTTTCCTTTATTTTTCGCCGCTGCGTTTCGCGGTAAAGTGGAAGCGCGGAAACTGTGCGGGCAGTTACTACAGCTTTAATCATCGTCGGATTAAAGTCTACTAAAGTGAGTACAATAGAGTAGAACCCTGGTATGAGTGGAAGAAGGTCGCTGGGTCGCTTTTCCTATCCTTTTACCATGTCGTCTCAACAAAGAAACGTCCCACCCCAAACGGACTAAAATGAAAGTGAAATAAAAAGAAGAAACGAGGGCAGAAAGAGCCTCTTCTCGCTTATTCTGTCCCTCCGTCCGATCCTATTGTTGAAAAAATACTATATTTTATGTTAGTTGGTTTACAGACAAAGAAATTCTGGTATTGTCGGGGAAAAGGGTTTAAGTTTTTAGATGATTAAAGGTCGTACGTACTGAGGTAGTTGTAGAGACTTTGAAGGTCTCTTTGAAAGCCGCTGCTCCAGGGCAAAGGAATAACAATATAATTACGTTCAGCGGTCGGTTAAATTTATTTGGTCTTTCGCTGTATACTTTAACACGTTCGCCGTTTTGTAGTAGCCGTTCTTTTGTTCGATCTTGATTTTCTGTCGATGAATTCTCCCGCGTGTATCTCAATATTTTCCCTCCCCCGTCGAATCTTCATTCAATTTTATTTAGTGGAATCTTCTCTGTCTGAACGCTGTAAAAATATCTTGGGCTCAGTTGAGTAATTACATCATGTCATCCGGAAGATGGATGATAGCCTGCGCAAACAACATAGTATACAGGTCGGTATTGGTTGAATAGAGACCTAGATGATTTATTCACCTGACAATAGTCGACGAGGAGCTTCGGCTTTCCATCGTTCAGGGTATAAAGATATTCAGGGCCTGTTTTCAGACTTAATCCACCCCTGGCGAACCGGAAATCCGTGCGAGGGAAGCCTCAAATCTTTCCTTCGAATGCTTCCAAGTGTAATTTTTCACGCTCCAATTTATCGCGCCGATTTATATTGCATTTTTCATATCAGCCGTCCGGCATTGATGGTAGGCATTGGCGAAGCGAGGGAAATGAAAATTCTCGATGGAGCTGAGAATTGTAATAATAAAGTACTCTATCCCCAATTTGGATTGATTACTGATGTAATTAAGTTGGATTAATTACTGACCTGGATACTTAATCAATCGAGTTGAACCCAATTACTTTATTAGTCTTCAGCACAAAAAATGGATGAGAAATCCTGTCACTCATTTCGATGGAAATATTAGGGGACACGAAATTGGGCGGGTCTGGAAAATTGCGGCGTTGCCAGCTCGCATGAATAAATGTGATAGGGATTGTTGACGTGCGTAAGGGATCAGTGTAACATTGCCACCTATTGGCGACGAGAGTGCTAGTTAGGACCGGTCAGGGCTGGTTAGAGCCGGTTAAGACTGGTTAGTACTAGTTGGGGCGGGTTAGGACCGGTTATGACTCGTTAGGTCCGGTTAGAGCTGCCGATTACTTTGACCGAATGAGTCAACGCAGAAAAAATGCCTACACTGCTAATTCCGTGTCCGCTGCTTTACTAATTTTTCTTCAGCATCAGCGACACCAACAGCTAATAGCTTATTTAGCCGAAGCTACGATAATGGCCAATAGTTGGCTTGTAATCGTCGTTCGAGGTTTTTCGATTGAACCACTGCTCTTCAGGGAGCTATGAAACTCGATCTGGGAAGTTTTCTAATCAAAAAAGCTGTCGGAGCTCGTGCCGTAACGGCCGTTACTCGTTGACAGCCATATCATCTAACGCTAACTGGGCGAACTTTCCGCTTATCTGTATTGTAATGCATTGCCGTCTTTGGGAAATAATTCAAAGAATGTTATTCATACTTTGACGATCATAGGAAAACTTGGGGCGGTAAAATTGTCTATGGAAAAACGGTCGCGCCCCTCCTCAACCCTTTAATGGACTTGAGAGTTGAAAAGTTCTTTTTATTTCTCCCGAGGCTCGTAAAGATGCCTTCGCTGGCCGCTTTTCACATAAACGTCCTTTTCCCTCGAACTGGCGGTCTCGGGGTCAGCTAGAACTAATTTTCAAAAGGTCGGAACGGAAAATAATTGCACACCAGCGAACTTTGCGTTTCCCCTTTGAGGAATCGATGGCATTTGAAAAATTGTGCTAAAAGAATTGTGCGAAGTTGAGTCATCTCTCGAAAAAAGAAACATCATTGTGCAACTGAATTGTGAAAACGAGACTAGAAGTCAACTGCGCTCTCTACGGATAGCACTCCGGACTCAATTAACCCTTCGAGTATGTTTTCAAAGCAAGCCAACCATGTTTACGCCAATGCTCGCATTAACACCTCGAGCCCGACGCTTTTAAAAGCCTTCTCCACACGCTCTGCAAGCGATCGGAAGGTGTTGTGTATCTAGCTTGTCTATAGGACAATTCATTAGAGCGAATATCCATTAGGAAGAGTAGTAGATTTTCGGCGCCGTTTAATTGAATTTCGTTCAGAGGCTTATGAATACTGACGTTCGACAGAACCGGAGATAGTGCGAATAGGCAAGCGAATGAGAGCTAAATTTATTTTTAGAAGAGTGAATTTCGAGTCATTCCGAGTCAATATAGTCAGGCTAAGTTAAATTTATGTTTGAAAATTTTAAACAGTGTTAACGACAGAAAAAAAGAAAAATACTGTGGATTTTTCTTGATTTTGCTCTCGAATTTCTCGAATCAATTTTTCAATTGTATCAGACACGAATGACAACAAAAAATGTCCAAAAAAGTCCCTGGGAGGCGATCTTTTCGAGTTTCAAGTCAATTTTTTCCGGAGAAATTTTCTGCCAAGTTTGATAGCGAATGATTGGAAAAAATCACAATCCACGAACATGGAAAATTTTTCCTTGATACTAACCAATGCCAATAATTCCAGAGCCATCAGTATCAGAGTTCAATTTTCCGTTGACATTTTTTTCAATGATTTTTAAAGCATGTTTTGCTTCTGGACTGGGTATAATTATTAAAATTTTAATGACCGGTGTCAAATATAATAATGCTCCAGTTTTATAATTTTTCCGAGTCTCTTTCTCGTCGCTGAACTTGGCAAATATTTCTATTTACTCGAGCCAAAGGCTTTGTTGAATGGCTAATCGAATGAGGAAACCAGTAACTCCGGGTGAAAGCCACAGCTAGCTTAGGAATTCGATCCGAACTGAAAATCCTCAGTTTGATACAAGGTGGTATGAAAAGGGTTGAAAAAAGTTGAATACGAGAGGAGAAAAAACAACTGTTTTTCCTATCCGAGCTATATTCAAGCGAGGTCGGGTCCGCACAATCATTTCAAAACAAGGGAAGCGAACAATCGCACAACTTGTTATTTATTCGAACCGTTGCCACTCGAGGGGTTTAGAGTTGGAGAAACAAGTTGCACATGGAAGCAGACGGTATGTTTAATGTTCCTCTCGTCTAACCAAAACAGGTGCGCTGATAACGTTGATGCGCATTCGTCGAGAGAAATGCAGAAGTGAAGCTCACATATAATATCGGTTCACTCTGGTGAACTGATTCGAGTCGAGTTTCATGGGGGAAATAGTTGAAATAAATAATGCGGCGGTTTGAATAAAGATCGACCGAAATTCGCTTCATTGATTCAGGTTGGATTGTGTTTTTATTTCGACCAACAGAGGAAAATATTCCTGTGCAATTTAATTCGAATGCATTGATTCGATTTCTTGCTCGGTTCAATATCCATTGAAATTGGTGACATCTTCATTAGGATATTCAATGGTTTGAAGACCAATCCTTCAAAATTTTTACCGTTTTTCTACCCACAAAGTTCAAAAAACGCGCGGAATATGCGAATTCTGAGGGAGTAAAGACGTTTAGTGACCGCGGAAAACATTTCAAAACCTCGAGCGTTCAAAAATATTATTTGTGAGGGGTGTAAAAACCAAACAGAGGAAACGGGCTGGAAAAATAGCGAAAAAATACTTGAAACGCGGAGGTAAGGTGTGTGACCCCAATGATAAAAATCAAGTGCCATTTACTCACAAAAAATATTTCTACACCCTAAGCATTCAAATTGATTTTTTTTAGCACTATAAAAATCAGTCCTTATTTACCTTATTTCCCCCACTACTAAATCACAACCCCTTCCACAAACAAATCTCCGCCACGCCCTGTTATTGCTTCAGTTCGGAAACCTATCTCGACCATAATAGGGTAAATAAATGGTGCGCGGAGAATACGAAAGCCCGACAAAGCGTTTCGATAGGCATCGACGATAACGAGGGCAACGTGGGCAAAGAAGCGGAAACCGTATTTTATTGTCAAAGGCACGTCCGAGAACGGCAAACCAATCACCGTGGTGTAATCCGACGATGTGAGACCTAAACGATAGAGGTGCAGGAGGTGCCTCGGAACAAACCGGCAAGGGAATCCGGCGTCAAGCTCGACTACATTAAGTAGGGCATTGAACAACGATCGATCCATCTAGTCCGACGAGGCATCCTCCTTTATACACTATTCATCTCTGCCCGGGTGACGCGATGAATGCAAAAGGAGTGCACTTAACAAAAGCCGACGATAGATGACGGGTCGAGTGAGGTCGCGAAGACATTATATAGGCGGCATCTCGTTTGCTATAACGGCAATTCATAGCTGTCATGATTGGGAAAAGAACGTGCTAAAGACGCTAACGACTATCAATTTGGGAGCTATCAGGTTTGGAGAATACTGACTATATTTATCAGTGCTGGGATACTGAAGAAGCCCGAACGGGCGACAGACCACGGCCTGTTGAAAATAATAAATAATGTTGAAAATAATTTGGAAAAACGAGTCTCGAAAATTTCTTCCGCCAACCTCGTAAAAAGGTTCGATGCGAGAATTTTAACACGTGGACGTGTTATAGTTAACAATAGTTGTTATTCGACAGTCGACGGTTGACATTCGAAAATTGAATTTTGACATTTTGGACATTTGATGTGTGACTTGTAAGAGTTGACTTATAACTTTTAAATTTTGATAGGTGTAAGTTGACATTCGACATTGATATTTGCCAGTTGTCAGTTAAAAATTAATCGATGGCCTTTGATATTTGACAGTTGCCAGTTGGCAGTGAACATTCGATTTTTGACCGTTTACTTTTACTTTCGACAGTTGCCATTCATTTTTTGACTGTCAACATTCAACAGTTTCTAGTTGACATTCCTCATTTGAGATTGGACGGTTGCCAGTTGGTTTTTGACCGATGCTTTTTGACAGTTGACAGCTACTATCCTGTATTGCCATTTGACAGTTGATATTTAACAGTTGGCCGTTAAAATTCTACTTCTGACATTCTCTTAGTTGATATGTATGACAGCTGATATTAGATAGTTCACGTTTAACATTGGTGAGATGAAATTGCAAGGTATAAATTTGACATTTCTTCTTTAACTCGTTCATTCGTTTGTTCATAATTTTTTTTTCTCTTTCTCTATTTCGTGCCTTTGCTTGCTATATCGTTCCTGCTCGCTCTTAGCTAGTACATGACTTTTTAACGATGGTATCAGATTATAATTAATTCGCTCGTTCAAAATTCCATGTTTATTTTTCATTTTACTGGCAATAAAGCAAACACACGTGGCTTTACGATTTTCTGAAAAGCCCCAGCGGGGCTAGATCGGTCAACGATGATAAGTAAACCGGGCAACCGCTCTCAAATAAATCATAAGTTGATTTGTTGGCCATACATAGAATTCCTTTCAGCTTTTCACATGTAATGTTGAAACGATGCTCGCGCAAAAGAAAATAAGAGCTTGCGGCAACCTCCAAGGAGAGGGTTTTGTGAAAAATTCTGTTTCCTTTGGCATCCTTTGATGAAGAAAGGTATTCCAGGTCGAGCATTCAAACGGCCAAGTTCTCCGGTTCCTCTGAAAGGCCGAAAGGTGATATTTCAATGGACTTCTCCTTGGGAGGATAAACAGACGTCGGCCAGTCGTTTGTATCAAACCGATAGTTGCCCTTTTGATGGAGAGGTTTCGAATTTGCGAAAGCGTTCGTCTTTGGAACAGTAGTGAAATTCTACTCCTGATCTTTCAAAATGTATACACTCAAAGTGGGCAAAGTGAGTCGATTGAGATCTTAAGGCAGTGAAAGAATGAAGTAGATTCGTTTCTATTTTCTAGTACAAGAAAGTTTTGAACGCCAGGTTCGATTTTGCGGTGTATATTCGTAAATTTTTGCGCCTGTTTCCAGTTCTTGGGTGAATTATGTAAAATAAATAATAAATTGAGATGTAAACCGGCTACGATTCCCTTGATGGGATGAATGTGAAAATCTGAAAACGAAAGAGCGTTTCGAGAGCTACGTTAACTCGTAAATTCGAGTGTTCCATCACCGCTCGAGGTTGGGGAAAAATTGGTTCGGCCGCCCCGTTTCAACTACGGAAATTTACTCGAAAGAGGGGAGAGAGACTGTTAATCAAAATTACACTCGACGGAATAATCCCGTATATCGACCTCGATTCAAACTGACGTCGACGCATCGGTTTTGAAATGTATTATTCATAAAACGGAAGCCGCCGGCAATCAGACGGGGCATTTATGACGTCAGTGCTTTTCAACTTCTCCGAGGTTGGTAAATTCATACGAGTATACAGCCGACTGCGTTCCACAGAGAATAACGAACGCTGTTCCTGACATTTTCATAACGTTATAACCGTTTCAGCAACGTTTGCATTTGTGAAGAATTGAGTTCAACGGACTCGGATGTCTCTCGATAGATAGCGATGTTTTTTTTTTAACGTTAATGAATTAATTTATTGTAACCGTCATCGATTAACGCGAGGGTTAAAAGTGACGAGATTGTCATGTAGCTTTAAGAGGAAATAAAATCAAATGTAGACCACGAGGAATGGAAATTAAGTTTATCGTATAATAAGGAAAATTATCCCTCATGATTATTCATCCTCTTTGGTTCAATGGCGTCTGGATAACTGTTGACAACACTGTCTCACTTCTTTAAGGACGTTTCCCGCCATATCATGGCGTCTTAACTGATTAGATTGTGCTGTTCTGTTCATTGTATTTCATTATGAGTTTTTAATGTTTGAATTTTGGGAATTAATTTTAGGTTATCTGATTGAAATGATTATAGTGCGTTCAATAATGATATTCTGGTGAAGTTAAACCTTCTTGGCAAAGCATCAGAAGTCGACTGTCCATATGGTCACGTCTATTAAGTGTAGTGTTTTTATAAGGTTGAAGTCACTGTAGGAGGCTAGTTAGAATATATTCAAAACCTAGGATTTCATCATTAATTCTCCAATGCTGCTTTTATCAGATTGTCTTCAGCACTGGAATATATCGCTAATGGCAATTTAGCATTGATCAAGTGAAATGACCGGATAGCCGCTGTGATTTAACCATGGCTGACGTATCACATGTAGGTACTTGAGGTATGACGGTTGATGAAGGAGCCTTCGGCCGCAATCAGCCCAGAGGGGATACCCTCTTCGTCGACGAATCTAAGCGGTGCACGGCGAATACGTGACTTGACTTTCTGTGCCATGTCGGCCAATTTCCTCGAGCTGCATCTACCAGATCACGTGTCCTGCCGTTTCAGCCTCGTCAGCACGTTCTCTATGGTTATCAAACGGCCAACGTTGAACCGGAGGCAACAATTTTTGAGGTCAGGTAAGTTGCCGTTTCTCAGCCTGCTATGTCCTAGCTATAGTATCAGTGCAATATTGTATCGATATATTACCAATACTGCATCATAGGTCATCATATTTTTCCATCGCCCTTACCTCTTGATCAAATTCAATCTCTCATGATAAAAATCAACACCGTCCTCTTTGTAGTGTGTTTTATCAATTTTTGCAAGCCCGTTATTCTGTCCGTAAGCGTTGAGCAGATTTTCAGCGCTGCTTTGCAGACAATTCTCGTCCATAAAGCGCTTTCCTCGTTCTACATCTCGAGAGTGCTTTTGAAAGAGAGTAATAAAGATATAAAAGTGTGAATAGGTTTTTGCCAGAACGCGCATCATGCCAAGCTTGCATCCCAGGTCGCGTCTTTCAGCCTCAGCTGAACTACATTGTTTCCCTTCCCCCGAGACGTTGCCCCGGGCATGAAGATATATCATTTTCATTGTGTTCGCCGAGCTAGAGAGCCCCGAACAAGAGATGGCTTTTTTCGAGCATAAAGGACGCACTACCAGTCACGCGAGCTGACCGTTGGCCTGCTTCTAGCTTTACGTCCCTATTCGATATTTAGCAGTCCCTTAGCACGATGGTAATTCCTCAAATACGTTCATGCCCTTGAAAAATACTGCTGCTCGAAAGATTTACGCTCTTTTATATATGCTGCACTGCGTAGTATGATTTTTGCACGCCAAACGGAACACCTGTCTCTCAGACCGGTAAGTTTCACATCTATTCCACCAGACAGAGCTTCTGATGAGTTGCTCAGTCCACTACATTCATTGTCACTGGTCTCGTCTCGTTTGAGGGATGTTGTAAATATCGTTTTTGTAGAATTTACTCTGTGTATCAAATGTATGTACTGCTTAGTGTGTATGAATGACTGATTTACATCCTCGTGTACTTCCAAGAGAGGCACAATCTTCCTTGAAGGAAACCAGTTTTCCCAAACTCGACGCAAACTAAATAAAAACAATGAACTGAAACTAAAACAAAGAAAATGAAACTATTTTGCTTAATTCCTGATTGCTATATTATTATTATGGGAAGTTTTTTTTTTTTTGTCATATCGTCGCTGTGATGTATTTTTTTGTCGTGCTAACTGGTTTACTGGTTTATTTGGTTGTAAATGAAATAAATCTCAAGTTGTTGGAGTATTACCTGTTTTTATTCCGGTTGTTTATTTTTTCTTGCTGTTTTACCACGTTGTTGCTTTTATCACTTCCCCTTTATAAGTTGTCTTGAGGTCATCAAGTTGTTGTTGTTGTTGATGCTATCACGCTGTAATCAGCCATGTTGTATATTTTTGCTGTTTTGTTGTTATTATTATCAGCCATTTTGTATATTTTTGCTGTGTTGTTATTATTACGTTTTTGCTATTGTTATCAACCATGTTGTATATTTTTGCTGTGTTGTTGTTGTTGTTACGCTGTTGTTGTTGTCATGTAATTTTAGGTGTTATCATGTTATTGCTCTTTTCATGTGATTTTATTGCTATCATGGTGTCATCAGCCCTATTGTTGGTCTATAAGCGGCTTAATATAAAAAGCCTGTAACTTATTTCAAGACCCGATGTAATAATTCATTTGCAAATCGAATCAGCTTCGATTCCCATCCGATTAACCAACGCCATTTTCCCCCGGTTTAATTGATTCGAAATTGGCGATTCGTCCTAATGTGTTTCTCATAGTTATCGTTCTCTCCTGAGAACTGGGATGATCGTCTTTCTTCCGGAACATCCTTAGAAGTCTCAGATTTATGTCTTCCAGGGATACTTCTACAGCGGACAATATAATTAAGTAAAAGACCTTGGAGCCGTTCTCTTACTGTTCTCTCCGTTAGGAGCTTTATTTCGAAAAGCTTTTACCGCGATTGTTACCAAAGACGAGGTTTATTTTTGTTCTCGACATCCGCCAGTTAAAATCATGTGTGCGTTCATGCGTGTACAAATCGCCGATTTATTTGAGCACGCACTCAAGCCTCCCTCGTACTTGTAAATCGTAATTAATGTTTGTATTTCATTTTACAAAGCACTTCATCAAAACTGCTGCGAATCCGATAGATAAAGATCTTTTTGAGAATGCTGCGTCGCAAATATTGAAGCTGTCGGTATTAATGATGTGTTTTTTATTTGTTTCAGTGAGTCGATCCTACAACGTATTTCAAACGTAAGTCCAATTTCCATTGCAATTGAATACCATAAGCAAAAAGTGGAAAACCCACGCGGAATAATTAGCCTCCGACTCTCTGAATAGTCTCTTTTCTTTACACCCGAGACTTATTTTCATTTCAAAAAACATCTCGCCCTCTGTTCCGACAAAGCTGAATTCCACGGTCGTATTTTAACGCGTCGCAATAAAACCAGCTATATCGCACAATAGCAACGCTGATGTAAGATTGAGTTGCCGCCGAATACAAGAGGAAACTCTTGTTTGCGGTGAAAGCTCTTTTATACACCATTTTATATAGTCAATTTAAATTCGCGCCGAGACTTTCGCGGTTCAGACACGTGATGGGTCTTGAGAACCTTGCGAATGTTACGACACCCTTGGCAATGAGCCAGAGTGTTGTAGCTCTACGTTTTATTACGACCATGCGGACTTTTCAATTTTGATATTTCCCTCGACTTCGAATTCAGCGGCAAAAACGTCCAATGATTCCAGTACGAATAAAACTAATATTGTCATTTTTGCGATTAATTTTCATTTTCTTAAAATTGGTTCGTTTTCATTTTATTTTTAGCGAGTATCGAGCCATCTGGTTTTAATTGTTGTTGCCGAGGGTTGGTTTAAATAAATGTTTTTTTTTTTTTTTTTTTTTTTTTTTTTTTTTTTTGTTTTTTTTTGGGAAATTGAGATCTGACGATTTGTATTGAAATATGTGCAACTTTCACAATCCTCAATGTTCGGTCCGACGATGCTAAACGAGAACAGAAACGACCAAACTTGGAGCTTTCAAGTTTTTTTACTTCGAGATATGTCTCGTTTTTTTGTCGTCTAGTAGAAAACCTTGTTAATCATTTATCCGCAGATAGCGACGTCGTCTGAGGGAAAAAATTCGCCAAATCCTCAAAGCTCCGCCTCTGTCGAGCTTCCGCCATTCGATACATTCCCTGTATACCTCCACAGCTGGCATTTACTGCTCCCTCAGAGCTGTTCTTTCGGAATCTTATGTATATAAATCCTTTTCTTTCGCATTTTCCCTCCGTTCTTTCCGTTCTATAAAACAGGGCGATACCTCTGAAGAGGACGGAGTAGCACCTTCGGTTCCTCATTCTTCTTCCAGTAGGCGTAGGAGCGTTCTTTTCATCATCGCAGCCCTCCATAGAGTTCTGTCTCTTTCTATTGTGCGCACATATGTCAACTGAGAGCTTGACAAGACTTGCGAAGTGAGGGTATTTATTTTGACGGAATGAAGGTTCAACGGAGCGGAAGATTGAAGCGAGCTGAAGGAAACCTAAGAGAAGCGGCAGCGTTGATTCTCGTAAGGGCGTTAGTTTGTTCTTCTTTTTAAAATATTCCTTACGAATTCCCTCAAGACGAGTACAAAAACCTGTATAAACCGAGTGTATTTTCAAGCCTAGCGGTAAATTTCCAAGTGGATCGTAGCGAGTCCTGTATTTTCGTTCCTCCACCACGCCTGCGATAATATTACTGCGAATTTCTCCGCTTTCTGGATTTTTTTCGAATTTGTTCAACAACTTTTCCGCAACGTCAGTGATCGAGTTTCGCGAGGAAATAAATTCGAAAGCTGAAATTATGCCCTGAAAATTATGCTGAAATTATGCTGAAACTATGCTGACATTTGAGAACAGAAAACTGTCCCGGCCAGGATTTATTCCTCTCCGATCGCATTAGCTCCTTTGGAGAATCGAGGCGCGTGGAAACGCGAGAGGAATTAGCCGAGGAAAACGGAAGGAAAGCGTGTTGGACGGAGTTTTGGTTTTCCTTTGGTTAACCGTGGTGCTCCAAGGGGAAAACGGTAGGGGATTTTCCAAAGGATGAAACATGAAGAGAAAATTCGTGTTGCCAGAGAGATGATTTCGCAAAGGATGGCACGGCGTGTCATCATTCAAGTAAAATAAAAAAATTAAAAAAAAAAATTAAAAAAAAAATAAATTAAAAAATTAAAAAAAGAATTAAAAAAAAATTAAAAACAAATTTAAAAAAAAAAGATGAACGGGGAAAAACGTTCTAAAAATTGTCACTTGGTGAAAAAAACCAAACGATTTTCAACCTGTTATATTGTCCTTTGTCGCGACTAAGTAGTTCTAAATAAATCCCATCGCGAACCCCTTCCTCTTTCCTCGCGCGTGATAAATCACGTGGTCTAAAATCCAAGTTCAGAAGCATTCTTCCGCGAATCTTGTTCCGAATCGTGCGCCAATTTTCGCGGCGCGTGCCAAGGTTCATTGACACAGATGAATTTCGAAAGGAAATTATCCCTTGGCGCGATTTTCAAAATGAAAAAACGCTCAGCTATTAATCTCGCTCAGATTCTTCTTGATCTCCTTTTTTTCACTCCGAATTATTCGTGGCTCGTAATTTTTCCTTCGGAGCGATTTCGCTTTCGAATTTATTTATTTACTTTCGTTTGATTGAAGTACTTCCATATTTTCCATACCGCCTCGTCGTGCGGCATATTTTATTGAGTTCCCTCGCTCTTTTACAGCTCCGTATTTCCTCGATCGAAGTCGTAAAATATGCGCTCTTTCCATAGAAAAGACATTTTCGGCTATTCGGTTCAACTTCGATAAAAAGGAAAAAGCAGAATTAGAGTTCGAAGAGGCTCAAGTTGGAATGAAATTGGTTCCGACGTCACGAATCGCGCAATCTACTTCGATATCAGTTCTTCTTTTTCTCATCACATACCAATTACTCGGGAGGTCGTAATTCCGGCGGAGGAAGTTGGAAGTAATGGTCTTAAACGAGCACGTAATCATCAAAACTTCCCAACGCAATGTCTTTCGTTTCATGCGTGGAATTGCTCGGAAAAGGAAACCAATGCGACTTTCACGCTTGGCAAAGTCGAATCCTCAAACGTGCGGATGGTTCGGATGAAATTTGATAGAGTGCTCTCTTAAAAAGCGGCTGCTCCGATTGTTCTAACCCCCACTCCACTGAAATCGACCAATCATATAGGCAGTGTGCTATTTCTGGCGCCTTTTTTCATCCTCATATGAATCCAGTTAAGTCTCTATTTTCGAAATATTGGGCACTAGACAACGAACAGCATATCTTTATTGCATATGAATTCTATCTTACATTTTCCATCGAAATTAGCGATATTCGTTGATTTTTAACCGGTCTTTTATCGACTTTTTAAAAGCCGTATACTCCTGTATAACAATGTTGAGGTCATGACTGCAGAGGTGGACTTTTTCTAGCCTTTTTCCCGTCCCTTGCGTTTTAGAACCCTCTGTAATTCTTTTAAAAGAGTGGAAGAATCTTTAATGAAGAGACGTTCGGGTTCCGGGCTTAATGGGGGATTGATCGGTTCTGCAGGGGAAAACGAGTTAGACCAGGGCGTTACCCTTGGGATCCGTATTCCAACCCTACGGCAACACCATCCGACCTCTTCTCTCCGATTTTCCAACAGATCTGTCTCTCCGGTTCTGTGCGTACCGTTGCTCTCGAGCTACTCTATCTGGCAGCGGGAAAGATATAAACGTGGAGGTTTTAGACCAGTAGCAAATTGGACTTGAGCTGGCGATTCGAAGGCAGCCCTGGAGTAATCTGCGGTTCGAACAGAATCTTGTGAACAGTCTCCGCTACCGGTCAGTACGGACAACGTTTTTCACGTTCCTTTTATCTTGTGCAGATTGCTCTTTAATTTTGATTGCAGTAGGGTGAAAATATGGGAGAGGGCCAAGAATCCCACTGATTTGGAAGTTATGATTTTGTGTAGTCTACTGCGTAGAGCTGAAGAGGCTGTGATTTGCGTAAGCGCTCAGTCGATCGTTTTGAAAAGTATGAGCAGGTTGCTACTGTCCTTCTTCAAAGCAGGTTTCTGGATTGACAGCATAGCCATCAGGCTTCAGAGGATTTCCAAAAAAAGGTCCTGATTCTTCCACAAAAAACCGCTAAAAATTTGATCTACAGACATCAAGAAGACAAACCTGCTTCCTCTTTTACAGGATTCTGCCTGCACTTCATGATAAATCTATATTTCAACTAGATAACTTCTGCTCCAGATCATTTCTGAAGTAACGAAAGAGGTATCTTCACCACAGTTCTTGATGATTGATGTCAAGAAGCATCAGAAGAAAGATTCCTGGGGCTTCATATGTCTCTGACGACGTTGCATCGCCTTTTGAGGGCTGAATTGCTCGGCCTCACTCATTTCTACTAATGCTGCGATACAGCAAAAAGCCCATTCGCCTAATTTCATGTCTGCAACTAGAATTTCTTCGCTGCATTGCGTTCAAGGCTTGTATTCTGTCGCTCCTTTTATTTATGATGTTCTCCAGTGATTTTCTCATTGAGACCTTAAAGATGATTTACTTCCAATGAAGCCCCATAGTACATTGCTAACTACCATTATCACAAATATGGCTCTCCGCAAACTTTCCTCTGGGAGAGAATTATTCCATTGGCTCAGATTATTATAGAATTTGAAAAAATTGAACTGAATGTGGTTGGAATTGCGCGTATATGGTTGAGTTAAATCACCAATCAAGAAGAAAACCAATGTATCATGTGATCAGGTTATTTACAATAAGCCAAACAACAGTCGAGCACAATTAACCTAACCTTTCTCGAACGAGTAGATATTTTTACGTTTCATTTTGCGCCTTGCAACGGAGCAATTTCCAACTCACTGTAGCGACTGCTCCCCTCAGTTCTGTCTCTTTTGATGAATTGGCGTCGTCCAACTTTCTCATTTGTGGTCGACCTCGAGCTCAGCCCTGCTAAACTCTCTCACCGTTCAAACGTAAATGCTGCGATGGAGGCCGTTCCAGTTTGTTCCCGTTTCCCCCAGCTACGACCACGCGAGACCTCGAATACTTTCTCATTTCAATATTTACCAAGGCGAATCGGTTTCTCTGAGTAGTTCGTCTTGCACTATGGAATATAATGAACGCTCCTATTTATTTTCATTCGAGCACGACCGACATCAAGAACCGAAGCTCCGCGACAGGAGGGCAATTTTTTGGACTATACCCGTAGCGCAATTAACTAAATTGCCAGGCGGCGAATGTTTAATTAGAAAGCCAGCTCGCGGCAAATTTTATTCGGCTCAGTTGTCTTTTAAGCCTTGTGTACTCAGACAGTATCGAGTCTGACAGAATTTTCGCGAGGCGTCGTTAAATTTTACATAAGGCTCTGCAATGAAGTTTTGGCATTCGAAGAGCCCGAATGGAATACTTCATCTCCTCGCTTTCTTCGGCATTAAGTCTTCCCGTGAAGGAAGAAAGTTTCTAAACTCATTCCAAGTTGGACTGGCCAGACTTACTCTCGCCTCACTCCGTTTTCATCTCCGTCGGCAGCCTAATTTTATAAAAGATCCGCCTCCAACGGCCTATCCTTCGAAGTCGTCACAAAAGGATTGCCGAACGGGCATCAAACGAAAGCCTCTCGTCAGTGGAATTCGAAAAGAGGAATTGATTAATTGCGCATGAGTGCTGCTCAATCGATACGTATCCGGCAAAGGATCCGAAAATTCGACGCGATCTTGTCAATTTTTACGGCAGGAAAAGTCTTTCGCCTTTTCCAGTAATTTGATAAAAAGGGGAAGGAGTTCGGCCATCGTTTTCTGCAACAGTTTGCTCCATTGAGATTTAACAGCTGTTTTTGCATATAGTTTCATTGGTTTTTTTGTTGGTGAGGAATTAAATCGGTCAGAATTTAACAGAAATCTCTTGCTGGTTCGGAGCTTGGTCGAAAACCTGACGCATCTGGTGAGTTTTGCATGCAATTAGACTCCATAGTTGTCATAGAGATGCTGAAGTTCTCTCTTGACCCCCTTTCAGCCATCTTCCCGCAGAACAATGTCATTCCATTTCCGTTGAGAATGTTTCCACGTCCAAACTGGGTGAGCACTGGTGGAACAGATATTCGAAGAATGCCGTCCTATTCTGAAACATTGCAGAGACCACAGATTCTTTCTTGACTCCGTTAATCTCGAAAAGCCTTCTCATCCTTTTGCCTAAGAGAGCGCCCGAGGTTTCTCTTGGCCTTTCCCTAATTTCACGCTACGCTTCATGGGCACCGGTGACCGTTTTAAACCGCTATCCAAGGTTTTTCAAGAATTTCCCCCGCCGCTGGCCAACTCGTATTTCTTTTCTATGGAAAAGCATTGAACGCGGTCGAATACACGGGCGACGGCGGAGCGGAAGTTCCGGTGCTGAAATAGCTGTTTTATCATAAACGGGAAGCTTTGATAGCGAACATTTCCGAGCCTGTTCTGCTTTCGTGGACTGAAGCTGGGCCGTAATAAGTGAATTAGAGAGGATGAGGTCGCCGGGGCACTGAGAGGATGGGCGATTTAAATCGGACATTCCCAAGCAGAGGCCGTTCGGCCGGGTCGTTCCGTTTCATCGTGCTGACGGAAAATTCGGAAAACACCTACCTACATGGCGGTCTGCGGTGTGATAGAAATTTTAACGAGCCAACCCTAGCATAATAGGTGCGCTACTATCGGACGCAATATGGTTTGAAAAAGAAGGAAATGTTTGGCTCGAATAGACGAAACGTTTCACGCTCAAGCGTTACTTACGTTATTTAATTTCTTTCGAAATCCTTCGGTTTCTCAATTTTTCGGATTTTTTCTTGGTTTCTATTCTATTTTTTCCTGGGTTCTTGAAGTTCTCAGAGCGAGTTGCTATTTCAGTTTTTCTGAGTGCTTCTGACTTGTAACTTGCACGGTAGATAACTACAACAAAAAGTCGTCAATTCAAATAGTTGAATATACCAAAAGTTAGGTAATTTAACTGTCCACATTTCCCCCATGTAATGTACCTATCCATTTTTCAACCGTTTGTGCGGTATTGGACAATATTGCTGGAAGAAGCACGAAAAGATCCCATTTTTCAACTTTAAACAATTTTTTCATCATTTTAGTGCTAAAGAAACAAAGAATGAACCATATATTATTGATATACACATCATCAACTATCATTATGCTGAATTTGAGCCAAATCGACATCAAAAAATTTTTCAAGAAAAATCCAAGGGGTACCCCTGCGATTTTTTTTAACCGATCACTTAATGATTTTTTACTCGTCTTTCAATACAGATAAAAATCTGAAATTTTCAGGAAAGTTGTATCTTACCAAGATGTATTCTTGTGATTTTTTTCAATCTTTGAAAAAATCTGCAAGCGGTCCAAAAAAATCAGTTTTTGAAAGCTCAATAATTGGACTTTAACTGTGTTTTTCGGGGTCAAAATTCATTCGAATCAATTGTTTTATTATACAGGAGTCTTCATATGAACCCCTTACACACGTACATAGCAAAAAATTTGGCGAAAAAAATTTAAACAGCGCCAGAGAAATTATTATCCGTAAATCGAGTTTATAACCTTCGAGCTCCGTAGGCATCGGCAAGGGTGAAAAATTAAACTTTTGTTTTTAAGCGATTTCGAAACCTTTTCTTACAGGAAATTTAACGCTGAATCCGAATTTGACGTCAAAACGGCGGAAATTTGACGACAACTATCCGTTTTTTGATAATTTTAGTAGTATTCCGTTTTTATGTTTTTCGACTTGGCAAAGTCATTGCAAATACTTACTGTAGGTACTGTTCAAGTGCAATAAGGATCGAAATCGAACAAATAAATTCCGAAATAATTTCGGAGGGTTTAAGGAGAAAATGAGTTATATTTTTCAAGCGCTTTTTCATACAAAGGTGTGTTCAGTATTAATTTATATATATTTTTGGGCGCTGAATCGAATGAGACCATAGCGGGATCGATAGCTTTAATGGTTCTCGAGTTATCGCAGGGGTTATGTGGAATTTTCTTGATTTACAAAAATTTGGCACGAGAATTTGGATTTTTTTTTAATTCGATAATTTTAGGAGCTATAAATCATTCCATGATCGTTATGCTTGTTTTACTCTCTGAAGTTGTGTCGTTGGACTAATGGTTTAACTTTTAATTATATAATAAGAAACGGAAAAATATTTAAAATTTTAATCGTTTGTAAGGAGTTTTCTCTTCTAGTTACCGATCTGCTGTTTGGTAAAACGTTCACAAATGTTTGGGATAGTTAATTAAATCATAGGAATAATAAACCACTGTGCAATCATTTGCAACTTTTAAATGGCAGGCTATTCATATCAATTTGTCTTGTTCTTCACATGGAGGCACGTTTTGTATGTGAAGGGATAGTTCTGTTTTATATTCAACCATAATTCTCCCAACAATGTTACTGATCGTTAGTTTTTTTTGTTGTCAACACGTTAGTTTAAATTCCCAAAAAATAAAATAAATAAATATAATAAAAATAAATAAAATAAAAATTAAATGAAGGCTAAAATAAAGAAAAAAAATAATAAAGGATATTCCAAGCAACGAGTAACGATCGTCTTTGGACTGGTTCAGGTAATCTCAGATTCCTCCATTCGCTGATTACAAATGTGAAGCCCGGATTCGATTCGCATCTTCGCAGATGAACTGTCTGAGACGTTGACTTCTGATCTACCGCGCTTTATAAATCAACAGCAGAACCATCTCAAGATGTTGCTTTAGCTGGTGGTTCCTTCGGCGGACGAAATTGGAAGATGACCTACTTCCTTCAGTAGCTCGACGATAAACTTGAGCTACCGAAGGCGAGAATAACCGCGTAGCTGGCGGTTTAATCAGTGGGACTTCCTATCGGTAACTCATTCGAGACGGAAGGTTTGACGAGCACGTATCGAACAATGTCCTACAATAAGGAAGTGGCGGCGGGAGTTGAGAAATTGAGGAAGTTTGAAGAGCGCGTATCAAAACAGTGATATTCTGAGAGCGTTTCACAATCGGTTGAATTGATTCGGTTTTTGAGTTCATCTTTTATTTTTCGGAACGGCGCCATCGCAGGATTATTTGCAAGGTTATTGATTTCCCGCTGGATTCGCGAAAGGAGACTCTTCATCGCCTGTAAATAAATTTTTCTGGAACGTCTCTCGAGCAGATGTTCTGCGGAACGTTGATGGGTTTTTTGTTCCACCGAAATTCGGCTGGGAGAGTGATGCAAGTCTTCAGACCGGTTTCTTTCTACGCTATATCTGCTCACGAGAGCGATTAGCGTTCTATTTTTCTCTTGCATGAAATCCGTTTCAATTACGGCCGCGATATTTTTCCTATCCGCTACAAATATGTCAATAGGGTAAAGGTAAACAAGGATCGGAAGAGGAAGAAGGACTTAAATAAAGGTTAGGCACCGCGTTCGAGTTGGTAAAGAAGCAAACAGGGTTACATGTGTTCCCTCAACGGCAAAGCATGTAAATCCTCGGGTCTTCCTTTGGAAGGTGATGTATAATGCATTTCGAGCAAATCAAACTATATTCTGTAGCAGAAGGGGCTTGTTTCTCGTTCCTTGGTAAAAAGTTGTTTTTTTGTTCCTCTTTTACAACCTTCCGCCCGCTCGCCCCGGGGCGAACATCCCTTGTTTGCTTCGAGTTCGGGGGTTCAAGTGAACCTTCATCCTGTCTGTCGCAAACACGCGTACGCACACTTGAGCACGACGGCTATTCACGTCGGGAGAACCCGAATACGCTCGCGTTTCTCTGAAATCGAAGGACCTCAATAGTCGACAGTTGGTTTCTCTCGGGTCACTGTGGAGATGGAATGCCACGCTGGCTCGATTCAATTTATTCTCGAGAAAGGAAACAAAAAACGGACGGGCTCTTGTAGAAGTACATATATTACCTTGATTGGAAACCTTGGACTGAGCAGGCGATTTACGTTGGAAATGGAGAATTTTCGAAGATCGAGCGCGGATAAATTTTCCTGTCTATGATTCGTGTTCTTCGTCTATCTTCGATTTCCATCGCGAAAAATTAGCATCGCCTTACCGTAAATACTGTTTGCTTTCGATTCGACACTCGAATCTATATCGCATTAATTGAAAGTCGTTCGCCGGCTACGGAAATATCAAACGAGGATTTTCCGCTTCCGCAAAATTACCGAGCTGGTTGGAAAAGGACGAGCTGAGTTTCCGCGGGGGCTTCGTATCGCGACATGCTCCATAAGATTAATAACAGCGAAAAGGACGCATACTATCTCAGCCACTCGATAGCTCCGGGCGACCATATTTCATTTTTGGATCCTGGGTGCTAGGTAATGCTTGAGCGTATGACGGGCAAGGGTTGCTGGATACGGGCATTTGAGATATGTTCTATACGTGTAGGGTTAGAGGGTTGAGAAGGGGCCGGCGAAAATCGATGATGTCGGAGAGCTGGCCGAAATTTAGCCAATGGTGATAGATCATTGATTCATCTAGATTGGGACATTGTTTTTAATAATGCATTATTCATTCTTCTGCAACTCGGACGGAAGCTGCTGGAAGAGATTGATTTTTACTGTTGGCTTCTGATGCTTTCGATAAGGGGAACTCTGGATTATTATTGGAGTTTGGAAAGAGCATTTTGCTAGGTTCGAGATTTTTTAGATTTCTTTTAGAGATTTTAGAGATTTTAGAGATTTAGAGATTTTAGAGATTTAGAGATTTTTTTAGATTTCCACCTCACGTTCCGAAAAAAATGCCCATTTGGATAGATACGTTGATGATATGCTGGATTCTAGAATTCGAGAAAAGGAAAAGGATCCAGATTTTCCGCGGATGACTCTTCAGACTTTTATGATCTGACAGCTCTTGATATCTGATTTCCTCATGAAAATCAAATTTTTTAGTAAACTGCAAAAAATAAAGCCCCGGGGCGAATCCCTACCAGCACAAAACTGCTATTTTCCTCGCGAAATGAACTCGTTGAGTTCAATTCATTCCCCCATTCACAGAAACTTGCCTCCTTTTGTTCGCGTGTTAAATACGAAACGCATGGTGTGGGAGTCAATCGTAGCCCTCGGTTGAAAGCGCTTTCGAACTCCGGGTAATTATTGCCGCACTTACGGGAAGCTTCGAGTTGGAAATCTCTCATTAAACCCGCCGCCGAAAAGAAAGCACCTTTTCACAAGATGAGAAGTTTGTTTTTAATTATAAAAATCTAGACGGAAGAGGAAAAAATACGGCGAAAGATGAAAAAGAAGGAAGCCGAGGATTTTAATCAGGGAAAGATGCGCTTGGAGTGGATGCGTAGGAATGAAACGGAAACGTCGAGAGAAGATGGAGGATGACCTGATGCGACGGGCTAAGTTCGCCCATATCCGGATAGAAAAGATGCTTTCAGACAGCAGTCTTGTCTAGAGATAGATCAAAACGACCCTGGAAGCGAAACAATGAGAACGAGAACATGAAGAACGAAGCGTCTGGGTTTTCCGATGGGTAACGAGGAGGAGGAGAAAATTCCCGGAAAGAGCAGAAAAAGAGATTCTTTCCCTCGAGTTGAATGTAAACATTGTTGGACTGTCGGCATTGACCTTACCATACTCATCCGGCTGCATCCCAAGTTGAGGGTAAACAAGCGTACAATGAGGAGCCTAGTATAGAAAAAAATCAGCACCCTGATCAAGCTAATAGCGAGAGGAGGTAAAACTGGCGCACATGAACGTGTTAGTGGATAAACGAGGCCATCCGTTGATGAGAAAAATAACGCCACAGTCCGCTGTTTCCAGTACGATTGATTTTCCGCTTCGTTTGCAGGAAAAAATGATTAAATTTTCTAAATAAAAAAAATTTGGTTAGCGTAAAAGTCAAATCTGATCCACAAATAAAGCTTATTCAGGGCAGCATCGGAATTAGTACGCCAGGAACAGACGCTAGATCTTATGTTTGCAACATTGTCCAATCTTTGAGACCTTGGTCCGCCATTTTCACCCTGGGAAGACTTAATTGCCTTGGACTGAAGCTTTGATGCGGTTTTTTGAAGAGGCATTGACTTAAAGCTTGAGCTGATTCTCTGAGCTGCATTTTTGGATGGGGGCAAGCTGGAGCATCCGAAGCTGCTTGGATTAGCCGAAAAGAGCATCATGCAACCTCTGAAGAGTCAAGCAATGACATCCGTGATATCGCCTTCAGACCCGTGTGCCACCAGTTTTCTATGACTAACTTTCTGTCATGCATCGGCTATATAATTGCTTCGCTGACGCCTCTGAAATTCGAAAACCGTCGAAAATTCAGATTTCGTGCAGTTTTCCAAAGCGCCAGCACTACCTAACTGGACTGGCGAATAGCAACCGGTTTCTAACGTAATCAACAGCGCTTAGCGTTTTTCATAGCGGGGAAACTCGTATTCGACTCGGATTAACAGTCGAAAAAGGACTCCGCAGGCCTGTGCGATGGCGGTTATCAAATCAACTTTTTCTTCCTCTCGCGGTTTTTTCTCGTCCCATTCTCGCTGATGAATATGGAGCATGGGCCGCGTTGAAAAAAGCGCGGAAAGCATTCCTGTGAAATCCATCACCTGGTTAGCCACTACATGCCAACGCTAGTACTCGCTGGCGAAGCGGATCATTTTGTTTTTCGTATATGACAGTAGTTAACTGCTTTTCCATGTGCGGAATCTGTTTGCACCGTTGTCGCTATTGTATTTTCTCGGTTCAATTTGAACACACGGAATGCAAAGGGTGTCCAATCTTATTGCTCGAACGTGACATTCCAACAGACTACAATACACCAATCAGCCGAAGTGGGACTAATCTTCCGATTGGTTTCCATTGCGAGAGTATCAATTTGTGGCTTTCATATTTTAATAGCAGTTTATTTTTCAAATTCTCTTTGCCTCAAAGACCTCGAGATTTGAATTTTTAGCGCAACTATCTTAAGAGAAAAACTTCTGGTGGGAGCAAGGTAGTTCGAAGCCGATTCATGACTTCTTTCTGGAGTTATCCTGGATTTTACGCAGTCCTTTTGCAGGCGTTCGCAAGACCAGGATGTTTCCTGCCGTACGGCATCAAATTTCAGGGCATCTAAAGGTAATGTCAACTCCGTAACCTAATTTGTCGTTTCTGCTCGAGTGATTCAGAGCGGTTTCATGACTTCTTCTTGGAGCCCATCTTGCCTTCTTCTTGCCCAAGCTGGAACAATTCCAGCTTTCACGCCATCACATTTTAGGGCATCAAGAGGAAATATTAACTCCTGCCTTGGTAAACTTCTGGGCCGAATTTGGCATTGGTTAAAAATTGATAGCTCCTTCACGACTCCTTCCTGGGGTTGTTCGCTCAGATATGTTGCTGGAAAGACCAGGAGTTTCAAGCCTTTACTGCATCATATGTTAGGGCATCTGAAGGAAATGTCAACTCCTGCCTCGACCAACTTCAGAGTAAAATTTATCATTTCTGCTCAAGTGATTCCAAGCAGTTACAAGATTCTTCTGAAGTCATCCTGGATTTTGATCAGAAATATTGAAACACTTCAAAAGATCAAGAGTTTTCTGCCATACACCATTGCATTTCTGAGCATTTTGAAGGAATATCTACTCCTGCCTTGAGTAAAATTTGGCACTTCTATTCGAGTGATTCAAAGCTGCTTCATGACTCTTCTCTGGAGTTGTCCTGGACTTCACTCAGAGCCATAGCAGGCATTTAGAAGTACTGGAAGCTGTCAGCCTTATGGCATCACATTTCCGGGCTTCAAGAGGAAATACCATCTCCTGGCTCCAACCCAAAAATGCAATTTCTGCTCAAGCGATTCAAAGATCTTTCACTGCATCTAAAATTATCCTGAATTTTTCTCAGATCCATTTGACGTATTGAGGCATTAGGAAGACGAGAACAATTATGCATTTCACATGTCTGAGCATCAAAAGTCTCCTTAACACTGATTGCTGAATTAATCTCCTGAGTATTACCATTTTGAGCGTTAATCTGCAGTTTTTGAGAACGCCTGAACATCAACAATCTACGGTTCTGGAAAATTTCCTGTGCCGTTCTGGCAGTGCTGTTTATACAGTGCGTTCAACAGTTCATCGTCTTCATGGCTTAGTATAACTTTCATGCTCAACTACTGGGAATTACCGCGTCGGAGAACGCATTACATTTCATTCAAATGTGTCAATGTTTACCTCTTGTGCATGCTTATCAGGTCGGGTTCCCATTCATTTCTGATTCGCTGAATAATGATGCCAAGTATAGCCAAGCTCCTTTCTGGTAATGCACGGGCCAAATGCACAGTTTTCCGTCTCTCGTCGCATTCACGATAAAAACGGTGACTGAATCCCTTTTGAATTTGAAGTTCGCTAGTTCAATAGGTTTTTTTAACGCCCGGGCGATGCCGTTTTTAATGCAAAGGTGGAATTTCCGTAGTTGAATGCCATTCAATTTGATTTCCGAGAGTTTCCTATTGGGAAGCATGTATGGAATGGATGGCATAAATGAAGGAATGCGAACAACTCACTAGAGTCATGACGATCCGGATGAATCTGTTTTAAAAGTTGATGAGAAACGGTTTTTAACCC
The DNA here is from genome assembly GCA_037159825.1 of Tupiocoris notatus. NCBI lineage: Eukaryota > Metazoa > Arthropoda > Insecta > Hemiptera > Miridae > Tupiocoris > Tupiocoris notatus. Next base: position 2,637 of record JASJUZ010000452.1, on the reverse strand, counting down.
GATTACTGAAGATTCATAAACTCCTCTAATTAACCCATGAGCATACAGCTGCTGTTTCAAAACGCTCCACTATTCATTTAGGAATATTTTCTATGTAGGAATCTTTTTTAAAAAATCAATATAAGTAGAAGCTGGTGACTGTGTTTCGATGGTGCTGTCGCAATGTTGAGATAACCTTGAACCTCGAAAAATTATATTAAATTCGTTCCCTTCGGCTACGGGTTAGGGAAGATAAAGTTTACTCAGTTAATCAAATGCAACCTCAGCCCCTAAATGAAGGGGAAGCATCCGTTGGATATAATTGGACGGCAGGATTTTTTTCACCGCAGCTTAATTTATTTTTTTCTCTCCATCACCGTTCGGCTTCCATGCAATCCGTTATGTTGCTCAAAAATAATTTCCCGTTCGAATTGACCTTTGATTACTCATATTCGTGCCGTCGAATAGAGGAATGGAATAAAATAATTGGCACATGTTCGAGAGAACAGGCGGTGAAATAATTATTTTCCGTATATTAAAAAAAATATTCCATCGTATTTTCAGCGAGTTTAGCTCGCATTTTTGGAGACTGTAAATAATCGCATTGAGCGGCAGGAAATCGTATTTTATGTGGAGTTTATTTTTTCGAATAATTTGTGCGGATTGTTCGGGAGTGGATTTTAAACTTCAACGTGATGTATAGCGCGGAGGTGAACCTTTTGCTTATCGATTTTGATATTAGTGTACCCGGACAATGCATGCATTAGCCTATCTCCCTCGGGACAGCAGCGTACCGATATTGTCCATACGCAGCATATTGTACGTTACAATATCGTTCTTGGCCGCATATTGTCCGTATATAACGTGGCTCGAAGAATCTCTCTCAAGCTGGCTCTGAAGGGGAAATCCCCTTTATTTCTTTTTTTTTATAAACGCCGCGATTCGCTTTTCTTTTATTCCCCAATCTCTTTCCCACAGGGCCGAGTGCCTAAACATGTTTTCGATAAGGGAAATCGTTTTATTTATATTTTGAGCGGATATATTTGTTTTGGAGAAGAAACTCGAGCAATTAAACCAGCTAGTTACGATAATTGATTTGATAACGTTTTACGAAAGTATACAATAAATTGTCACATCAACTGATAGGTTGATTTTATTTCTTGTGTTTGTAAAATGTTCCAATTGGGATAGTAAATTAGTTGAATTACGGAAAGAGATCAATCTGCTAATGGGGTTGAAATGTTTCGAACAAAAACCATTTTTGTCAGTTTTATATTTGAAAAAGAAAAAAAAACTTTCCTAACAAGCGAGCGAAAATATTGAACGGCAGCTACAAATGAAAAAACCTTGTTCAATTTAACCATAGAGGAACATTTCGACGTATGAATGGAATAATTACTTTGCGAACTTCGGCTTAACAAAACAACCCTTGTTGCTCTCGCACAGCTAGACTTCAATTCAATATAAACGCGACTATGATACCTACCGTCGTCATCGATGCTATCGGGGTGTAAAAATATGAATTTCTCACTAAAAGATGTAATCTAAACTAAGTGGTAGCAGAGCGTGAATTTCTCAGTACACGAAACAATCTAACCTAATGGTAGCAGAGCGTGAATTCCGTTTGAATTGAATTAAAAAAAAAAAAAAAACTCAAACAACAGTAGTACCGTCATCTAGGAGAGGAAAAAAAACCATTATTTCACTGAGAGAAGTCTTCAAACTCACAGCGAAAAGACATTATCTCTCACCGGAAAGAACAATTTCTTAGAAATTGGAGAATATTTATAACGGATAGTGGAAGTAGGAAAAGTTATTTTCCCCTCCTTCTGAGAAAAGAGCGAAAAAAGAAAACGTAACCAGCACAAAAGGATTCGGTCGAGGGAAAGTTGGTAATGAAGGCACATAACGGAAGGATGTAACGGCCGGCGTCAAAGTTGGAGGAGAAATTACATCGGAATTTCCATAACAAAAGGCGCGTCCCAGGTAGGCATCCAACGACCATCCCATTTCTACAGAGAAAGCTCTTCATTTGGGAGACGGCGGTTCTCTTGCTGTTCCTGAAGGTTCACCGGCAGACATAGAGAGGGCAAGAGGTACCCATCTGCACTATCTTGTGAATACTATCTAGCATAACGGATTTCCATTGAGCGAGCACGTATAACCCTCGTATAAACCAACAATGACGAGGCGTACGGGTCTTCAAAATGATACGAGCAGCTGAGAGATGAGCAAGTGTCACGAGCAGGGACCGCAATCAACAAAGAACCTGGACAAGGAGAGATTCATTGTACGCAGGTGCTCGTAGGAACGTGAAATTTTATCTTGCGTCATACGTCACAACGTCGGACTTTTTATACGTATTCTTCCTCGAAAACGACCGAAGAACGTGGTAAAATAATATAGACGATTTCTCTTCAATTTAGTAAATACGTAAATTCCTCGTAATTACGTCAAAATAATATAAGATTTTCTTGAAAAACCTAAAATATTTTTAAAACGTTTGAATTCGATTAAATCGAGGTTTTAGCTTTTAGATGAATGGTTATATTGAAGGGAAAACGAAGAGCATTTTTTGTATAGCAAACAGTTACAAAAATGGCTACGTCCCTTTATTGAATGCTGCACTTGGGAGGCTGATTCGATCGCTTGTTCACG